>OZ014452.1:14438821-14829469 GCA_963966035.1 Acleris laterana
GTTCATTCCTTGCTAAATCAGTTCGGTTGAGGGAAAGGGACTAAGCTGTATAACTACTATAGCTCTGTCCCTTTCTCAAAATCTAAACTAGGGGGAGATATTATGACATCGCTATGCAGTTCATTTTACGGTGAGCGTAAAGGACATAGCTATAAAACTGCTAGTTCTGTCCTTTACGCTCATCGTAAAATTAATTGTATAGCGTTCGTCATAATAACCCCATAAACTGCTTTAGAATGCCTTGGTATCCTCAGGTTCGTTCAGGGTGTGGAAGATCGAGGTACAGTCGGCCAAAAATGTGATCTACCACCCTACGGTTGAAGTTCATTTGCACGTCATAATACAACAAGTTCGATTTTGTAATAATATTATGACAGTGACAAGTGTCAACCTTAGCGATAATTAGATCTCACAGAGGCTTTTGGCAAAACTGGTAGACCACTTTCTTTGCCGACCGTACACCCTAGAGGGGACATGGTGGCTAAAGCCACAGTGCTATTTCTGGGAACTGCGGATAGAGGGCGCTGTCGGGGACGGAGTGTATGTCTTATCAGTTGATTAGTTGTAGAATATAAAGATTAAATATCAGACTACGAAATAGTCTGAAGAAACATTTGATCAATATAAGAAGCCACTTCCATGCTTCGGTAAGTAACCAACTTACCATACTGGGAGCCTGCCGTTTGGCCAAAATATTTTTTGTCAAATTTTAATTTCCCAAAAACCATTTTGTGTTGTTTTTGTTTTACGAGTACATCCGGGATATCGAAACGTTATAAGGTGAGATAACGCTTGTGACTACATACAAAATAAATCAACTGCGACGGGAAGCAACTTTTTGGGAAATCATACATTTGACCATTAACATTTTGGCTAAACGAGCGAAAGTTTGGATGAATGGATGTTGGTTACTCTATCACGCCGGAACGGCTGAACGGTTCGGGATGAAATTTGTCGCAGGGATAGATTATAGTCTGGAATAGCACGTAGGCTACATATTATTCCGGAAACATGTACAGTTCTTAAAAAAGAGCGATAAACGAGTTCTACGCGGCCAGTTTTTAATTAAAATAGTCTTCCTTCTTCTTCATAACTTAAGAGCTATGCTCTTGTCGGTGGAGTGTCCGCCATTCCTCTCTATTGGTTGCTAGGTTCTTGACATCTTGATATGACCCGACCTTAACTTTCTCTTTGACTTGCTCAAAGTAACTTCGTCTGGGTCGTCCTCTGCCTCTTTTGCCTTCTATTTTACCTTCTATGATACTATTAATGAAATTATCGTGTCGTATCAAGTGCCCTATCATCTTCCCTCTTCTGTTTTCTATCGTCTTTAACAGACTTCTCTTCTCTTTTACAATATTAAGTACTTCTTCATTTGTTTTCTTTTCCTTCCAACTTATTCCTTCCATCCGTCTCCAACACCACATTTCAAATGCTTCCAGCTTCTCTCGTTCTTTTTGGGTTCTCACTCCCATATAAAGCTATACTCCATATGTATACCTTCACCAGGCGTTTGCGGATTTGCTTCGATATCTTGGCTTTAAATAAGTGTTTTTTACTATTAAAAGTCTTTTTTGCCATGGCTATACGTGCAACTATATCCGGAGTGCATCTAGAGTCATGTGTTATCCAGCTGCCTAAATATTTAAATGATTTGACTTGTTCTATTGTGTCATTACCTAGTTGTAAAGAGTTGTTTGTTTGTAATTAAAATAGTAATATGCCTATAAAATATCCCGTAGATATATCTATACGGGCATTAACAAGGTATGAAATTTTCAAGTAGTTTTATATCTATGACGCGCACACAGATTAACATTGTTGTGTCAACAAACGTAAAATTAAGTTGTAGGGTAAAAAAAACACTCAACCGTAAGAATATTGTTTTGTAACGTATTATTTCGTATACGACGATATATTCCTTTTCACATCACCTATTCGGAAAGGGGACGTTTCTTCCCTGCTAAGAGGGATCAAAGTGGCACTTTTCTGTTTAAGGACATTTTGTAGCCATTATAAAATGTTAACGCAATGACCTTTTTTCTTCTAAAATTTGATAATTTCAGCAGTTTTAGAGTGTAAATAATTAAAATTATTTTGTGATGTGAAAAGCAGTATGTATCACACGGTATCAAAATAATTTCTACCTTGGGCGTTAACACTTGAATCCCTCACTACGCTCAGGATTCAATGTACGCTCTCGCCGTAAATATGTTATTTTGCTCCCTTGTGACACAATCTACTATTTTATGAGGTTTCCATGAGGAAGTTGGTTAATAGCGGACCACAGACAAAGGTATTGTAACCACAGCAGCCATTGTTACCACCATGCTACCTTGTTCGATGGGTGGTGATGGTATAGTGGTTGTGGTATTAATGTCGACGGAGCATGAAATTATCGCTCATTGAATACAAAACGGACACATTCCAAAATAATTTGCTCATGCATTAAAAATCTTATACCAACAGCTTCTAATTTCAAAATGCAACACTGACTCATTTCGAAATGTGTCCGTTTTGTATTCAATGAACGTTATGATCGTAAAATATAAGCAAAGAGACAAACAATCTCACTCGTCACGGTTTTCGTAACGCTGTTTGAAATCGTTCCTTTATTAGAATGCATTGTAACAAAGTCTAAAATCTATCCAAAAACATGTAAATATGCTTTAGCAAATAAAAATAATTAAGCAACAAGTAATCGTTCAAACAAGTGACTGTAACGTACAAATAAAGGGCACGGACGGTATTTACGTGGGTCTATATCGGCATCCATAATGTTTGTTTCGCATAATGTATCGTTTCACATAAAATCGTTTGACCTAAAATGGTTTTTACAATAGAAAGGGTTTTATTTTAATTATTATAAAAAACTAACCTAACCTAACATTATCTGGGTGAATTACAAAAATATTGTAGATAACAATCCTTAACTTTTTCCTTTGTGTAACGAAGATTAGTCATATAATCATATGGATAACTTTTGTTACACAAAGGAAACAATGGAAGAAAGTTAACGTTGTCTCAATTAAGTCCTAAACGAAAGTATTTTCTTGAAATTGGACGAAATGTGTTTGTACTACAAATGAAAACACAACTTATAGGGTATATCATATAGTTGAATAACAATTCACCTTCGAGTTATTAACTTAACGAAAAAAAGTGGCCACCTTCTCCCGTTAAGCTGACTACTCAAAGGGTAATTGTTATTAAAGTTTGTTACGTATCCCATAAATTGTGTTTATACTTGCGCTACAAACACATTTTGTTTGGTTCCAAGGAAATTCGTTAGTTAATTAGAAAACCCAATAACAGTAATGTGCCACTGGACGCTCGGCGTTTGCTCGGCGCAGTCTTAACTATGTATAATATTTTTGCAATTCACTTATTTACTCAATAAACGTTTATTAAATTCTGCAATGTCAGCCTAAAAGGGTGTTATGCGAAATGTTTTTAAGCGAAATGATACAATATGCGTTTCGAAGGGGATATTTACGTCTGTCTGTATATCATCGTCACTTTTTCTCAATTATTATCAAAAATGTGGGGCCATGTATAACAAAATGTTATTTTTGGTCATAATGTCACTGTTGACGTAATTATTACAATGCTGGAACCGTTACAAAATTTCTTAAATATCTAACGTCTAGACAAGGCTAGATAAGATTAGTTTCATTTATATCCGGAAAAAGTCAGTTCCTTAAAAAAAATAATGTCATGACTTGCGACGAATATGACCTTTAGGTACCTACATAGCTATATATATGTTTTAACATATTATGACTAAAAAAATATAGCACAGGATATAGACCCGTCATTATTATTTTAAACCTATTGTACATAATGCAGCGTTTTCCTCATCAACTTGAATTAATAGAACCGGAAACCGTTTACAAACATAACATGGTTTTTCCAATAAATAATCCCACTCCGCATTAATCTTGCCTTATTAAAAAAATCGAAACATAGAGCTTAAAAGACATACTTTAACAAATTAATATTAGTTGGTGTCATGTCTTCAAAATATAAAACAAAGTCACTTTCTGGCGTCTGTCCCTCCGTATGTACTTTGGATTTTAATGTGATTTTTATTAATTCGAGAGATTCAAGAGGAAGGTTTTTATATGTAACAAACGACACCTGTACAGTCAGCATCAAAAGTAGCTAAGCAGAATAACAAGCTCAAAATGATCTAGACACAACGTATTCTCTTGACAATAGAGTCGACTGCAGATCATTTTGACTTCTTCGGTGGCGTAGATACTTCTGTTGCCGACTGTACATAAACCAGAATAAAAGCCGCAATAGTTTTTAAGATCATCGTGAACTTACATACAGACAGATAGACTTTGAGACTTACATACATACACATACATAACCTCACGCCTTTTTTCCCAGAGTGGGGTAGGCAGAGCTACAGAATTACCAACAACTTTAAAAACTTGTTAATAATTCTGTAACCACATTTTGCACAATTAAGCTAAGAAGTTTACCAGTGTATTAGTGACAGGTTGCAAGCCCATCGCCTAACAGGGTAGTGATTCTGTAAACAACGCCGGTCGTGCGGACTGTCAAGTGATATCCAAGCGGTGAGATTAAGTAGTCCCGTCAGTGCGAACAAAACACATTGTAGCGCGTGCATTTTCAATTTAGCAGCACGATGGGTCGAACGTATAAGGCTGCTTAATTGAAAATGCACGCGCTACAATGTGTTTTGTTCGCACTGACGGGACTACTTAATCTCGCCGCTTGGTTTCACTCGACAGTCCGCACGACCGGCGTTGTTTACAGAATCACTACCCAGGTTTCTGGCTGAAGTCGTCTAAACCGCGTACTTGAGCAGTGACTAACGTCGCGTCGCCGCGGTGTCCTCCGATAGCACAATAGCCTCCGCGGGGCAGTCCCCGGTTTGTATGTGTGCTCTTAATGTACGTAATGTACTTATCTACACCAATTGCTTATCTTCCCAGCGGTAACTCCCTCGGCTCGGCGGACACAGCGTCACAGATTATACAGGGTGCCTCTGACCAAGTCGCTTTAAATGAAAACGCCGAGCGTCCAGTGGCGCCCTCATTACTATTATTGTGATTTCTAATTAACTAAAGTATTTCGTTAAAATCAGACGATACGTTTTTGTAGTGCAAGTAAAAACACAATTTATGGAATACGTAACAAACGTTAATAACAATTACCCTTTGAATAGTCATCTTAACGGAAAAACGTGGCCACTTTTTTCCGTTAAGTTGATAACTCGAAGGTGAATTGTTATTAAACTATGTGATATACGCTATAAGTTGTGTTTTTATTTGTAGTACAAAAAGCTTCGGTCCAATTTTAAGAAAATATTTTAGTTTATTAGAAAACACAATAAAAGCAATGAGGGCGCCACTGTACATCCGGCGTACGCTCGGCGCAGTCTTAATGCATCTATTCTCTACTCTCTACTCTACTGTCATAACTGAGCTACTCATGTGTTGTATTTTTTTTAATTAAGTTGAATTTAGATGGACTTCCTCGAGCAATGTAATAAAATGTAATAATTTGTGATCATTGACATTTCTGATATTTCATAAATTTTAACGCTTTTATCTGTAATTTTAAATGTATTTTGTTATTTAATATTCTATATTGCATAAAATTAATATTTGCACGCCTGCTTACATTGGACATTATTATTATTTAAAATGGACTGTAACATCTTGTGTACTGTATTCTGCAAATAAATAAATGATTGATTGATTGATTGATGATTTATTGATCCTCAATGTTCAATCGTTAGTATGTAGGCCGCACGGGCACTTTTACACGTCAAGAATCTACCAGCGCTTCCCAAGAGGAGATACTGCTGAGAAGAAACGTCGCGAGAAACTCAGCAGTCAGTCGATTCTTAACCATATTTAATGTAGTTTAGTAAGTTGTCAGAGGCACCCTGTATACAAGTTACTGCGTACAGCGGGCGTCGTGGGCGTGGACGAATCGGTCATGTGAATCCGCGAACGCACTGAAAGCGGACGCGACGCGGTGCGGCGCATGCCTTTACTAAAAAACACCGCTACTGCTGGTTCGGAATTCGGAAAACATAAGTACCTAACTACAGTCTGTGATCGAATTCGAGATCAAAAATGTAAACAAACGTATTGCCATCATAAAACTTATTAGACCGGAAATACAGAATAAACTTTGTCACAGGCGTATCCTGTAATAAATAAGTTATACCTACTTAATAGTGACTTTGTATCGTCACTGTTGTCGCTTGTCGCTCGGTACGTGAATGAAGGCTGAAGTGACAGCAGATGGCGTGGTGACAAAGCCCGTGTACTCGCTCGCTCTAATATATTACTAGGTAAGAGCAAGAGAAATGCTTTATCCACCTGCGAGCCTAGTATGGCGGCGTCTATATCGCGTGTCAACCGTGGATAAGGCATCCGTCACTTTTTGACACGTGTACTTATTTAGCTGTCAGAAGGTGACGGATGCCGTATCCAAAATTTAACCCTAATATGGCTGCGTTTATCGCGTGATAATTGGATAAGGCATCCGTCACCTTCTGACACGTAAATAAATACACGTGTCAAGAAGTGACGGATGCTTTATCTATACTAGGCCCGCTGTAATAATTGTCACCTGGATTCCTGCCTGTCAGATTTCATTACATTGATTGATTATTGAAATCAAAATAATGTTCGTCAACGAATATGTTCGCGATTTTTACCAACAGAAGACCGCGGACAATGAAGAGGTCCATTCATAGCCCGTTTAATATTATTGACCATACATTTGAAATTATTTTATTTGTGCCAGTTTTCATTATTATTAAGTATACTGAATAAACATCTTTTATCTTTTTATTTATTAGGTTTTTTTTTATGGCATAGGTAGGGAAGGCCAACGAGCACACAGGCCACTTTGACAACGCGCTGGCCTAGTGGGTAGTGACCCTGCCTACGAAGCTAGTGGTCCTGGGTTCGAATCCCGGTAAGGGCAGATATTTGTGTGATGAGCGTAGTACGAATATTTGTTCCTGAGTCTTGGATGTTTTCCATGTATTTAAGTATATATTTCTCTATGTAAGTATTTATATCGTTGTCTAGTACCCATAGTACAAGCCTAGAGCTTAGTTTGGGACTAGGTCAATTGGTGTGAGATTGTCCCCTTATATTTATTTATAGGCCACCTGATGGTAAGTGGAAACTGTGACCCATAGACATTCGCATTCACAAGACTGCAATGCAATCCTAAGACTGCAAATGCGTTGCCAACCCTGAGGACCAAGATGGAATGCCTCTATGCTAGTCATTTCACCGGCTGTCTTATCCCCAAATCGGAACACAGCAATGCGACCACTGCTGTTTGGCGGTAGGTTAGTGGATAAGATGGTGGTAGCGATCCGGACGGACCCTGCACAAGGTCCTACCACACGCAAAATGGTACGTTAGGTACCTTGTAATGTAACTTACTTTTAAGTATTGTACTGTTTTACAACTGAAAAAATGACCTTCTGCTGAAGTTTCTTGCGGCTTCTCCCCAATGATGGTATTTTAACCGCTAGTAGATTCACTCAAAAAACACTCATGTAGCCAATTTACTAAAAAAAAATAGGTACTTTGAATTTTTTTTTTAAATATTCACGTTGGTTTTTTGTTAATTACAGAACCATGCCTGCTTCATTAAACAGGGACTCTCCTGTAGTAAGGAGGGAGTGTTCCTGCGTCCAGAGCAGGACCAGCTGCCTCATCATCGGCTTCTTGGAGCTGGTACCGACCATTCATCAGTATGCCTAGTTAAGAATCAAATGCTGCTACCATTTTTCTTTTCTATCTTTCAAAAATCTTTTAAAAAACAAAAATCCGGCTTCGTAAACCCAAAAAATAACTTAAAAATTTGTAGGTATAGGTCATTCCAACTGAAGTCAGCTTATGGGTAAAAATATTGTGAGTCACGGAATCCGTTGGATGACCTATTTTTTTTTATGGTATAGAGAAGACAAACAAACACACAGGCCACCTGATGGTAAGCGGAAACTGCGACCCATATACATTTGCATTAACAAGACTGCAGAGCAATCCTAAGACTGCAAATGCGTTGCAAACCCTGAGGATTAAGACGGAATGCCTCTATGCTAGTTAGTCATTTCACCGGCTGTCTTATCCCCAAACCGGAACACAACAATACCTAGGTATACTGAGTTTTGTTTTTTTAAAACATTCATTTTATTTTATACTTTTTTAGTGATCATGATAAGCTGTTCTGAAGTTCCACTTCTTAGTTGATTTAAAACTTTAAGACATTTCAATCTCGTCGCAAGAAACGTCGAAGGAAAGTTATAGTCATATTTAAACAAATAAATGTTTTTCCTTACAATTGCTCAACTATCCTAATCGAGATATCTTATCGCCACCCCTGAAATAGGTACCGTTGAGGAGTGCCGGTGGCCTTTTGTGGTCCTCATCATCAGTTCCACTTTACCAAATGATACTTTCTACATGCAAATGGTAGACTTGTTTCTAAAAATTCTAAAATCGCTGTATGTATGCCTATAATATTTGAGTATGGTAATTGTAACTCATGGTAAGAGTAGGTAGCATTCAACTCGCTAGCGAGTACGGTAATTGTAACTCATGAGCCTTGAGCCTCCGATGGAACAGATCATCCAAAAGACGATGTTCGCAGGTGTTTGAAACTCTCGCCGGCATCAGCCTGTTGTATGTCCTGGTCGGCGGGTACTCGTACGGCGCGGACATGGCTGTCGAAATCGCGCTATTGGTGTACGTGATTTTGTTGATAATTTCCTCCTACTCCTTACTTGCTGGAGCGTACAAGGTAATTTATTACACTAGATTAGCTATTATATATACGAAAGCGTGAGACGAATAACTATAACTTTATAATGTATAAAGAGTTTTGGTTTCACCTTCATTGACCCCACTGTGACTTGTTCGAATCAAATTCTCTGTCCCTCGCTCCATAAGAACACGAGGACTGCGAGAGGCAGAGCATTCGACTCGCTAGCGAGTACGGTAATTGTGACTCATGGTAAGGGTACTGTGGGGCTAGACAAGTTGCCATCGTTCACGAACGCTAGCGTTAGGTGATCACTGGCGACATGTGTTGTCATTGAAAAATGTATGGGAATGACGTAAGTCACGTGATATATCACTCGTTACAACTGACACGCTGAAAAGTGATCACTATCACTCGCGCTAGTGATAGGTTTGACGACTACAGTCGTTACGCGGTACTATTTTGACACAAAGGCTAGACAAGTTGCCCTTTTGACAGGTCGAATAGAACACGAGCACCTATCGCCATGTCGACCTTCTAGATCAAAACAGTATGAACCCAAAATCCTTGCTAGTTTGGTTTTAAGTTCAAAGGAGTTGAATTAAAGTTGATTTTAATATGCATTGTATTTTGAGTTACTACTATTTTAATCTAGCAGTGCGATATAAACGTCGGTATCTAAGGGCGGTATCTAAGGACGGCCGTAACGACCAAGAAACTGTCAACTGAGTCCGTGTCATCACTGTCATCATTGCCTCGCGGTCGCATAAAATATATTGTTTGAACATTGATTTCTTATTAAAAATGCTTCCGCTGAGACTTACATATACGCTGCTCACAACAGTACGAGCTTATCCAGGCGCCGACCCAGAGAAATCTCTCGTGCGAGCCTGGAGGCCGCGGACTGGATGCATGAAATGCTGTTCAGGAACATTTTACGTTAAGCAAGGTCTCATTTAGAGTTCTTTGCAGCCTTTTGCGTTCCCTGACTTCGTTGAGGAGATTGAAGGAGGTTCTCTTTGAACTGAAGGTAAGCATCATTTTGATTTTAACATGTATAAGTTGGTATGTGCATTATATAAACAATACCTACAATGAAAGAGACGGCTAAGGGAATAAAGGCGTATCGTACTGTTAGGCGATGGGCTTGCAACCTGTCACTAATACACTGGTAAACATCTTAGCCTAAGTGTGCAAAATGTGGTTACAGAATTATCAACAAGTTTTTAGAGTTGTTGGTAATTCTGTAGCTCTGCCTACCCCACTCTGGGATTAAAGGCGTGAGTTTATGTATGTATGTACCTACAATGAAACCTGTCAGTACCAATAAAGATATTTATTACGATTATTTCAGGTGCTGTGTGCTTTGTTGTGAGCTTTCTGGCGACAAGGTCGGATCAGAGGATCACGGGGTATCTAACCAATTAACGCAACGGACCGCTGCTAGTAGATGCATCCGTGAAGTGGGGGATGCTCTCAACAACGACACAGTCTTGAAGAGGAGGATCGTCTTCCTACAATCGGATGAAGCTAGGTCTCGTATAAGACAAGAGTAAGTTATGACATATATTTAATGAAAGTATTGGATGTTTCATTCCCTGAATATGTGTAATGTTTTTTATTCACGAGGTCCCGCCCAAGGTTTAAATTAACCCTAACTCTTTATTTATATTATATATATTATAATAGTAGTATGGTTTTCGGAAAAAAATAGTACTTAGTTACTTATAGCGAGGTCAAATAAGTATACCTAACCGATATCATACAATTTATTGATAAAATAACTTTTGTGTGTTTTAGGCAACTAAGAAAATCCTTCAGAGGGCTGGTTGACGATGCCGGATGTCCATATACTATTATCAACCCCTTGTCGCAGAATTACACACTCCGGTGTTTCATTTTTACACGGAGCCTGCAGCCTGTATGGAAGGAGTATCTCAACTTCCATTCAATGTCTCAAAGGTCGCCCTCTAGGTTATATTGTAGTGCGGAGCAGTCCTTTTATAATTGGAGCCAAATCCAGGATGAGCCCTACTAATTAGAGGCAGGATTATACTTAATTGTTTGGTGAAATGAGTTTGAATTACTATTAATTTATTATGTTTAAAACCTCATACAAAAAAATGCTATGAATCAAAAAAATATTGATTTCAAGTATTAAACGTTCAAAACAAAATCGAAGTACATTATTTTAGTAAAGTTTCATTGCTCGATGTTACACTGGTGGCCATATAATTAGGAACCGAACGCTTGCGTTTTTCTCGTAAGATATAATACAATTATGACTTAAATTTTGACCACCAATCAAAATTTTCTTGACCAATTTTATTTTTAGTTTTCACTTATCATTATATAATAATCTAAGGTTTAAATGTATGTACAGTTTGTCGCTGCTAAAATCGAATATTTCATCAATTTCATGTTAAAAAAACTTTGTATGGACACGTCAGCACTAAGTTTTTAAATCCTTATAAAAAATATTCGTTTTTAATAGCGGTAAACCGTACAAAAAATTGAGGCTTAGTTTATTAATTAACGATAAGTGTAACTAAAAATAAAATAGGTCTAGAACTTTTTGATTAGTCAAAATTGAAAGTATATTTGTAGGCAATTATATGGGAAAAATGCAAGCGTTCCTAATTATTTTGCCACCACTGTTATTACAGGAGGTCACAACTAATTTGATTACGATCTCGGAAATGGATTATTCTGGCCTGACAGGATAGAGAGCAACTCCCTGATGCCAAATATGTCGTTCTGCCTGCGCACAGCGGTCGCATTAACTAATATGGCGGCTGCAAGACGTGTTATCTTTCCCAAAAAAAAAGAGATAAAGGAAATGGCTGAATTTTGTACGTAAAGTAAGTACTAGTTTTATGACAATTTTTATTCAATCAATATGGGAACACAATAAGTAACTGTCTTGACATTTTTTGACATTGTTCAAATTTTTGGTTGCCCTTTATCCTGACAGCCTAAGGTAAAAGCACCTATTATGGACAAGGCTCCAGTGATGAACATTATCATTTTTTTAAATGAAAACATATCAATACAAAAATTTTATTCTAATAGTAGTAATCCCGAATAATTCAATATAATCTAATTGTAGCACTAAAAGCATTATCAATCAGAGACTTATACTTATGGAATGGTTCATAACTGGAGCACTTACCTTTAGGAGCTTTTACCTTAGCATAATCCATTTCCGAGATCATTCATATTTTCTGCTTCGTTCTTAGACGGTGCGTCATGGCCACGAATGCTGAAACGTCATCTTAACTAAACTTGTACAGTCACGGGATTAAATTTGGTACCCACCTTAGGTCCAAAGTCAATGTGACATTCTACAATAATAAGGTTGAGTTTCCTAAAAGTTACAAATGACTTGACATCTCTAATGAAATTGACCCTTTCGTCCACGTTCATAACCAAGGTTTCATAACTGGTTATGAATAAGGATTTTTTTCCACTGTTTCATAACCAGTTATTAAACAAGACTTTTTTCCATTTTTATAACCTTATTTTCAAATCAATTGGACAGTGGCGACGGAGCTCCGCTTACGCGGAGGTCCTATTTCTGAGTGGTTTGGCCCTCCGGGCCTGCTGCAAAACTAACATAACCTAAACCTACCTAGTTTCTGGTTATGAAAATGGAAAAAAAAAGTCTTGTTTAATAACAGGTTAAGAAACAGTGAAAAAAAATCATTATTCATAACCAGTTATGAAATCTTACTTGTGAAAGTGGACGAAAGGAAATTGACTCAAGCATATTTTTCTTGAAATGGGTGTCAAATTAACGCTCGTGACCGTACAGTCACCATCAAATATCGAAGTAGGCGTTCAAAAATACCCGCACTCAACTCAATTAATTAAGCAGTGTTGTAGAGTGTGTTGAGATATTTTTGCACACTTTGTTTGCTGCGATATGTTTAAAGTCGTACCTACTTTAGTTGCTTACATTTACTCCAACCGACCTACAACATCCAACATTATGGGAAAACGAGCATATTTGGAAGGTATTATAGGAATGAAGACAACATGAATTGATTATTTTACTGAGCAGAAATTATGGAAAGTACATAATTGTATTAACGCAGACATCACAGGAACATCGGAGTGTACGGATCCAGTGAATCTGCACTGCAGTCCTTCTAGACAATGCATACTATGTGGCAAAATTGGTGGGCGAAGTGGCTGGAGACAGTGGTGTTGGTTTATTTCTGAAATTAAAACAAAATGACTTATCATAATTTTTGTCATGAATATAAACTATAACTTTGTTTCTACATTTTTTTTACATTCAAGTCAAATATTCGTAAGGGCGCTAAAATACTGAAATATTGTTGGACAAAGGTTAAGAAATGTTATGTACTCGCTGTCTCCAACAATAATATATTATCCAATATAGGGCTGAAACTATTGGACACGTCTAGAGGCAGAGAGCGTGTCAGATAATTTTGAGCGTAACGCAATGTGAAATATAAATTATTATTGGCGACTGTACTTATTCTCATTTAGTTTAGGTATATTGGTTTTGCAGACACTTTAGAGAGATCAAATAACTTATATGAATAAAAAGCAAATTATTTACATAGATTTAATGCTTAATCTTTGGCCAAAGTAGCTGGTCACCCGAAACGTCATTTAGGCATAAGGATTATTTACAGTATTCAGCCATTTCCCTTATCGTTTTGTTTTGGGAACGATACCACACTTATTGAGGAAATTTCCTTAATGAGTTATCTCATGCCTCCCCCAATAACCCGGCACAAACATGTAGACTTGGCTAAAAGCAGACATATTTATGCCGTTTCACTGGTTTGACTGATGCAGCTGCCGCTCTCAGTTTGACAGAGGAAGTTTGAAGTGGGACCTAGGCAGCGTATCCATGCAGGTAACGTCCGCCAGGTTAGGTAAAATACTGAAAATACGGAATAAAACTGTATACACACCATGATCTGCATTTGCGAATATCATTATAGGTATTCAGTGGACTTCATAAATATTTTCGTAGTTCCAATCGCGTGTAGTCTAGGTCCCTGTAAATTAAAAATTAACTGTATATCTATATCACAAACACGCTGCTCCAGTTAATTGTATCGAGTACAGGCTAGTGTACTATTCTGCCCATGCAATTACGATTAGTATAGTACCGCAATTTTAGCAAATGTTATCCGATTTTAAGGTGTAGCTGAAAGAAAGTCAAACACAACTACACTAAATAAATAAAGAATCGTACATACATACATACATTAACCCTGAAAACATTACACTCCTTATTTTAGGCGGTCATGTAAAAATAGTTGGGTATGCCTGTGCGCCCCTGCTGCGCTTTCACGTGATTTGAACATAAACCTCTATCTGATCTTCATTATTGATTTAAATAGGGAAACTGTTTAACAAACACCTGGGAGACGCGTTCATACAAAGGAAGTAACTTTTCTTACATGTTACAAGAATTCATAACACATACATACACGTACATATTTACCTTAGAATAACACACAACACAATCACAATCTCATAACATTTTATGAAAAACAACATGTAAATAAATAATGTAACAAATACAACATAATACGTACCTAGAATGTTTATTTCCAATGCACATCCTGCGACAGCGTCAACTTGACTTTTAAGGTCGAAAAGTATAGACAAAATTTATAATTTTTAGAAAAAAAAACTAGACTGTCGAGCGAGGTTGTATTCATCGTGGGCATACACCTTGGCTAGATTAATCATTTTTGACAACGCATGTCGACAGTGATCGCCTAACGCTAGCGTTACATTCGATGGCGACTTGTCTAGCCTATAGCGCCAAGTGACAGGTGATCACCAAAGTGATCGCCTAACGCTAGCGTTCGTGAACGATGGCAACTTGTCTAACCCCACTGGGTAGTGATTCTGTAAACAACGCCGGTCGTGCGGACTGTCGAGTGAATCCAAGCGGCGAGATTAAGTAGTCCCGTCAGTGCGAATAAAACATATTGTAGCGCGTGCATTTTCAATTTAGCAGCACGATGGGTCGAACGTATAAGGCTGCTTAATTGAAAATGCACGCGCTAATAAAATAATGGTCACCTGACAATTTCAGGTTAAAACTAATTTGAAAATCGACCGACGTTCGTTAGGCGAGGCGAGAAATTGAGAATGTAGGGTGGCCATGATCCTGAATAAAAAGATTTAATTAATTGTTTATTTAAATAAAAAACAAAGTAACAGTGTTGACGTTTTAAAAAATGTTATGTTCCTAATGGTGTAGTGAATTTTAGTTAACTTTGTTCCTACACTTTGTCACTTGAACCCCACATTCCGAGAGTCTCGCCACCGAAAGAAACAAAATGGTAATCGGTGCCAAGATCTTGATATATTTTATTTTCTTCCTACCGCTTCTTATTTACTTGACAGTAATGGATGCCGAATAATAGTACATTACTTAACAAGGGCTGTAAAAGAAAGAAAGCCCGAAATCGCAGGTATTTGAGACCCGAGCCGTAGGCGAGGGTTGTAAATATGCGATAGAGGGCTTTCTTTTTACTGCCCGAGATGAGTACACAATTTTACGTCTTCACCTGGCCACAATGCGAGTTTTATGGTGCGCGCAGTGTGCGATAAAACTCACATTATGGCCAGGTGTTACGTAAAAACAATACCACAACAGGTCAAAGACGATATGGATTTTACCGTCTAGAATAGAAGTCCAGTAAACGTGAATGTTTTGTGTTTTTTTTTATGGCATAGAGTAGACAAACGAGCACACAGGCCACCTGATGCTAAGTGGAAACTGTGACCCATAGACATTCGCATTCACAAGACTGCAGTGCAATCCTAAGACTGCAAATGCGTTGCCAACCCTGAGGCCTAAGATGGAATGCCCCTATGCTAGTAATTTCACCGGCTGTCTTATCCGTAAACCGAGCACAACAATGAGAACACTGCTGTTTGGCGGTAGGTTAATGGATAAGATGGTGGTAGCGATCCGGACGGACCCTGCACGAGGTCCTACCACCCGCACCCGCGTGTTTTACCCTTTCTCAAGTACTTGGTGATTTTCGTGATCAGGGGTGTGATTCTAATAAGCAAAGGTGAACGAATGCACGAGTGAAACCAAGCGGCGAGATTAAGTAGTCCCGTCAGTGCGAACAAAATACATTGTAGCGCGTGCATTTTCAATTAAGCAGCCTTATACGTTCGACCTATCGTGCTGCTAAATTGAAAATGCACGCGCTACAATGTGTTTTGTTCGCATTGACGGGACTACTTAATCTCGCCGCTTGGTTTCACTCGTGCATTCGTTCACCTTTGCTTATTTACAGAATCACACCCCAGTACCCTTACCATGAGTTACAACAACCGTACTCGCTCGCTAGTGAGTCGAAGCTCTGTCCCTCGCAGACGTCGCAAGTAAATATTCTTATAGAGTGCAAGGGACAGAGCAATCGACTCGGTAGCGAGTACAGTAATTGGAAATCATGGTACTGTACCCAGGGTACAGTTGGGTGGATCAACTTTTTATTGCTGTTATTCTGTCCCGTATAAGCCAGGAGACAACATTGATAGAGTTTCTTTGAAAAATGGTTATAATATACACTACATTGATTGATACGCACGCTTGGAAGAAAATCCATAAGAGAATGGGCTTGTAATTGCCGCAAAACCTGATGTTTGCTGCATTTATATACTTCAAAATCGTGGTTTTAAAAAGTGACCCAGGAGACGTCACCATGGCAACGAGGTGCAAAGAAAAGTTGATTGACCCAGTTAGACTAAGCGTTTTTTGTTCTATTGTGTTAACTTACTGCTTATTGTCCGCAGAACAAGCGCAACCTCGTCAAGGTGTACCTCGTCTTCTCATGCGTCAACGTCGTGGTTCAGTTCGTACTCTTTATATACTTCAGCGTAGTTCAGCTTCAAAAATCAACATGTATGAAACAATTTTCTATTTAAAGTTATTTGGCGCTGTCTTAGATGATTTTTAGTAGGTATAAACCCGTTAATCGCCTGTATCTCAGGAACTAATCATGTCTACTTAGCCGTGATAGTTTTCCTTTAAAATTCGTTATATGCGCTTTCGTTGAAGATTTTTTTCAGATTTTTAGTACTTGTAGTTTTGGCTGTAGGGGGGGGGGGGACACTTGACTCTAACAAAAAATAGCGCTTTAAAGCTTAATATTTCATAAACGGATCCCTTAATCGAAAAATTGATTTCATAAACCCGCAATATTTTTGAAAGACCTATCCAACGACACCCCACACTATGGGGTAGGCAAGAAAAAAAAAAGACATCCCCACGTTACGTGTAGGGGAGGTGCATTAAAAAAAATATTTTTCAAAATTTTATTTTACCACTTTGTCGGCGTGACTAATATGTACATTCATGCCAAATTACAGCTTTCTAGTACTATGAATCTCTGAGCTAGACTGGGGACGGACGGACGGACGGACGGACGGACGGACATGGCGAAACTATAAGGGTTCCTAGTTTGACTACGGAACCCTAAAAAGGAACCTCCTTAGTGACATTAACTTTTTTGGATTAACTTGTATCGTAATGGTAAAAAATTACTTTATAGTTAACATTATTTTGTTAACCTTTTCCCGTTAAGCTGACTACTCAAAGGGTAATTGTTACTTATTAAAGTTTGTTGCGTATCACATAAATTGTGTTTTTACTTACGCTACAAAAACGTATCGTCTGATCGCAAGGAAATTCTTAAGTTAATACCTTTTTTTTTATTACACTATTATAACACAATAATAGTACCTAATGAGGGCGCCACCGGACGGTCGATGTTTGCTCGTCGCAGTCTTAAAGTAATTAGGTATCATTACAATGGAATTTTCTAAAATCACAATTATAAATCTTTTTCTAAGGTCACCCAATATCAATAGGCTTAATCTTAAAATAGCATTAAAAGCACTCAGTTGTGACTTTTGACGACGCGCTGGCCTAGTGGGTAGTGACCCTGCCTACGAAGCTAGCGGTCCTGGGTTCTAATCCCGGTAAGGGCAGATATTTATGTGATGAGCGCGAATATTTGTCCCTGAGTCATGGATGTTTTCTATGTATTTAAGTATATATTTCTCTATATAAGTATTTATATCATTGTCTAGTACCCATAGTACATACAAGCCTAGAGCTTAGTTTGGGACAAGGTCAATTGGTGTGACATTGTCCCCCTGATTTACTTATATTCCTTATTAGATCATCTGTACCCCTACCATGAGTTACAATTACCGTACTCGCTAGCGAGTCGAATGCTCTGTCCCTCGCACTCTATAAGAATACTGCGAGGTCTGCGAGCGATAGAGTATTCAATTCGCTAGCGAGTACGTTTATTGTCACTCATGGTAGTGATTCTCTCAACAACGACGGTCGGACGGACGAACGAGTTAATGTCCAAGCGGCGAGTTTAAGTAGTCCCGTCAGTGCGAACAAAACATATTTTAGCGTGTGCATATTCAATTTAGCAGCATGGTTTCTGCCGATGGATCGAACGTATAAGGCTGCTTAATTGAAAATGTACGCGCTAGAATGTATTTTGTCGCTCTGACGGGACTACCTAAACTTGCCGCTGCGATTTCGCCCGTCCAGTGTTTTTAAGAGAATAACTAAACAATAAAAACAACTGATGTGCGTCAAACGCATCGCGTTTAACGTAGCGTTGATCGCACAACAATCGAGCGCTTAATTAATAAAAGCATTAGATTTCGGCCAGTAGGGGTGTTCTCGAAGTCGGAGCAGTAACCACAGCCATGGTTTCGTAGTGATCGTGGACAACCTTGATGATGTACAATCGTAGAACTGTAACAGACCAACACAACTTTGTAGTACACATTTCTGTACCCTTACCATGAGTTACAATTACCGTACTCGCTAGCGAGTCGAATGCTCTGTCCCTTGTACTCTATAAGAATATTTGCGAGGTCTGCGAGGGACAGAGCTTCGACTCGCTAGCGAGTTCCTTAATTGTAACTCGTGGCTGTTAAGTACGGTCGGCCAAGAAAGTGTCTACCAGTTTTGAAAAAAGTTTCTGTGAGATATAATTATGGCTAAGATTGACAGTGTTGAAACTTGTCACTGTCATAATTTTGAACTTGTTGTATCACGATGTGCACATGAACTTCAACCATAGGGTAGACCACATTTTTGGCCGACGACTGTACATGTACAAAAATTAAGTTTTGTGACTTTGTTGATAGTTTCTGAGAAACAGCGCGCGTGTCATACAGACAGACGGATATGATTTATCTATGAGGGTTCCTAGTTTGACTTGGGAACCCTGAAAAGTGAAGTAGGTATGAGTCGTCGATTGCGAGGAAATCTAATCTTATGCTACTAATATTATATACTAACGAAACGCCCTCGCTTCGCTTCGGTTTATGTGAGTATATAGCCGTCCTCGATAAATTGGCTATCTAACACTGAAATATTTTTTCAAATCGGACCAGTGGTTCCTGGGATTAGCGTGTTCAAGCAAACAAACAAACTCTTCAGCTTTATAATATTATATTAGTATAGATGAGAAAGTTAAGATGTTTGTTACTCCAACACGCTTCAACCACTGGGCGGCTTGGAATAAAACTTGACACGCCTGTGTTAGGTTCTGGAATAGGACATAGGATAGTTTGTATCTCCGAAAAATTTGAGTTTCCAAGGGAGCAGTTCTAAGCAGACGGAGTCGTGAGCAAAAGCTAGTACCTAATACTAAATATCTACTTAATTTACTAATTGCTTACTGCCGCAGTGACGTGTTGTCTTATTCTATTACTATAGCAAAGAAAGTGACAACAACTTACTTCATGATGATGATGATGTTGATGGTTATGAGATTTATGAGAATACATTTTGTTACTTACAGACAAAACTACCAGCACCAATAATACTTGAGCGGTTGACTACGCTGAAGTATATAAAGAGTACGAACTGAACCACGACGTTGACGCATGAGAAGACGAGGTACACCTTGACGAGGTTGCGCTTGTTCTGCGGACAATAAGCAGTAAGTTAACACAATAGAACAAAAAACGCTTAGTCTAACTGGGTCAATCAACTTTTCTTTGCACCTCGTTGCCATGGTGACGTCTCCTGGGTCACTTTTTAAAACCACGATTTTGAAGTATATAAATGCAGCAAACATCAGGTTTTGCGGCAATTACAAGCCCATTCTCTTATGGATTTTCTTCCAAGCGTGCGTATCAATCAATGTAGTGTATATTATAACCATTTTTCAAAGAAACTCTATCAATGTTGTCTCCTGGCTTATACGGGACAGAATAACAGCAATAAAAAGTTGATCCACCCAACTGTACCCTGGGTACAGTACCATGATTTCCAATTACTGTACTCGCTACCGAGTCGATTGCTCTGTCCCTTGCACTCTATAAGAATATTTACTTGCGACGTCTGCGAGGGACAGAGCTTCGACTCACTAGCGAGCGAGTACGGTTGTTGTAACTCATGGTAAGGGTACTGGGGTGTGATTCTGTAAATAAGCAAAGGTGAACGAATGCACGAGTGAAACCAAGCGGCGAGATTAAGTAGTCCCGTCAATGCGAACAAAACACATTGTAGCGCGTGCATTTTCAATTTAGCAGCACGATAGGTCGAACGTATAAGGCTGCTTAATTGAAAATGCACGCGCTACAATGTATTTTGTTCGCACTGACGGGACTACTTAATCTCGCCGCTTGGTTTCACTCGTGCATTCGTTCACCTTTGCTTATTAGAATCACACCCCTGATCACGAAAATCACCAAGTACTTGAGAAAGGGTAAAACACGCGGGTGCGGGTGGTAGGACCTCGTGCAGGGTCCGTCCGGATCGCTACCACCATCTTATCCATTAACCTACCGCCAAACAGCAGTGTTCTCATTGTTGTGCTCGGTTTACGGATAAGACAGCCGGTGAAATTACTAGCATAGGGGCATTCCATCTTAGGCCTCAGGGTTGGCAACGCATTTGCAGTCTTAGGATTGCACTGCAGTCTTGTGAATGCGAATGTCTATGGGTCACAGTTTCCACTTAGCATCAGGTGGCCTGTGTGCTCGTTTGTCTACTCTATGCCATAAAAAAAAACACAAAACATTCACGTTTACTGGACTTCTATTCTAGACGGTAAAATCCATATCGTCTTTGACCTGTTGTGGTATTGTTTTTACGTAACACCTGGCCATAATGTGAGTTTTATCGCACACTGCGCGCACCATAAAACTCGCATTGTGGCCAGGTGAAGACGTAAAATTGTGTACTCATCTCGGGCAGTAAAAAAGAAAGCCCTCTATCGCATATTTACAACCCTCGCCTACGGCTCGGGTCTCAAATACCTGCGATTTCGGGCTTTCTTTCTTTTACAGCCCTTGTTAAGTAATGTACTATTATTCGGCATCCATTACTGTCAAGTAAATAAGAAGCGGTAGGAAGAAAATAAAATATATCAAGATCTTGGCACCGATTACCATTTTGTTTCTTTCGGTGGCGAGACTCTCGGAATGTGGGGTTCAAGTGACAAAGTGTAGGAACAAAGTTAACTAAAATTCACTACACCATTAGGAACATAACATTTTTTAAAACGTCAACACTGTTACTTTGTTTTTTATTTAAATAAACAATTAATTAAATCTTTTTATTCAGGATCATGGCCACCCTACATTCTCAATTTCTCGCCTCGCCTAACGAACGTCGGTCGATTTTCAAATTAGTTTTAACCTGAAATTGTCAGGTGACCATTATTTTATTAGCGCGTGCATTTTCAATTAAGCAGCCTTATACGTTCGACCCATCGTGCTGCTAAATTGAAAATGCACGCGCTACAATATGTTTTATTCGCACTGACGGGACTACTTAATCTCGCCGCTTGGATTCACTCGACAGTCCGCACGACCGGCGTTGTTTACAGAATCACTACCCAGTACCCTTACCATGAGTCACAATTACCGTACTCGCTAGCGAGTCGAATGCTCTGCCTCTCGCAGTCCTCGTGTTCTTATGGAGCGAGGGACAGAGAATTTGATTCGAACAAGTCACAGTGGGGTCAATGAAGGTGAAACCAAAACTCTTTATACATTATAAAGTTATAGTTATTCGTCTCACGCTTTCGTATATATAATAGCTAATCTAGTGTAATAAATTACCTTGTACGCTCCAGCAAGTAAGGAGTAGGAGGAAATTATCAACAAAATCACGTACACCAATAGCGCGATTTCGACAGCCATGTCCGCGCCGTACGAGTACCCGCCGACCAGGACATACAACAGGCTGATGCCGGCGAGAGTTTCAAACACCTGCGAACATCGTCTTTTGGATGATCTGTTCCATCGGAGGCTCAAGGCTCATGAGTTACAATTACCGTACTCGCTAGCGAGTTGAATGCTACCTACTCTTACCATGAGTTACAATTACCATACTCAAATATTATAGGCATACATACAGCGATTTTAGAATTTTTAGAAACAAGTCTACCATTTGCATGTAGAAAGTATCATTTGGTAAAGTGGAACTGATGATGAGGACCACAAAAGGCCACCGGCACTCCTCAACGGTACCTATTTCAGGGGTGGCGATAAGATATCTCGATTAGGATAGTTGAGCAATTGTAAGGAAAAACATTTATTTGTTTAAATATGACTATAACTTTCCTTCGACGTTTCTTGCGACGAGATTGAAATGTCTTAAAGTTTTAAATCAACTAAGAAGTGGAACTTCAGAACAGCTTATCATGATCACTAAAAAAGTATAAAATAAAATGAATGTTTTAAAAAAACAAAACTCAGTATACCTAGGTATTGTTGTGTTCCGGTTTGGGGATAAGACAGCCGGTGAAATGACTAACTAGCATAGAGGCATTCCGTCTTAATCCTCAGGGTTTGCAACGCATTTGCAGTCTTAGGATTGCTCTGCAGTCTTGTTAATGCAAATGTATATGGGTCGCAGTTTCCGCTTACCATCAGGTGGCCTGTGTGTTTGTTTGTCTTCTCTATACCATAAAAAAAAATAGGTCATCCAACGGATTCCGTGACTCACAATATTTTTACCCATAAGCTGACTTCAGTTGGAATGACCTATACCTACAAATTTTTAAGTTATTTTTTGGGTTTACGAAGCCGGATTTTTGTTTTTTAAAAGATTTTTGAAAGATAGAAAAGAAAAATGGTAGCAGCATTTGATTCTTAACTAGGCATACTGATGAATGGTCGGTACCAGCTCCAAGAAGCCGATGATGAGGCAGCTGGTCCTGCTCTGGACGCAGGAACACTCCCTCCTTACTACAGGAGAGTCCCTGTTTAATGAAGCAGGCATGGTTCTGTAATTAACAAAAAACCAACGTGAATATTTAAAAAAAAAATTCAAAGTACCTATTTTTTTTTAGTAAATTGGCTACATGAGTGTTTTTTGAGTGAATCTACTAGCGGTTAAAATACCATCATTGGGGAGAAGCCGCAAGAAACTTCAGCAGAAGGTCATTTTTTCAGTTGTAAAACAGTACAATACTTAAAAGTAAGTTACATTACAAGGTACCTAACGTACCATTTTGCGTGTGGTAGGACCTTGTGCAGGGTCCGTCCGGATCGCTACCACCATCTTATCCACTAACCTACCGCCAAACAGCAGTGGTCGCATTGCTGTGTTCCGATTTGGGGATAAGACAGCCGGTGAAATGACTAGCATAGAGGCATTCCATCTTGGTCCTCAGGGTTGGCAACGCATTTGCAGTCTTAGGATTGCATTGCAGTCTTGTGAATGCGAATGTCTATGGGTCACAGTTTCCACTTACCATCAGGTGGCCTATAAATAAATATAAGGGGACAATCTCACACCAATTGACCTAGTCCCAAACTAAGCTCTAGGCTTGTACTATGGGTACTAGACAACGATATAAATACTTACATAGAGAAATATATACTTAAATACATGGAAAACATCCAAGACTCAGGAACAAATATTCGTACTACGCTCATCACACAAATATCTGCCCTTACCGGGATTCGAACCCAGGACCACTAGCTTCGTAGGCAGGGTCACTACCCACTAGGCCAGCGCGTTGTCAAAGTGGCCTGTGTGCTCGTTGGCCTTCCCTACCTATGCCATAAAAAAAAACCTAATAAATAAAAAGATAAAAGATGTTTATTCAGTATACTTAATAATAATGAAAACTGGCACAAATAAAATAATTTCAAATGTATGGTCAATAATATTAAACGGGCTATGAATGGACCTCTTCATTGTCCGCGGTCTTCTGTTGGTAAAAATCGCGAACATATTCGTTGACGAACATTATTTTGATTTCAATAATCAATCAATGTAATGAAATCTGACAGGCAGGAATCCAGGTGACAATTATTACAGCGGGCCTAGTATAGATAAAGCATCCGTCACTTCTTGACACGTGTATTTATTTACGTGTCAGAAGGTGACGGATGCCTTATCCAATTATCACGCGATAAACGCAGCCATATTAGGGTTAAATTTTGGATACGGCATCCGTCACCTTCTGACAGCTAAATAAGTACACGTGTCAAAAAGTGACGGATGCCTTATCCACGGTTGACACGCGATATAGACGCCGCCATACTAGGCTCGCAGGTGGATAAAGCATTTCTCTTGCTCTTACCTAGTAATATATTAGAGCGAGCGAGTACACGGGCTTTGTCACCACGCCATCTGCTGTCACTTCAGCCTTCATTCACGTACCGAGCGACAAGCGACAACAGTGACGATACAAAGTCACTATTAAGTAGGTATAACTTATTTATTACAGGATACGCCTGTGACAAAGTTTATTCTGTATTTCCGGTCTAATAAGTTTTATGATGGCAATACGTTTGTTTACATTTTTGATCTCGAATTCGATCACAGACTGTAGTTAGGTACTTATGTTTTCCGAATTCCGAACCAGCAGTAGCGGTGTTTTTTAGTAAAGGCATGCGCCGCACCGCGTCGCGTCCGCTTTCAGTGCGTTCGCGGATTCACATGACCGATTCGTCCACGCCCACGACGCCCGCTGTACGCAGTAACTTGTATACAGGGTGCCTCTGACAACTTACTAAACTACATTAAATATGGTTAAGAATCGACTGACTGCTGAGTTTCTCGCGACGTTTCTTCTCAGCAGTATCTCCTCTTGGGAAGCGCTGGTAGATTCTTGACGTGTAAAAGTGCCCGTGCGGCCTACATACTAACGATTGAACATTGAGGATCAATAAATCATCAATCAATCAATCAATCATTTATTTATTTGCAGAATACAGTACACAAGATGTTACAGTCCATTTTAAATAATAATAATGTCCAATGTAAGCAGGCGTGCAAATATTAATTTTATGCAATATAGAATATTAAATAACAAAATACATTTAAAATTACAGATAAAAGCGTTAAAATTTATGAAATATCAGAAATGTCAATGATCACAAATTATTACATTTTATTACATTGCTCGAGGAAGTCCATCTAAATTCAACTTAATTAAAAAAAATACAACACATGAGTAGCTCAGTTATGACAGTAGAGTAGAGAGTAGAGAATAGATGCATTAAGACTGCGCCGAGCGTACGCCGGATGTACAGTGGCGCCCTCATTGCTTTTATTGTGTTTTCTAATAAACTAAAATATTTTCTTAAAATTGGACCGAAGCTTTTTGTACTACAAATAAAAACACAACTTATAGCGTATATCACATAGTTTAATAACAATTCACCTTCGAGTTATCAACTTAACGGAAAAAAGTGGCCACGTTTTTCCGTTAAGATGACTATTCAAAGGGTAATTGTTATTAACGTTTGTTACGTATTCCATAAATTGTGTTTTTACTTGCACTACAAAAACGTATCGTCTGATTTTAACGAAATACTTTAGTTAATTAGAAATCACAATAATAGTAATGAGGGCGCCACTGGACGCTCGGCGTTTTCATTTAAAGCGACTTGGTCAGAGGCACCCTGTATAATCTGTGACGCTGTGTCCGCCGAGCCGAGGGAGTTACCGCTGGGAAGATAAGCAATTGGTGTAGATAAGTACATTACGTACATTAAGAGCACACATACAAACCGGGGACTGCCCCGCGGAGGCTATTGTGCTATCGGAGGACACCGCGGCGACGCGACGTTAGTCACTGCTCAAGTACGCGGTTTAGACGACTTCAGCCAGAAACCTGGGTAGTGATTCTGTAAACAACGCCGGTCGTGCGGACTGTCGAGTGAAACCAAGCGGCGAGATTAAGTAGTCCCGTCAGTGCGAACAAAACACATTGTAGCGCGTGCATTTTCAATTAAGCAGCCTTATACGTTCGACCCATCGTGCTGCTAAATTGAAAATGCACGCGCTACAATGTGTTTTGTTCGCACTGACGGGACTACTTAATCTCACCGCTTGGATATCACTTGACAGTCCGCACGACCGGCGTTGTTTACAGAATCACTACCCTGTTAGGCGATGGGCTTGCAACCTGTCACTAATACACTGGTAAACTTCTTAGCTTAATTGTGCAAAATGTGGTTACAGAATTATTAACAAGTTTTTAAAGTTGTTGGTAATTCTGTAGCTCTGCCTACCCCACTCTGGGAAAAAAGGCGTGAGGTTATGTATGTGTATGTATGTAAGTCTCAAAGTCTATCTGTCTGTATGTAAGTTCACGATGATCTTAAAAACTATTGCGGCTTTTATTCTGGTTTATGTACAGTCGGCAACAGAAGTATCTACGCCACCGAAGAAGTCAAAATGATCTGCAGTCGACTCTATTGTCAAGAGAATACGTTGTGTCTAGATCATTTTGAGCTTGTTATTCTGCTTAGCTACTTTTGATGCTGACTGTACAGGTGTCGTTTGTTACATATAAAAACCTTCCTCTTGAATCTCTCGAATTAATAAAAATCACATTAAAATCCAAAGTACATACGGAGGGACAGACGCCAGAAAGTGACTTTGTTTTATATTTTGAAGACATGACACCAACTAATATTAATTTGTTAAAGTATGTCTTTTAAGCTCTATGTTTCGATTTTTTTAATAAGGCAAGATTAATGCGGAGTGGGATTATTTATTGGAAAAACCATGTTATGTTTGTAAACGGTTTCCGGTTCTATTAATTCAAGTTGATGAGGAAAACGCTGCATTATGTACAATAGGTTTAAAATAATAATGACGGGTCTATATCCTGTGCTATATTTTTTTAGTCATAATATGTTAAAACATATATATAGCTATGTAGGTACCTAAAGGTCATATTCGTCGCAAGTCATGACATTATTTTTTTTAAGGAACTGACTTTTTCCGGATATAAATGAAACTAATCTTATCTAGCCTTGTCTAGACGTTAGATATTTAAGAAATTTTGTAACGGTTCCAGCATTGTAATAATTACGTCAACAGTGACATTATGACCAAAAATAACATTTTGTTATACATGGCCCCACATTTTTGATAATAATTGAGAAAAAGTGACGATGATATACAGACAGACGTAAATATCCCCTTCGAAACGCATATTGTATCATTTCGCTTAAAAACATTTCGCATAACACCCTTTTAGGCTGACATTGCAGAATTTAATAAACGTTTATTGAGTAAATAAGTGAATTGCAAAAATATTATACATAGTTAAGACTGCGCCGAGCAAACGCCGAGCGTCCAGTGGCACATTACTGTTATTGGGTTTTCTAATTAACTAACGAATTTCCTTGGAACCAAACAAAATGTGTTTGTAGCGCAAGTATAAACACAATTTATGGGATACGTAACAAACTTTAATAACAATTACCCTTTGAGTAGTCAGCTTAACGGGAGAAGGTGGCCACTTTTTTTCGTTAAGTTAATAACTCGAAGGTGAATTGTTATTCAACTATATGATATACCCTATAAGTTGTGTTTTCATTTGTAGTACAAACACATTTCGTCCAATTTCAAGAAAATACTTTCGTTTAGGACTTAATTGAGACAACGTTAACTTTCTTCCATTGTTTCCTTTGTGTAACAAAAGTTATCCATATGATTATATGACTAATCTTCGTTACACAAAGGAAAAAGTTAAGGATTGTTATCTACAATATTTTTGTAATTCACCCAGATAATGTTAGGTTAGGTTAGTTTTTTATAATAATTAAAATAAAACCCTTTCTATTGTAAAAACCATTTTAGGTCAAACGATTTTATGTGAAACGATACATTATGCGAAACAAACATTATGGATGCCGATATAGACCCACGTAAATACCGTCCGTGCCCTTTATTTGTACGTTACAGTCACTTGTTTGAACGATTACTTGTTGCTTAATTATTTTTATTTGCTAAAGCATATTTACATGTTTTTGGATAGATTTTAGACTTTGTTACAATGCATTCTAATAAAGGAACGATTTCAAACAGCGTTACGAAAACCGTGACGAGTGAGATTGTTTGTCTCTTTGCTTATATTTTACGATCATAACGTTCATTGAATACAAAACGGACACATTTCGAAATGAGTCAGTGTTGCATTTTGAAATTAGAAGCTGTTGGTATAAGATTTTTAATGCATGAGCAAATTATTTTGGAATGTGTCCGTTTTGTATTCAATGAGCGATAATTTCATGCTCCGTCGACATTAATACCACAACCACTATACCATCACCACCCATCGAACAAGGTAGCATGGTGGTAACAATGGCTGCTGTGGTTACAATACCTTTGTCTGTGGTCCGCTATTAACCAACTTCCTCATGGAAACCTCATAAAATAGTAGATTGTGTCACAAGGGAGCAAAATAACATATTTACGGCGAGAGCGTACATTGAATCCTGAGCGTAGTGAGGGATTCAAGTGTTAACGCCCAAGGTAGAAATTATTTTGATACCGTGTGATACATACTGCTTTTCACATCACAAAATAATTTTAATTATTTACACTCTAAAACTGCTGAAATTATCAAATTTTAGAAGAAAAAAGGTCATTGCGTTAACATTTTATAATGGCTACAAAATGTCCTTAAACAGAAAAGTGCCACTTTGATCCCTCTTAGCAGGGAAGAAACGTCCCCTTTCCGAATAGGTGATGTGAAAAGGAATATATCGTCGTATACGAAATAATACGTTACAAAACAATATTCTTACGGTTGAGTGTTTTTTTTACCCTACAACTTAATTTTACGTTTGTTGACACAACAATGTTAATCTGTGTGCGCGTCATAGATATAAAACTACTTGAAAATTTCATACCTTGTTAATGCCCGTATAGATATATCTACGGGATATTTTATAGGCATATTACTATTTTAATTACAAACAAACAACTCTTTACAACTAGGTAATGACACAATAGAACAAGTCAAATCATTTAAATATTTAGGCAGCTGGATAACACATGACTCTAGATGCACTCCGGATATAGTTGCACGTATAGCCATGGCAAAAAAGACTTTTAATAGTAAAAAACACTTATTTAAAGCCAAGATATCGAAGCAAATCCGCAAACGCCTGGTGAAGGTATACATATGGAGTATAGCTTTATATGGGAGTGAGAACCCAAAAAGAACGAGAGAAGCTGGAAGCATTTGAAATGTGGTGTTGGAGACGGATGGAAGGAATAAGTTGGAAGGAAAAGAAAACAAATGAAGAAGTACTTAATATTGTAAAAGAGAAGAGAAGTCTGTTAAAGACGATAGAAAACAGAAGAGGGAAGATGATAGGGCACTTGATACGACACGATAATTTCATTAATAGTATCATAGAAGGTAAAATAGAAGGCAAAAGAGGCAGAGGACGACCCAGACGAAGTTACTTTGAGCAAGTCAAAGAGAAAGTTAAGGTCGGGTCATATCAAGATGTCAAGAACCTAGCAACCAATAGAGAGGAATGGCGGACACTCCACCGACAAGAGCATAGCTCTTAAGTTATGAAGAAGAAGGAAGACTATTTTAATTAAAAACTGGCCGCGTAGAACTCGTTTATCGCTCTTTTTTAAGAACTGTACATGTTTCCGGAATAATATGTAGCCTACGTGCTATTCCAGACTATAATCTATCCCTGCGACAAATTTCATCCCGAACCGTTCAGCCGTTCCGGCGTGATAGAGTAACCAACATCCATTCATCCAAACTTTCGCTCGTTTAGCCAAAATGTTAATGGTCAAATGTATGATTTCCCAAAAAGTTGCTTCCCGTCGCAGTTGATTTATTTTGTATGTAGTCACAAGCGTTATCTCACCTTATAACGTTTCGATATCCCGGATGTACTCGTAAAACAAAAACAACACAAAATGGTTTTTGGGAAATTAAAATTTGACAAAAAATATTTTGGCCAAACGGCAGGCTCCCAGTATGGTAAGTTGGTTACTTACCGAAGCATGGAAGTGGCTTCTTATATTGATCAAATGTTTCTTCAGACTATTTCGTAGTCTGATATTTAATCTTTATATTCTACAACTAATCAACTGATAAGACATACACTCCGTCCCCGACAGCGCCCTCTATCCGCAGTTCCCAGAAATAGCACTGTGGCTTTAGCCACCATGTCCCCTCTAGGGTGTACGGTCGGCAAAGAAAGTGGTCTACCAGTTTTGCCAAAAGCCTCTGTGAGATCTAATTATCGCTAAGGTTGACACTTGTCACTGTCATAATATTATTACAAAATCGAACTTGTTGTATTATGACGTGCAAATGAACTTCAACCGTAGGGTGGTAGATCACATTTTTGGCCGACTGTACCTCGATCTTCCACACCCTGAACGAACCTGAGGATACCAAGGCATTCTAAAGCAGTTTATGGGGTTATTATGACGAACGCTATACAATTAATTTTACGATGAGCGTAAAGGACAGAACTAGCAGTTTTATAGCTATGTCCTTTACGCTCACCGTAAAATGAACTGCATAGCGATGTCATAATATCTCCCCCTAGTTTAGATTTTGAGAAAGGGACAGAGCTATAGTAGTTATACAGCTTAGTCCCTTTCCCTCAACCGAACTGATTTAGCAAGGAATGAACAAAAGATGTAGATGCCGTGTCAATAAAAGAGACGCATATAAAGTTCTAGAGTGGCGACCGCAAACCGGGAGACGAAGTGTCGGCAGGCCTTCCGCAAGGTGGACCGACGATTTGATAAAGTTCGCGGGAAACTGCTGGATGACAGCAGCATAGAACCGATCGTTGTGGGAAACCTTAGGAAATACCTTTGTCCAGCAGTGGACGCTTTGAGGCTGATGATGATGATGATGATATATAATAGTCAATCTGGCTCTACTCGCTTCTTGCTCATCGTCAGCGGTACCTGTCTAAAAGCCTGAGTTTTAATGAACAGGCGGGTTATTATGAGATGGCTATGCAGTTATTTTACGGTGAGCGTAAAGGACAGAGCTGTAGCAGTTACATAACTCTATCCTTCTTTCTCAGCGTAAAATAAATTGCACATATACGTCATAATAATCCCACAGATCATAAAGGACACGGCATATCGGCTACAATTGTGTTAAGGATACAACGTAAATGCTATCTTATCTGTGCAACGTTTGAAGTATTCGACGAAGCAGCTGATACCACGCTGACTCGTCAACTAACACTGCCATTGAAAGTGCAAAAGAATAGAATAACTTTCTTATCACTTGAAAGGAAAAGCAATAAGTATTGTTGTCCTTCTTCATCATTTTCTGAAACATTGAATAGATAAGAATTTAATTATTTACTGTTTTTAGTTAGTATTTAGTAATCTTATCTATCGATCAATATAAATAAAAATTAATCATCTGTCGAAATGTATGTAATGTACGCATAACTTCTGATCGATTGCACCGAATTGGATAAATCTTTTTTCACTTCTCATGCTCTTAAAATGTTACTTTAGTCCCTGCACATCGGGACAAAAACTCTCTATTAATCTCTAGGGACTAAAGTAATATTTTTTTAATTTATATTGGAAACTCCTGAACAGCCAATCACGGTGTGTGTGAATGGAAGACTATCGCCATTTTCAGTGATTGTTTTTGAGCGTGGAAATAACCTCGGAACAATTTTAATTTTGTATATGTAGAACGTCGTTTTTTTCCTTGCATTCAAAGTGAAAAGTAGAGTGCTTAACGCGAGACTAAACAACCATAATGACACTTGAACTATAGCCACCCACACTTTGCTTGGGTGGCTAAACATCTCGTCTCATTATGTCTTTTTTTAGTCCCTTATTGAACATTCTATTATTTTGTTGTGTTTGTTATTGTCAGAGCAAGTTTTGTATAACAAAAAACAAATGAAAAATCCTTTGGGAAAGTCGGAAATTTGCAGCGAGGGCGAAGCCTAGAAATAACACCTTATCTTAAGCGAAAGAGATTTGTTAGGATCGTAGCAAGTGGAAAGAAGTGCTCTCTCCCTACCCCTCTGGGAAACAGGCGTGATTTAATGTATGTGTATGTATACCTTATTTACACTATCCTATCTATGAGTAATTGACTACTAATTAAAAAGGAGACAGACTAACTGGCTGAGTCATTAACAAAGAGTCAATACTTGTACTGCTGTAGTTGGAACTGTTGGGAGTAATATGGACATTACCTACCGAGATTTATTTTATGACTAAGACAAGTAACACGAAGGGATTTCCCAGATTTGAGCTCCCGAGGGAGTATTTTCTTATAATAAATTACAACTTTGTCAGAAATACACAAAGGTATTCATTTAACTCATCCCAAAAGTTAGCTGATGTATAGTTGAAGAAATAATAACCTGTCAAAAAATGTTTAAAACAAGATTTTGCTGTCGAGTCGACTGTGCTTAACACATAGGCTACTTGTTATCCTGGAACATTTAAAAGTTCCTGAGGGAATGGCGATATTCTAAATCTACGTGGACGAAGTTGCGGGCAGAAGCTAGTTGGTAATAGTATGTACCTAGTAAGATGCAAAAGTTCGTCTCTGTGTGTGTTAGTTTGTTTCTCCTTGACGCTACATCGACTAGACGGGTTTAGGCCTACTGTCCACGGCGACGTCACTTAATTTTGACGCTTGCATGCAATCTACAAAAGACGACAGGCGTATTTTGCGTCCTAGATGTGTCCACGTAATCGTCATGCAATCGTCATCCAAAGCGGCTAGTTCTTTCAAGTTTACCATCGAGAAAGTACGTGTTTTCATTGTGAAAATGATGAAATTTATAGCATATAACTTTATTAGAAGACGACCACGGGCCAAATTGTATTGGCTTCATCCATACATCGAAAAAAAGATTAACTGTAGATTGTTTGTTGCTGCTCCAAGCTCTGTCTGTTATATCTTTTCTCGATTCAATTTCAATTATGAGAACAAAATTGGCTGCTGAGGCCGCCATTTTGCAAAATAAACACGTGTTTGCGTCTCGCAATACGCTTGAGTGACATGCCGCTGCACGAGCTACATGACGAATACGCGCGTCTGACGATACGCAAATGCGACATTACCGCTCTGTGGACACAGTTTTGTTCCTTTCTATGCAAGATGCATGCAGTTCTGCATTCAAGAGTGAAATGACGAAAGCATGCGTCTGACGTGCAGCTACGTGGACAGTAGGCCGATGACATTTTAATTGAGCTTATAGCCTTGACTACTATACTCATTGGGTAATTTTTCTCCTGCAGGAATAACGATATTAAAAATCTATGCAGAAGAAGTCGCGGACAAGAATCAAGTACCTACACCCATATATCTTGCTGTTAACCTAGTTTCATATAATAATATTGCGGTACATAAATCACACAAATGATACTAACAATATGAAGTTGGTATACTTAATTAAAAACGAGTCGGGCACGGCGACGAAGGGTTCCGTACCAGGGAGAATATTCGGGCGATTCAACCGCCGTCATTGTTGTCTACACTAATATTATAAAGAGGAAAGATTTGATTGTTTGTTTGTTTGAATTGAATAGGCTACGAAACTACTGGAGAATCCTACATTGTTCCTGATGAGCATATACAGGGTGGAAAGATAAGTCGGACCCTGGAGGGAAACTAGATCATTTTACTTTAAGGAGCCATTCCTTTATTTTCAAAAAGAAACAAAACTGCATACAAAGATTATCTAAAACTCGCTTGTCTTAACCGGGAATCGAACCAGCTAAAAATGAAAAAAAAAAAAAACTCGCTATTTTATTCTTCTGATCGATAGGATTACCTATTGTTCCGGATTAAATGTCTCTAAGAAACATGTAGCCTTAGAAATAAAAAAACTGAAAATTTAACATTAAACATAGCGAGTGTTTATTTTTATTTTTTTAGCTGGTTCAATTCCCGGGAGAGACAAGAAATGTAAGAAAATCTTTGAATGCAGTTTTGTTTCATTTTAAAAATAAAGGAATGTCTCTTTTAAGTAAAATTACCCAACTTAAGGATTTAAAGTAGTTTCCCTCCAGGGCCCGACTTATCTTTCCACCCTGTATAATACACGGGCTAAAATAGGTTTTGTTCGCACTGACGGGACTACTTAAACTCGCCGCTTGGACATTCACTTGTCCGTCCGTCCGACCGTCATTGTTGAGAGAATCACTACCCTGGTGGCAGACAGACGGACAGACGGACGGAAAGCAGAGGCTTAGTAACAGGGCCCCTTTAGCACCATTTGGGTACGGAACCCTAAAAATGATAGCTGTGGTTATTTATAATGATAAATTATTTTATTTTAAACATCCGTAAGTACTGTTTGCTCTGATAAGAATAATAATGGGAGGTGACATCATTCATATAAAAAACAATGAACATATCGTCGGTGATGCTGCAATACCGCATTTCAACAAAACCAATAAGGTGCAATATTGTATGACAGATATTTTTAAACTTTTGTGTATACAACACATAAACATATTGTGTCGTGTCGTATGCATCCGGCTTTGTCCGCATAGAATTTTAAAGTTGCCCGCTTTTCCCCCTATTTCTTCCCGTTGGGGGTAGATTTTTGGAAAAATTCCTTAGTGCCTCTCTAGGAATACTCCAAGTCTCTAGGTCAAGCGGTCTAGGCAGAGCGTTGTGAGTCACTCACTCACTGCTCTCAAATCTCACACAGCACAGCGTGGTGTCGGCCATGCTAAGCAGTGAAAGATCGTGGTTGGCGGTCGTCTCCTTTTGGGGTGGCTGGGGGGTACCCAGTGGTAGCATAGTGTGTCCCCGTTAACAGTGTTTGTGGGTTAACACCGGAAAGGTTTTAGACGGTAGGCTTCTACCTCAGCTGAGGTGGTTGAGAGTCCATCATATCATACCCCCCCATACAAAAGCATTTCCACTCCGCAAAAAAACGTTTAGATTTGTAAAAATCTAAAAAAAGTAACAGTTTTTTGAAAAAATGCATTATGAGTTGCGATAGACTTAAAAAAGTATGAGCAAAATTTTTCGGAATAATGATGAAGGTATAGTCACAAATCGTTATTTGTATAAAAAATCGAAAGAACAATTTTACATGAGCCAATATGGACCCCTAGTTAGTTATAAGATCAAGACCTCTATTATTGCGTCTAGTCCTGATTTTATGTCTACCTAGCGACCTGCCCTCGCTTCACTTCGGTTTATGTGAGTTTTCAATAAAACCCGTACATAAACATTTTAGGCTAGACCCATCACGGAATATGTTTTAGTCTGTTGTTATATCTATAGGTTTATAATTACTTATGAATTTATAGGGTTACGTATCAGAACGCCTAAAATTAATAAGCCTAATGTATCATAATCCCTAAAAGTTCATTACCTAATGGTCTTGTTTATTGAAATCGTAAATTTTTCAGGATTGTTATAAAACTAACCTAACCTAACCTAATGAGTTCTATACAATGGCATTTTAAATAATCCTGAAAAGTTTTCGGTTTCTGTAAAAAAGAACATTAGGTATTATGAACTTTTAGGTATTATGATACATTAGGCTTATTAATTTTAGGCGTTCTGATACGTAACCATTTATAGACCTATGATGTCATTATAAACTCCCAAAATAGAACAAACTATACAATGTGTATATCATGTAAGTACCTTCTGTAAGTACTTTTCGCGTGAAGCATTATTCTGTTGTAAATTATGTTCTTTGCTTTGTTTTCTTGTCTTTCTTTTTCTGTGCACCACTTTTGTTAGTTTCTGTATAATTATTTGGTTGACTGGTAGAGAATGGCATTGGGCATTAAGTTAGCCGTTCGTCCCGCGGAACGGGGACCCGTCGACATATTGCTTTAACCATAGGTATATTACTTAACCATAGGGGTAATAAAACCGCATAAATCGATAGTCAAATTGCCCTCTCATATTGGGCATTTATTATAGTGCCCGGTCATTATGAAAAATGTAACTATGTTTGTATTACTCTGCCCAAAAGGTAATGGGCATTATGTATAATGCCCAGTCAATTTGATTATTTGAATAATTATTATCAAATTGCACTCTCATGTTGGGCATTTTTCAAAGTGCCCGGTCTTTATGAAAAATGCCCGATTTATCATTTGGTTCATAACATATCCACTGCACATGCTGTTAAAAAAAATACAATGGCGGCATGCTCGTGGAGTCATTTCAAGGTTGTATACTCGGCAACATCACAGTACAAATAAATAGACTGGACTGGAATAATAATCCGTAATTGGGCTTCATTCCATCTACAAATACAATGGTACGGGTGATGTCATTATAAACTCCCAAAATAGAACAAACTATACTTAACTTAGGCATATGTAAAGGTATGCAGTTGCCCATATGTTTTAGATTTAGAGACGAGTTTCATACTATGGACAAATGTATAGTCCGTCGATATGGGTCGAACGTATAAGGCTGCTTAATTGAAAATGCACGCGCTACAATGTGTTTTGTTCACTCTGACGGGACTACTTAAGCTCGCCGCTGCAATTTCGCTCGTTCGTCCGACCGTCCGTTGTTTTTGAGAGAATAACACCCCAGAGGGCCCAGTCAAGATGAACCACGCTAGCTAGCGTTTCTCTTCGTTTAGTTTTTAAGCCAATCGCGTCACAGGTAGATGACGTGATACGAAAAGTCACGTGATGTGCCAGTGACGCGATTCGTTTAAAAACTAAACGAAGAAACGATAGTTAGCGTAATGTTTCTTGTCTGGGCCCTCAGGACGCAAACGCTACTTACTAACGTTTCTCTTTTCTATCGCCTCGATCTATACGTAACTGCCAGTGATAGTGTATTTTGTAAACTAAAACACCTACTTACTGATTGACATGGCGTGCTACTCGGTTGAGGATTTTTTTGTTAATTTGTCTCGTTACTCCGGGCTTGATTGTGACGGGAAGATGAGCTTTTAAGTTATGTAAAAATAAATTATCTATATTTGTAATAGAATAGAATAGAATAGAATCATTTATTTCAGGCTACGAGTATTGCCCATAATATTGGTTAGTTACATGTTACTTAAAAATAGGTTAGTTACAATTTTATATTTACAAAACAAAAACAAAGGTACAAGGATCATTTAATATACCTACCTTACACCACTGGAGACTTGTGAAACCCAATAGATAAAGATGTGGCAGTCATATCTACCAGCAATCATATTCAGAATGTCGTTGGAACTAATATACGTTTGAATTATTTATTTACAAAAAAACGATTTCTGCTTTAGGTTACAATATGTGTTCCAATAATATGATTGTCAAAACCTACTTTGATATAACCGTAGTGGATAGCTAGGTTAAGGTTAGTTGCAAATGATTACTAACTAATGTATTTACTTGCTATTAATTACATATGTACTTTAAAATGACATGTAAATTTATATTCATCAATAAAAAAATCAATCAATCAATCTATCACTCAAAATGTATGGGATGACATTCTAGTACGCAGCGATAAACCACTAGGTAAATTGTCATCCCATACAATTTGAGTGATAAAAAAAAACATTACCTAACAGCGTTTTTATCTCAGCTACGGCCCCAGGAACTTTTTAAAAGGAGTTCTGAAAAAAAAACATACTACGTGATTTAAGCGTCGCCCAATGGCCCTTCTACACGATGTTCCATCATGGGCCAACGTAAGGGACGCATTTACACGTAAGAGCGAGCAACATATCGGTGCTTAAATACTAAAGGGCCACAAATCAAAATGTGTTTGTGTTGCATTTAAATTCGGAATGCTATATACTATAAGTTTTAAATCAAACTATATCTGTTTTTGTTTCGTGGCGCTTTAGCATTTAAGCAGCGATATTCTTGCATCTCACTCTTACGCATCACTCCGTCCCTACGCTGGCCCATGATGGGCCATCGTGTAGAGGGGCCATTAGAATCCTCTTAAACTGATTGACGTTCAGGCCAAGGCTATAATGATTTCTACCGTCTTGAATAGAGATCCTGTATTGTGGCTACTTGTTCTGCTGACAATTTGTTCCATGATTTCACTACTCTTTTAGTCATATATCTACTTAAGAAGTGTCTGTGACATAGAGGTAGGAAAGCATGGAGGGAGTATGAAAACGGCTAATAGAATAGTACTCTTTGCACCTGCTACAAATACCCTTCGTTAAAAAGAGTCGTCTATATTTATTTATACGTATTTTCTTTTTAGCGTGTGAGACTGCATTAGTGTGCGTAAGTTTGCAGTCAGTGATATGCGTAACAATAATATTGGCTACAAGCTGTGTCGTACACAGAAGAAAAAATATATATTTAAAAAACCCCCAACTCAAAACAGTCTGTAAAGAAAAACCTCTAAAAAGTAAAAAATAATAAGTATTGGGCCCTATAAGTTTAATTATAAGTTGGTATTAATATTTTGATTCAAGCATCGCCAAAACCTCAATATCTCAAAAACGGTTGAACCGATTTTGATAAAACCACCGCCAAAAAACCTGCTTTCAAATAAAAAAAACCGCATCCAAATCGATTCATCTGCTTAAGAGCTACGGTGCCACACACAGACTTACACGTCAAACTTATAACACCGCTCTTTTTGGCGTAGGGGATTAAAAAAGGTGGTACGCTTGACATTTGGCTAAACGGGATCTATGTTTTCCTACATCTATGGTCTAGCGAGAATTAGTGTGGGAAAACGGAGTTAATATAAAAGGCTTAGCTCATAGGTTAAGGGGGCCCGAAGTCGAGTGTTGTTATTCTATTTAGCATTAGCGATCCGCCCTCGCTTCGCTTCGGTTTATATAAGTTTTCTGTAACACCCGTACATAACACAGAGTTTATTATACATAAATAACTTCCTCTTGAATCACTATCTATTAAAAAAATCGCAACAAAATCCGTTTCGTAGTTTTAAAGATCTAAGCGTACATAGGGACAGACAGACAGCGGGAAGCGACTTTGTTTTATACTATGTAGTGATTCGCGGAACTCTTTACCAAATTTTTGGAATGTACTAAGGATGAAGCGGAAATTTTTTGTCAAGATCGTAGCAAGTGGAAAGAAGTGGTATCTGCCTACCCCTCTGGGAAACAGGCGTGATTTAATGTATACACAGGGTGTTTGGTAATAGCTAGTTCGACAGCTTTAAGGGCTTGGTGTAAGGGCTTATACACTATCGATTTAACCCCCATATATGCCCCTTTACAAGCTGCTCTATCACCCCCTTAAAGCTATCGAATTAGCTACCAAACACGCTGTATACTTATGCGCGGTGGCATTTTCGACCGCTACGCAATGATAATACAGAGTATTCTTGTTTATATATAATTCATTGCCGCTACGATTTAGAAACCTTTTAGAGACGAGCATTATTGTTTTCTTGAACTAGCAACAGACAGAGTACAGCTGGGAATTCACATGTCTGTCACTAGCACGCTTACCTAACAGCTCCTTGCACGTGCCGTCTACTTTCATCTGGTAAGTAAGTAGATCGCAAGCAATTACGCAAGCAATCGAGAGCGTGGTGATTATAGAAACCTATAAGATACTCACAGGGCAGAATGATCTACAAGAGTATATTTTGGACTTGACAGAAGAGCGTGGAGCTAACCCCCCATGCTTCTGTTTAGTCCACAAGAGAAAATACTCTTTTATCTATCCAAATATCATAAACCCTCCATGATGCGTTCAAGAACCGCACATTATGACCACTAAATATTTTTTTCCTTTTTCCTTATGTCCGTGATACGAAAATCCCGTAAATTCATGCATTAATTAAAAAATAAAAAGTGCTTTCTTGCACTATTAGAATCAATATTAAATAAAGAAGTTTTTAACGCTACATGCCAGTTTTGTTTTCATTACAACTTTTTGAGTAATCGCACAGAGTTACTTTCTCCATACTAAGGGAACCCCGCGTTTGTTTTTCACCAAGTATGGAAAAACAAACTTTGCGCAATTACTCAAAAAGTTGTAATGAAAAATAAACTGGCATGTAGCTTTAAAAACTTCCTTATTTCACAGTGATTCTAAGCATGCAAGAAAACACTGAAAAAAAAAGTATAAATACATGAATTTAGGGGTTCCTCGTATCACTGACATGAGGAAAAATTACAAAAAATCCGAAATGATCAATATCTCGGAAACTAATAATAATTGCTGAACATACATGGGGGTTAAATCGATAGCTTATGAGCCGCTCTATCAGCCCTAGGCGGGTTGACGTCGGACACCCTGTATATATCTGTACCAGGGATGTAACAGAGCTCCGGTTCCGCTTCTGTTAAGTCGGAACTTCCGTTTGGTTTTAAACATCCGTTTCGATTCTGGTTCTGTTACTTCCAAAACGGAAGTTATAACAGATGTCACAGCAACGCAGCGGGGGGAAGTGAGCGGCGTACATCACAAACAAACAGGTTTAAAGCCTTAGACCTACCCTTAACATCTCATCCACCTCCATCCAATCCACCTATCACTCGGGTTCCGCTTCCGCTTCCGCTTCCGTTTACGGTTCCGCTTCCGCTTCTGGTTCCGTTAAACTAAATTTAAAACATCTGGTTCCGGTTCCGGTTCCGATATAACCACATCTGTTACATCCCTGATCTGTACCTACAAACTTCCTACTTTATGTTCAATACACATTAAAATACAATAGCCTAACAATGCATTCACTTTTCAAAGTAGTTTTCATTTGCGATAAAATCAAGAGAACCGATAAGTACGTTAAGTGAGTTAAGTACTTTTACCTAAGAAATTTATATGACGATGGTATTTGCACATTTTTATAACAACACTTAATAAACACTTATAAGCAAACGTCGTTATCGCGTGAACAAAAACGATTTGACATTACTGGACCAATAGGCAATAACAGAAATGACACTCGTATCGAGAAACGTTTACTTATACCTACAAGTTCAAAATGTATAAATTTTCTTTCTAGTATTACTTGTATGTGTGGAGTGAAACTGATTGATAGAGTAAGGAATGAAAAAGTCAGAGAGAAATGCGGAATAAAAGAAGATGTAGTGACTAAGATTGAAAAGGGCATGCTTCGATGGTTCGGTCATTTGCAAAAGATAGATGAAAGAAGATTGACGAAAGAGATATACAGATCGAAAGTGAGTAGAAGGGTCGGAAGGGGCCGCCCTAGGCGTAAATTTTTCGAATCAAATCGGAGAAATACTAGAAAATGGTCGAATTTTAAGTACCCTAAACCGACTTGCGTGCATGGCTCGATGTATGAATGTGGAAAATGCGACAGAAATTTGTCAAGATCGTAGCAAGTGGAAAGAAGTGGTCTCTGCCTACCCCTCTGGGAAACAGGCGTGATTTAATGTATGTATGTATTACTTGACTTGATTAGTATATTTTAGAAGTTTAGCTACGCAATCCTAACGTTAACCTCTTCGGTCACTTTTCCTGCTATTTTAGACATTTGTCATTCTTGATTGATTTGATAATGTACAAAAAACATGTAAAAATGTAGGTATCTAAATTGAATTTTAGTGCAAATGAAAAACATACATTTACAAAAATAAAACTTGTTTGAAAAAAAATGTTGACACGTTGACTTATAGGTAAACGTTTACTCAGCTTAAGACAAGTTTGATTGCTGTTCTCCACCGAAAACTTCGTACTAGACATGAAGAACTTCTTAGAGGTTTAGAATGTACTAGCGACCCGCCCTCGCTTCGCTTCGGTTTAGATTTTTCATACGAAAGGATTTTCCCGTTAATTCCCGTTCCCGTGGGAATTTCGGGAATTCCTTTCTTAGTGCACCTCTACGGTACCTAAGCTACGTCCCTTCCAAATTTCAAGTGCCTACGTTTAGCCGTTTAGGCTGTGCATTGATATGTCAGTCAGTCAGTCAGTTTCTCCTTTTATATATTTAGAAGATTAGGCAGAATATTTGGTTTATACTAAACAGACATTCTGTTATATGTGTTCTTTAATAGATGTGTTTTTGCCCCCGTGATAACGACGTTTGCTTACAAGTATGTATTTCTTGTAGGGGAGATACGCCATGAAACAGACGTTTAACTTTGAAGTAAGACTACATACTGTATATTGTGTGCCAAATGAGGTGGCAAAAGGTTACATTGACCCCACCTGTATCCCGATATCCTTATTCATTAGCAATTTATCGCTATCCATTCATAAATAGCAAAAAAACAATATCGCTAGAGTACCGTGGTACAGGGTGAAACGTGAAAAGTGCGGTAACCAAAAAATTAAAGAAATTGAGTAAAAAATATTTACACGTTCGTTATTATTTGTACCTACTTTGTACATTTTTACAACAATAAAAGTATAAGTGACGTATTCATTTTTTCAACCACTTTGGTAGAACTCAAACTGAGATCATAGAATTAAAGATTACAAAAATCTTAGGCCCGTAATAATAAACTAATTTCAACTAATGCCACTAATGCTCGTCTCGAGATGTGTCAAAAATGACAGTGTTCTATCGTTTGACGTTTACTTAGACGTATCTTGTGACGCGCATCTCAGCCAAGATTAGTTTATTAATACGGGCCTTAGTCCGTTTCTACACGACCGTACCTGTCCGATTCATTGCGAATCTAACCTAAAAGAATTTTAACATTTTTAACCAAATTATTGATACTTAACTATTGACAAGATGACACCGTTCCGTATCTTCTTTAGAATATGTCACAACAAGTACAACTTGTAGCTTAGGTTTAAAAAAAACAGATCCTGGAAGTAGCGGTCTTATGTTAAACGTGAAAGTAATTTACTAAGTTTCTAAATCAACTCGTAATTTTTGTACAGAATTAGTTGGGAACGTTTATTTCAGTTTTTAAGGTAATACAGCTGAATAAATTTTAAATTTCTATTTTGTATTGTGTGAACCATATATTCAAAAATGTACAAAATTTAAAATATTTATTCAGTAAATTGGCCACATGAGGCCTCTTTTTACACGCAGGTAATTAAAATATCGAGTCAATCTTCTAGCGCCTCGGAGAACACCATCATCAGTATTGGAATGTAACGTAATCAATATAAGGTCAAGTATTCTGTGACTGGGGATTCCCCCACGGCGCACGGGATTTACGTTGCGGCATTTGTGATGTATGTGAAAAGTTACGACATAGTATTTTTTTGGGTTGTACGTTATTTTACAGACTGAAGTTGTTTAGAATTTCATTTCATAGAATTTTTTTCTCGTATTATTATTTCATAGAATAATCAATATGTAGAATAATTACTTTGAAGACTTTTAAATCATCGTTTTTTATTTTAAATAAAATTCAATGTTTCTTTTTTCATATCATAGAATAGCAAATTAAATATTCTTTGTTCTCATATTATTTATTTAAAATATAACTTAATAACAATAAAATCAACTTATAGAGTAGGGTGCAGTTTGTGAAGGTGTGTGAAATGAAACGTTTGAAAAAAAGCATACGATTTTAATTTGTAGTCAAATGGTATCGCATAGCTTATTCAAGGGATATAAAAAAAATAACCTCGAAGGCTAAGGCGGGAGCTTGCTTCGCTTCGCTCCCGCCATAGCCTTCTAACCTAACCTATTCAAGTCGGTTCTGCCCAGAGAGGTCTTGCTCGCTCGCTTCGCTCGCTCGCTCACTCATATTTATATCATAATATAGTATTTATCTTATAACCCAACCTTCTAAAAAATGCACTGACCAAACAATATTCGTTGAAAAATAATTATATTGTTTGATAAGTATGTGTAATGAAAAAATAAAATTACAAAATTCATTGAATTGATTTTCTGTCGAATTTGTTTCTTTCAAGTAAATAGTTAAAAAAAAAAAATATACGAAGCAAAAATACAAGGACCAAATAGTATATGAAACATTTTCTGTGAAACAAAATTCTGTAATTTTTCAGTCTGTAAAACAAGGGGACACCATTTTTTTGTAATAAAAGTTTTCATAGCAAGTATGATACTTATAAGTACTAAGTATAAAAACTTTTTTGAATCTACATATCTTTTTTTAAATATTTACTTTTTAACTCATTCTCGTAGTCTTGCGGGGTCGCGTTTTTGATGTAAGTAAACTCGTAACTCAATACCCCTACCATGAGTTACAATTACCGTACTCGTAAGCGAGTCGCATTCTCTCTCCTTTGCACTCTATAAGAATACTTGCGAGGTCGGCGAGGGATAGAGCATTCGAGTCGCTAGTGAGTAGGTTAATTGTAACATTTGTAACTCATGGTAAGGGTTAGAGATGCTTCGTAACCCTCTGCCAAGTCATGAACATCTTTATACAGTCTGCCAATAATAGTAACAAGTATGAAAACGAAAAAGATCGCTATTGCGAGTGCGTTAGGCAATATAGGCCAGCCGGTTCCGTGATACAAATAAATGATAAAAAACGTAAATTAGGGCATAAAATATCAATAGTTTTGGTTCCTGCGTGCTATGACTTCCTGTGTTGATCTTAATCATTTGTATTAGAGAAGCGCCGAATTTTCGAATCGTATTCGGTATTCGGCGTATTCGGCATCTTTTTCACTATTAAATTTGTATTCGGCCGAATTATTCGGTTTTGGTGCCGAATATATTCGGTTCGAGCATTTCTATTTTCTTGGCTACACGAGATGGTATAAAACTAAAAGACAAAACTTCTTGTGGAAGATTTATGTTATATTATAAGTCAAAGCAATTCTATGAAGAATGGTGTTGAATAAGTAAAGCTAATAAAATAAACCGATCGTGCAATATTTTGAAGCATAGTGACAGCGCAGTGTGAGGGGATGGCAGGCGGTGAAGACAGGGTATTGATTCTCTCAACAACGACGGTCGAACGGACGAACGAGTGAATGTCCAAGCGGCGAGTTTAAGTAGTCCCGTCAGTGCGAACAAAACATATTTTAATTTTTAGCGCGTGCATGATAAATTTAGCAGCATGGTTTCTGTCGATGGATCGAACGTATAACGCTGCTTAATTGAAAATGCACGCGCTAAAATGTGTTTTGTTCGCTGTGATGGGACTACTTAAACTCGCCGCTGCGATTTCGCTCGTTCGTCCGACCGTCCGTTGTTTTTGAGAGACACCCCAGTTCAGCGACACGTAGCGTACATGTTAGATCCTATTTACGCGTCAAAACAATGAATTTGTAAACCAAATAATTCGGCCGAATATCCGGTTCGATAAAGGTATACTTCCTAGACTTTCTAGGGTTCCAGGGGGGGGGGGGGGGTTGGGGTTGGGGTTCTAGGGTTCCCAGACGGCTGGGAAATCCGGGATCGACCCGGAATGTTGCGCTTTGTCCCGTGTCCAGCTATACTTTACTCTCCCAGAATTCTCGACAGGGGACATGAGTCACATGAGGGGACAATGTCACACAAATTCTTCGTAGGCAGGCTCACTACCAACTAGACTAACGTGTCGTCAATCCCCCCCAGTCTAGACAGATGTTATTTTAACACGCAAGGCGTTAAAAGGTGTGACCTTGCAAGTTTATTCGCCAATGACCATTAAAACATCGCCTCTAAACATTGATTTAGTATATACAAGATACACAATCCCGCACAAAACTTTATTATAAACTGTCCCAAATGACATTGATACTCGTAGCTGCATTCAGATACATGCTAACATCGCTATTTTTTACCTTAAACATTCATGCAAAAAAAAACTCAATATACTAGCAGTCAAGTGTCAAATTTGCAAACTAATGTTTTAAAATATTTAAAACTCTTTAGTGAAATCGCCATTACCATACTATTTATGACAAAAGTGGACATCGAATGAATGGAGACGAATTTCTCTATTTATATTGTATTAGTTTTAACGAAATTACAAATTACACAAAAAAACTTTTGACATGTTTTATAAATGCTGTCATTGTATTACACAACTTAAGCTATATATATACAAAAATAATAATGAATAAATCAATGTAAAGCAAGGTTTAAAAACCCGTCCCGTCGATTGTTTTTATTCAAATTTTAACGTTTAGGTATCCTTTGTCACCTGGAATGGTGAAATGATTCTAACGATACCACACACATATAAATTGGCTCAGGTGTTCAAAGTTATGTTGGAATAAAGAATTATACATACATACATAAATGAACCATTAAAACATTACACTTTACTCCAGACAAGACAAGATCTTATCCTATCATAACCAACCTAGCCTAACCGGTTACGTATCATAATAATATGTACATAAAGTTCAAATTACATAATAGGTCATAATTCATAATGGTCATAATATTATAATGGTTATTTTTTTGAAACCCTGAACTTTTCAAGATTGTTATACAATAAACCTAACCTAACCTAATGGGTTCTATACAATGGGCTTTTAAAAATATTGAAAAGTTTACTTATTATGACCATTATGTAATATGACCCATTATATATTTTGAACTTTATATACAGTATGTAAACTTACTAAAACCATTTATTTGAACCCGAGCATGTCTAGGCGATAGATAAGGTTGGGGTATATAAATTATTGAAATCTTAACACTTTTTCAAATTTAAATAAAGAATGCACTGAACGCAAGTTCAATAATCTGTTACGATGAAAACATTACATACGGGTCTTATAATGGGCACTGAACAACGAAGTAAACATTACACATGGGATGATACTTTTAGGGTTAACCGACTTTGAAAAAGGTGAGATGTTATAATTTTTATGCAATGATAAAATTAAAAATATTCGACACACACTAGCAAAAAATGTGGTAAAACACTTAACTCAACTAGCCTAGTAACTGGTTGAAAGAGATGGTTTTAGTAAGTTTACATACTGTATAGGTATTATGATGCGATCCCAACCTAACCTAATTTCCTTGAAATAAGTTTAATTTATTATATAATTGTACGAAAATGGGTCAAGCACACAACAGACGACTTATTTGCCTTGAATCACCCCTATCTCGTGCTAATATTGCGACCCATTTTGCACGTCGTAGAGGATTTCGTGGAAAGCTTAAATTTAAAAATAAAAAATATTAAAATTTAAAAAAGTAATAGCTACTCCATAATAATTTTGTTCCTTGGTAAGTCATAATTTGTGTGCACAAAATAAATTCCTAAAAATCATGAAAACATTATAATTTTAGCCAGAAACGTTTATAAATAAATAGAACTTACGTAAAATAAGACATTCCATCCTTTTTATTTGTTTTTTTGTTATTATTTTTGCAGTTTTTCACCACACATTTTGTCATGATTGACAACTGCCACTGTCTGTGGTCGGAACAAGACTAATAGCAAAACTACTGCCCAAGTCGATTCGGCAGTAGTTTTGACTTGCCATTTTTTCGTGCTGATTGTGTATCTAGTATATACTAAATCAATGCCTCTAAAGGTAACCTACCTGCCTTGGATAATACTGCCCTCCTAAATAAAAAGGACGCATGAGAAATATGACAGTCAAAGTAAACTCAACCCCCCATCTTAAGAAATAAGGTCACTGATACATACGCGGTTTTATGAGACATACGCCCATTTTTTCTAAGGGGGGCAGAATAGCGGCGCCCGCACGTTTCCGTCTGTTGACAGTATTCAGTATATTATTTAAATAAACATTCTGAATTTTAATTATCTGTCGTTCCTTTCATTATTGTAGTGAGTATCTACATACGTCTGATGGGTTAAATAAAGGCACATTACCATTCGGTTGATAGCACATGAATACATGATGTAAATCATTCACTTGGCTGGTATTTGTCGAATATTTTGGTTGCTTTTCTTTATTTTGATACTAGCTGTACCCTGTGCTACGTCGTACCAACTCAGAAACCTTCGTAGACTCATGCACAACACTTTACTGAAGATCATCACATGATCAAATGCATAGTTTACGATTCTATAAAGGACATACAGAAAAAAACATTAATTTATATGTATAGATAAGTACCTATTATGTTAAATAAAAATGGCAATTGGGAATAAGTATTCATGTATTTTTCACAGCTTCAAGAAAAGCAGAGTCCTGTAACAAACAGTTGAGAAAAAACAAGAAAAAAATCTCCCTCCCTATCTCTTTTTAGCTAAACAGAATTTAACATGGAGTTATAATCACTGTCTAAGTAGCAGTTTAAAATGCTTGTACTTATCAACCGTACTTGACCGATTTTAATTTTCGTCCGACTCGCACTTTGCCGGTTTTCTATGACACACGAGTAACAAATATACTGTCAGTTACGAGTACAAGCGTGACAGCGATAGTCAGTCGAAAGTTATTAAGAAGCTGGGAATAATGTAAGTACTTCTACAAGAACAGGAGAACAGGGAATATAGGCCAATCAAAGTGCGTCATCGGGGAGGGGCCGCCAGTAACAATAACGCTGCGGCCACATACGGAATTGACAAGTTTCCTGTTGAAGTCTCTTGTTCTTTTTCTTTAATCACAGATAATAAAACCCAAATGTGCCGTGTATGTGACTGCAGCATCATGTTTTTTTATTGAAACAAGTGACATCATGACAATGTTCTCAGACACAGGCTGGAATTGTTGTGAAAAGTTACAACGCTCGTTATTAAATTAGTTCAGAAAAATTATAAGTACATCAACAGGCATTTATTAAAAGTTCATACGTTTGAACTTAGGGTCCTACTGTATGCAGATATGTATGGACCCGAGCCTAGTCACCAATAGCAATAAAGGGTATCTTATTGGAAAGGTTTTTTTTATGCTACATGTTTTTTATGGCGAGAAATGTCAAATGGCTGGAGGAATCTTAATGGCCGAAGAATGGCATAAACACAGTCATGTAGTTACGTTAAAACTCCCACCGTGTTTACGAGGCGATAACTTTTTAACACGAATATTTGGAATTACCCGCTTATAAAAGTGGAATAAGCTTGGAAGAGTTCATGCCATGCTTTGTCCTTATCTGTAATTGTAACATTCGCATCTGACAGAAAGTGACAAAGCATGGCATAAACTATTCCAAGCTTATTCCACGTTTATAATGTTTAAAAACTTAAGTTTTGTGTTTTTTTGCCAGTACCCTTACTATGAGTTACAATTACCGTACTCGCTAGCGAGTCGAATGCTCTGTCCCTTGTACTCTATAAGAATACTTGCGAGGTCTGCGAGGGACAGAACTTTGACTCGCTAGCGAGTACGTTAATTGATTATAACTCCATGTTAAATTCTGTATAGCTAAAAAGAGATAGGGAGATTTTTTTCTTGGCTTATATCTTAGTTATTTTTATAGTTATTCAAATAATGTTTTTTCTCAACTGTTTGTTAGGACTCGGCTTTTCATGAAACTGTGAAAAGAATATGAATATTCCCAATTGCCATTTTCATTTAACATAATAGGTGCTTATCTATATATGTAAATGAATGTTTTGTCTGTATGTCCTTTATAGAATCGTAAACTATGCATTTGATCATGTGATGATCTTCAGCAAAGAGTTGTGCATGAGTCTCCTTAGGTTTCTGAGTTGGTACGACGTGATTGTGAGGGTACTGTTCTCCTCTTGTGAACAACTGGGGAAAAAACCCATCTGTCTGCAGTGGGCAACTGAGAATAGCCAATTGCTTTTAACTCTGCTTCCATTACTGTCAAGTAAATAAGAGCTATCAAATCGCTGACAATACAAAGGGCAAAGACGATATGGTTTTTACCTCCTACAATCTCGGCGCTGGTTTCCCCATTCTCCTTTAATCGAAATCGGATTTAATATTTTCCGCGTGGCATTCAAGGCGGGAATTTTTCGATCATAAAGATATAATCATTTGAACGTACCTAATGATGCAAGTATTATTATTTTGTAAATTATGTTCTTTGTTTTGTTTTCTGTATGATTATTTGGTTGACTGGTATAGAATGCCATTAGGTATTAAGTTCGCCATTTGTACTTTTTTTGTACATTAAAGGATAAATAAATAAATAATTATGTGACCTATCTGTTATAATTATGTCCAAGATTGAATTAATTCTCAATCTAGTAGCTGAAAACGTATTACATTATATTTAAATTTATTTCCATAGATCTTACTTTAGTTTGATGTGTTATACAATTTTAGTACCTACTACATAAGAAACAATACTGTGGCGCCTTGTACTCTTACCATGAGTTACAATTACCGTACTCACTAGCGAGTCGATTGCTCTGCTCAGTCCCTAACACTTTATAAGAATACTGCCAGGGGTGTTATTCTCACAAAAACAACGGACGGTTGGACGAACGAGCGAAATCGCAGGGGCCGGTTTTTCAGTAGTCCCGTCAGAACGACCAAAACACATTTTAGATTTTAGCGCGTGCATTTTCAGTTAAGCAGCCTTATATGTTCGATCCATCGGCAGAAACCATGCTGCTAAATTGAAAATGCAAGTGCTAAAATTTGTTTTGTTCGCACTGACGGGACTACTTAAACTCAACGCTTACTTGGACATTCACTCGTCCTGCTGGCCTATTGCCTAACGCACCGCAATCCCAAAAAACTTCTAAGCGGGGTAATTGTTTTCATTTTGTACGCAGACAAGCCTTCGATTTTCAAAATTAAAACCATAAGCCCTCTGAGGGCCCAGACAAGATGCATTACGCTAACTATCGTTTCTATTCGTTTAGTTTTTGAACCAATCGCGTCACTGGCACATCACGTGACTTTTCGTATCACGTCATCTACCAGTGACGCGATTGGTTTAGAAACTAAACGAAGAGAAACGCTAGCTAGCGTAGTGCGTCTTGTCTGGGCCCTCAGGTCTGCGAGTGACAGGTACCCTTACCATGAGTTACGATTAACGTACTCGCTAAAGAGTCGAATGCTCTGTCCCTCGCAGACCTCGCAGTATTCTTATAGAGTGCGAGGGACAGAGCGTTCGGCTTGCTAACGAGTAAAGTAATTGTAACTCATGGTAAGGGTTCTGCACTGCCTTTCTAAACAAAAAAAGCGGCCAAGTGCGAGTCGGACTCGCGCATGCAGGGTTCCGTACCACTATACGGAAGGTAAGGTAAGGTCGACAATATGATAACGTCAAAAACGATGCCTCTATTCGATTGGGTTAAAACCATATCGCCCTTAACGTGTTATCGTATTGTCAATGTTTTATTGATTGAATGAAAGGTAAAATGCGGTTTACGATTTATAACGTATTAAAAAAAAACTAATTATTACATCTCGTTCAAACCAATTTTCGGTGGAAGTTTGCATGGTAATGTACATCATATATTATTTTTACATTTATCATTCCCTTATTTTAGAAGTTACGGGGGGGGGGGGGGACACACATTTTTCCACTTTGGAAGCGTCTCTCGCGCAAATTATTCAGTTTAGAAAAAATATATATTAGAAACCTCAATATCATTTTTGAAGACCTATCCATAGATACCCCACACGTATGGGATTGATCAAAAAAAAAAAATTGAGTTTCAGTTCTAAGTATGGGGAACCCCAAAAATTTATTGTTTTTTTTCTATTTTTGTATGAAAATCTTAAAGCGGTTCACCGAATACATCTACTTACAAAGTTTCCACAGTATAGCTCTTATAGTTACGGAAAAAAGTGGCTGTGACATACGGACGGACAGACGGACGGACGGACGGACAGACATGACGAATCCATAAGGGTTCCGTTTTTTGCCGTTCGGCTACGGAACCCTAAAAAGGATGTATGCGCAATGTGATACTCAAAGCAAATTCCCTCTTAAAACATACGGCCACTTATACATACAGATGTAGTGAATAATCCTTTCCCATCGTTTTTGGTCGGATAACTTCGTATTTATCTTGCTTTCTCAGTTGGCTTATTGATGGGTACTAAAGCTAATTGAGAAAGCCAAATAAATATGAACTAATCCGACAAAAAACGATGGGAAAGGATTATTCACTACATCTGTACGTAGTTATATGAGGCATACGCCCCTTTTTTCTGTAGACAGAGGGCAGCAGTAGTCCAGTCTATAGGGATTTCTTTATACAAAAGGTGGAGCATAGAATTGTTTTGATGTGAGATATTACCGAAATTAAGTCGCTTCGATGCTTTGCTTTTATAAAAACGTTGCAAGAAGTCAAATTATCGTACTAGTAAGAAAACGTGCGACATCTTGGGCGCCATCTTGAATTCTGAACTCAGGAGTGCCAACCAAGAAATTCGTGTTCAACAGGTCCGAATTAGATAAAAATATCATTTGGCCAAATGTTTACCAAAATAACCAGTCGATTCATCGTCATGCTAAATGGATAGTGGACATGGCACTCGTCAGATATTTTACGCACGGTTGTCGACATCGTTTAACACAACGAGACACGTGTGTCCTTATACCTTCCTCGAAAAGTGTAAAATCTATTGAAATATCAGCGAGGGTTTTCCCAAAAACTTCAATAAAATAATTATAGTTAGTTATATTCCTGTTATTTCTATATTGTTAGTTGTAGATAAACAACAGGAAGTCCCCTGATAGGAATCCTATACTTAGCTAGCGGCCCGCCCTCGCTTCGCTTTGGTTTATGTGAGATTTATGTAACATCAGAATTTATTTACATATATTATAAAACAAAATGCTGCGCCGCGTCTGTTCATATGTATGTTTGTAATAATTTCAATTACGACTAAAGGGATTTTAATGCGGTTTTTACCATGAGTTATATATTTATACAAGCTTTTATGAATCTTGCAATGTATGCATGTAAGTATGTATGTAAGGGTCAAATCTTGCAAATTAAATTTGACCCACTTCACGGTTTCCGATGAAACTGTAATAGTACATTGTGTATTAAGGGTGGTAAAGAAAGAATTACAAACGAGAGTCTGTTAGAAGCCCGAAGCCGTAGGCTGAGGGCTTTAATGACTCGAGCTTTGTATTTCCTTTACCACCCGTGTAACATACAATGTTTTTCATCACAATTGCGAGGAAATGAAATAAAATCAGACAAAAGATCATATTTTTAACTTATTAGCGGCAGACTAGGTACATCATTGTCTGTGACTTACCACAGATAATGTCAAACGTGTTCGGAGTCTGATTCTAGTGACATATGAGATCAATAGTTTATTATGCGAGATTGTTAGGAAATAGTATTCAACTGACATTTCATCTCGAATGAAACTTCATATCGAATGGCACAAGAATTGGGGTCCTGACGTATTGTGATAGTTTGAGTCCACGTATAACATTTAAAAAAAAAGCTATTACGCACTTAAGTAACGTAATGGTAAAAAAAAGGCCCGCGGGTATTATTTTGGATTTACGGTCGATTTTTCTAGCATGTTAGGACACTATTTACGAGCAAGTGTGATGAAAATTTACATACGCCTTTGTTTTGATATAATAATATAGTACCATCGAGCTGATCTGATGATGGAGACTCAGGGTGGCCATAGGAACTCCTAAACGCATGATAAACCCGTCGTGTTAAGGCGCGTCAGAATTGTCTTGACGAGTAGATGACGACTGAGCACAAAAAAGTACAGTCGGCAACAAAGGCTTGTTCCAAAAACGATTTTTTTGACAGAATCTTATTCTAGGCAGGTTTTTATGTTATGAAGCTATATGAGTTCTGGTTTAGGTCCGTAGAGTTGTTACAAAAATCTCACATAAACCGAAGCGAAGCGAGGGCGGGTCGCTAGTTTCCTTTAGGATTTCCCATACATACAAGCCCTCCGTGAGCCCCTGGCACTTGCCATTACAAAACTTCAAAGAAAACAGGGTAGTGATTCTGTAAACAACGCCGGTCGTGCGGAATGTCGAGTGATACCCAAGCGGCGAGATTAAGTAGTCCCGTCAGTGCGAACAAAACACATTGTAGCGCGTGCATTTTCAATTAAGCAGCCTTATACGTTCGACCCATCGTGCTGCTAAATTGAAAATGCACGCGCCACAATGTGTTTTGTTCGCACTGACGGGACTACTTAATCTCGCCGCTTGGTTTCACTCGACAGTCCGCACGACCGGCGTTGTTTACAGAATCACGACCCTGGATGAATCCAAAAGTAATAAAACATTGTTGTTTTTTTATGACGAAGCTTCAAACGTACTCGTTTGATGTTATTCCCATTTCTTATTCACCCGGTGGCGAAGACAGAGACGGGGATTCGGCGCCAGAGTTTGACGTGAGCTTGCCAGCCTGTTTTTCGAGAGAGCTGACAACGCCGCTGAGTGCCCTAAAGCTTTTAAGCCTCGTTTACATATTATACATGACAGTATGACAGTATTCACTGGTCACAGGTTACAGATGCTGCATTTTTGTGGGTTATGTTTCGTACTAAATCAAGTTCCTAATGAATTTAGTATTGAGTCTATTTGTTCTGGATAGGTATATATTCAAGTAATTTGCCTAACATTGATTGTGATTATCTTATTTTTTTGACATAGAGTATTAGGTATATTATACAAGTTGAAAAAATCGTGCACCGGGTAAAATGTTGAAAAAAAACGTCTTAGATAAAAGTATAATGTTTCAAACTTTCAAGTGACCTTAACATTACCACTTGTGTTTTTATTAAGATTAAATAAACTGAATGATAAAGATACTGGGGTCAATTCAGATCAGAATTATGTAACTTTAATCATATCTGTTAACCTAAAGTTAAAACCAGTCAAGTGCGTCGGACCCGCGCTCCGAGGGTTCCTTACACAGTAGGTAATAATTATATTTCGATTAAAATAAAAAAATATCGCAAGCCCAACTCACCCTTTACCGGGTTTTAAGTACCTATTCGCTGTTTGTACGATAATCTAGAAAGAAATCAACGGTGGCGATAATAATTAGTAATACATATTCTGGACTAAAACTGTTTTCTCTTGCGGTCCAAGTTAAAGTTAGGTTTCTGTTGACATCCTTCTTGAACTGTAAAACGAGGTGACTAAGTACACAACCTAAAATAAAGCATAATGCTACTAATTATAAGACTGAAATTATTTCCAATAGACGTAACTTTATTGTCTATTTAATACTTGTTATTATTTGTAACAAGTTTTGACTTATTTCGTCTCCCTACTCACCCCCTACTTACAGAACCGTAAAAAACGTCAAAATCGATGGGTCTATCAAGGAGAGCGTTTATAAATTTATGTTTACAAATAATTAAAATTAGAAAACACTTATACAAAATGGCCTAAGTGTGTAACCTAATCATTTTAAAAATAGCTGTACCTACACAATGTAGTTTTATTTATATACAAAATATATACAACGACTTGCCAACTTAATGCGTCTAAACAGGTCTCACGGACCGCGCCCGGTTTAGTGGTGAACTGTTCATTCGTTCATATCATTCACTTTGTCTGTTTAGTTCAAGCGGCAATTGTTTTTTTCAGTTCACTCAATAGTTCCTCGGGTGTCGCGGTCGTGTTAAGACGCGTGTAACGTATTCGTTTCTTGTTCAAGTGAAGGAGATATTAAATTAATGTAAGTAATTTAAACAATTTATTACAAACTATTCGTTTGCTTACTTGCCAAAAGAAAATATTTGCGGTACTATTTTTTTTTAAAGAAAATAAAATAATGGTATAAAACCAAAAATAGACTTAATGTGCTGATAGGCACTTTCTACGGGTTATTTAAGGTTTTATTTAAATTTTCCGGCATAGTGAAAAGTAGTGAAATGTGTTAATCTGAGGTAAAAGTTATCTCCATTCCAAATTTCATCCAAATCCGTCCCGCCGTTGTAACGTGAAGGAATAACAAACTAACACACACTAAAAAACTTTCGCATTTATAATATTGGTAGGATATAAAAAAATAATAATGGATTCACAGTTGCGTTATAAATATTTTTATTAAATTATGTTTTTTTTTATTTGCTTCCAAACTTAACTGCTTCACTCTTTATTTATTTAAATTGACCATTAAATATATCCTCTACTTCACCTTAAATTAATTTTTATGTTTACACAGTCAAGATGTGAAAATGGCCGACCGGGCATATCGATCGTATTGTATGGTGTTTGTGCAGGGTGTGGCTATCCCGTTTCCCGACGGAGGGGTACATGCGTCATAAAGATTTTATATGAATGTCCTATAGTTATTTATACATATTTAGGTACTTACTTGAAAAAAAAAACATTATATAACAAATATTGAGTAAGTTTGGCGGGGTTATTCCGATGGGAGGTAAAATGCGTATTTTTTGAAAAAGAAAACTAAATACGTTTCAACCTTTGCTATTATTATAAGACTAAAGCGTGCCTATTTTGTCTATGTTAACGATTAAATAATAGTTTATTGCCTAATAGCCAATTAAAAAACCGTTATGTGGTTATTTCTTAATAGATTTGTATCATGATCATTACGCAGAGAACAGTATTATGATTTGTTTTAAACCATGCAACTAATAGAACATCCCAAGTAGATAAGTAATTATTTGCGTCATTATAAACGCAGCGAACAAACTAACCAACTACCTACCAATTTTAAGGAAAACAAGTGCATGTAAAATTGAACAGCAGCGTGCGTCCCTACTTGTTAACAGCCATGTACAGTCAACCAATTGGATAGAAATCCACTTTGGACTATGTTAAAGTGACGTTGTCAACCAAAACGTAAGAGACTCCCTATGATTTGGTTTACAACGTCACGTTGACAAAGTCCATAGTGGCCTAGGAATCAAATTGGTTGACTGTACATGCACAAGTAACTGGCACACAGTGAATACATTTGCAAGTTTACTTGCATGCAATTTCATTCAGGCAGGCATACCTACCTACCTACCTAGGTACCTAGATAGGCAGGCATACCTACCTACCTACCTAGGTACCTAGATGTCGTGTCAATGTACACGTGCCAGATGCACACGTTTCGCAGCTACCCGCAGCCCCCCCCTCTTATTGCACATGAGTAGGGTAGGTACCTACCTAGCGTGGTGTAAGGTGGCGTGGGGGTAGGGTAGATTGGTACGGAAAAATTCAGTCTTATAGGTATATATTTTTACTTATATCACTGGTATACCTACTAATTGGGTTTGACACGGTCAATATGTTAAAAGTTTGACCGTAATAAAGATACAGAATAATATGTGCAAAATGGAATTTGTATGATTGTTACCCACCCATGGGGCATCTTGATACAAATGTTCAATTAAATATGTGATTTTTTTGGAAAATAACCGCGTTTGCGCATTAAACAAGTGGTTTCATTTTTTCAAGGAGCTTATAGGGTATAGTACCTATTCTCTCTCAAAATTATTGTAAATAGTTTTTTTTTAAATACCTATTAATTGTTTTTTTGTACACATTACGATTAATCATAAATGAAATTTTCAGTATTTCGCTGCTTAAAAACAAAAGCGCCACAAAACAAAAACAGATATAGTTTGATTTAAAACTTAAAGCATTCCGAATTTAAATGCAACACAAACACATTTTGACTTGTGGCCCTTTAGTACCTATTTAGGCAACGATTTATTGAAATACATAATCTAATTTATTTAAATAAATAGACTTAGGAGACCCTAAAACAACGGTGAAAATTTATTTACTATTTATATTGATACTCGTACACATGCTTTGTGTATCAAAGTGCCCCAGTGGTCATGCCTATTCGAAAAATATTTTAATGTTAGGTAGGTACCTACTACTGATGCAACGAATACTACTTTTACGAATACGAATACGAATATCAAACCTACTAGGTATTCGGCGAATACGAATACGAATACGAATATCTCGCCATGGTAATAAAAGACTAATTTATTTGATGAATTTCTCTCCTTCTAATAATTAAAATTTACAATAGGCAAATTTTTATTTAAAAAACAAAATTTGTAGATTTGCTGGTTTTAGGCGATTTCTTTTTTCAGTCTGGATTAGTATTCACCGAATACAAATATTCGTCTACTATTCGGCGAATACGAATATTCGTATTCATATTCGTTGCATCACTAGTAGGTAGGTACAGTCAGCATCATAAATATGTATACATTAACAACGTTTCAGAAATATATATACAACTTTATTCCCTTGCAGTAGAGTCGTGTTTCCATATTTTTGAAAGTTTAACTGTATCCATATTATTAGACGTGACTGTACATAAACTTCAAATAATTTTGATTTTTATCTAACCCTCTTCCTCCTTTTCTCTTCTATTTTCTTCTTCTATATTCTTCTTCTTTCTTTCTCCTTCTTCTAATCTTCTAATATTATAAAGAGGAAAGATTGGTTTGTTTGTTTGTTTGCATTGAATAGGCTCCGAAACTACAGGACCGATTTGAAAAATTATTTCACCATTAGAATCCTACATTACCCCTGATGAACATAGACCTGATGTATAAATGAAAGTAAAGTCCGTACCAATAGACTTGTCTTATATAGTAAACAGTTTTCCATGTAAAATTAGTAAAATTATGTGAAAAATGTGGTCTGTTTTAGCCAAAAATGATGCGTTTTGAGGTTATAAAATTGTTTACTAAATAAGCCAAGTCAATTGGTATGGAGTATACGGCACGTGCAAGTGTGACAGCAACAGGTAAGTGTATTCCCACTTCCCCCCCCGATCAAATTTCTCGTTTCAGTGGCTACCGGGAGCTCATAAAATCTGATAACATCATTTATTCTACTAACCACAGAGCCAAGCCAAGGCAGTAATTCTGTGTTGAATGTTGCTGTTACAAAGCGATATAATTCCTAACAAGCTAAACAAAATCCGTGACTTTTTCTTACCATATGAATCTAGTCATATCAAGTCATGTCAAGTCCTAGGACATGCGAGGAATATTTCCTTTAAAAATCAGTCAACCTGTCAGTTTTTGTTTTATACACTACCTACCTATATCTATAGGTATAGGGTTTGCTCTTGACCTCTGTCCCGACACCCGACTAAAGTCAGGAGAAGGTCGACGTCGACGGAGCGTCGACCCAGCCTCCCTACCTAATTAATCTTACTTTGCAAGGGCATAAACACTTAGTTTTTATTTAAATTTGTCAATAAATTTATAACTAGACTTTTTTTAATATACTCTTACTCTAACTGCGGTAAAGTTATTCGCGAATTTTAATAACACTTAAATCTACTCGTATACCAACCTAAACATTACGAGACGAGGATGTACTCTATAAGGATAGTGATACACTCCAAAGATAGCACTATTCAATCCGGACAAAAGTCCCAATTTTTTATTCAGCGGTAGGACTTTGAAAGGTGCAAACTGAGCCCTCCCTCGCTGTCAGTCAGTGTTGATGCACCTTCAGCATCGTTAAATAAAAAGTCCCAATTTTTAATTCAGCGGTAGGACTTTGAAAGGTGCAAACTGAGCCCTCCCTCGCTGTCAGTCAGTGTTGATGCACCTTCAGCATCGTTAAATAATCCACGTTAAAGTCAACAAGTCGCTAAAACGGCCGATAACCGGTATGTTTACCCAACTATACCATCGTATACATAGTGTTATGTAAGTTTACGGGCGTGTGTGCGCCTGCGCTGGTGTACACTACACTCAAGGGCAGACGGCGCGGATGCCACGAGACCGGTTCTGGCGCGCTCGTGCAAAAAATAAGAAGCACGACTGTTTTTTGATAATATTTTGGTTCGAGCGTTGATTTCAAGGTTTGCGAGCAGAAGACGTATTATTCATGCACTTGTATTTGGTACATACAGTTGATTCATTTATGAATTCGTGGCGTCGAGAGGGTGCAACCTGATACCGTGAAGTAATCTAAGATATGCACGCAATAGAAATATCTTGTTCTTCTTCATCTTACATATATACCGTCACGCTTGTCTTCTAGTGGGGTAAGCTGAGACTAGCTGCCGTTAAACCAAAGAAAGCAGCTAACTGTAATGTAGTAACTGAAGTATTCTATATTCGCTCGCATTATTGCTCCTACATACGTACACATACATAAACTCAGGCCTTTATTCAGGCCAGAGCTACAGAATTTCCAACAACTATAAAAACTTTTTGATAATTCTGTAACCACATTTTGCACACTTAGGTGATGTTTACCAATGTATTAGTGACAGGTTGCAAGCCCATCGCCTAAAAGTACTACACGCCCTATTGCTCCTATTTATCTAGAAGACCGGTAATCAAAATTACAATAAAATTAGGCGGTATTTAGTACTTTGACCAATTTTTGAACAAATTTTTTATTACAGAACCATGCCTGCGATGCTTTTCGACAACTGCTGCGGCTGCATTGAGCTCAGGACTGGCTGCCTGATCATCGGCTACCTGGAGCTGGTATGTCTTCAACTCTTCTTCAGATCCTAGGCGGTATTGCACCCAGCTTAATGGTTCCAAGGTTCCGAGATGATGTTGCCTGATATCAGGATTTTTAGCGCTCTATGGATACGTCCCGATTTTCCCTTGATCGTGACGCTAAAGGGGAATTTTCGTGAGTTTTTTTCACAGCTTCAATAAGAGAAAGAGGGAGAGAAAAATCTTGAGTTAATAAGCCCACAAAGATTGGTTCTTTTCTCTTTCTTGCTAAACAGAATTTAACATGGAGTTAATATGGCCGACCTATTACATGACGTCACAGTGAATATCGGATCTCTCTGTCTAATCGCTGTCTAATTAGCGGTCATAAACAAAATGACGTCATTCCGATTTCGACCACTCAGTCATAATATACAAAAAAAAAATCAGTAAATTGTATTTAAAAAAAAAAGGTATGCTTTTAAGACAAACCTCAATAAGCATGATTTTAAAAAGACAATTGTAGGAAGTTAGTGAAATCAATTATTAGGTTGAACAAAGCCAAATACCTACCTAGTATAATAATAGTCTTGACATTTTTACAATACTTTTGCGGGCTTATTCTATAATCGGCCCGGCGAACCTTGGTCCCTATGACAGTTCATGTTAGTGATGGGTCGTGTGTATGTAACTTAACTTTTTTGTAGGCAAAAGCGTGACTTGCATTCAGCCACGTTGGTAAACATGGTTTTAAAAATATAATCTGCATTTCTAATGTTTGTTATGTTGTTGTAATGATGTCATTTATATATATTTTATCATGAAAATAGAATGATAATAGAGAATGTACTAAAACCTAAGTATGAAAAAAATAATGTCACTCATAATTTATTACTTAATTATGTCACACATGAAAACTGATACTAATAAAACCTAATCTTAAATAAAAAAATAACTGGTGTCCCCAGAAATATCCATAATTTGAGGGAAATAAAAACAATTTCATTTAACTTTTTTAACATTCAGCACCTATAATTTAAATGATTATAAATCGGACACTGAAAGCGTACTATGTTAATGTATTTTATACACTCGTTTCTATTATCGACATTTGTTTACCGATACTTTTCCGCACTAGTCGATATCTTCCAAACGAAGTAACTTTTGCACGACGTAAACGTAAAGTCTGATTGAGATAATTTCTTGTAAGTGTTAAGAATTGTTATAATTCCAACGGAATTTCATTGTAATGGCATATATCTACCTAAAATTAATTAATGTCATTTTTAGACGCCTCCAATTCGATTCTAATGTAACCGTGACGCCACTACAAGGTTGTGTCGTGGGAATAACTGTCAGTGTCATAGGGATCAAGGTTCGTCGAGCTGATTATAGTTATTATGACCAGTTTAAAAATGAAATGGGCGGTAATTGAATCCGGTAGTTGATTAATTAGTGTGGCTGTAAAACGAGAACAGTAATAAAAAGAAAATTACGTCGGCTTTGAGTGCAAACCTGCTAACTAAATCAGTTTTTAGGATTTAGCAAGTTTGCACTTTAGTGCAAATCTACTATTTCTTGGATTGAGCACGTTTGCACAAGCCGACGATTTTAGTCGCTGATTTAAACCTAAAATTCATCAATACTCAAGTAGTTATAAATAAATGGACGGTAAAAAAATATGTATAATGGGCGGGAAAAAATTTATGGATTGGGCGGTTAGAAAATCTATAAAATTTGAACGACACTTTAATTGAAAATCGCGCGACAAGTTTGCGGAAGGGCGTTGATGGTCAGGTAAAAATGATAAAAAATACCAGGGGGAAAGGTAGGTTAGGTTGAATAGGTCGACTTAGTGCCAAAGCGGCGGCCTCGTTGATCGGGTCGCCACTTTCCCGAACATATGGTTGAGAGAGGCGATGGCTGAGATACGCGTCATACTCGTGAACGGGTGCTGTTTGTGGGGTCCGGTCTGTTCACGTTTGCAAGGACTTGTTGTTAAATAAATTATTCTAGTTATGGCTTTTGACGTAGAGACCTCGTCGTGTTGTTCTCATAGTATTTTTTTTTTTAATTTAAGGTTTATTGACCTTACATTTGTAATGATTTTATTTTTGGTAGTTTTAAGAAATTATTATTTATTACTTTATTACCTAATGTAACTTACTTTACTTAATGTAACTTAGTTTTAAGTACTTTTATTATTTATTATTTATTTATTTATTTATTGAACAAGAACGGTTTACACCAATTACACTTGCCAACATATTTATAGTGGACTTTTATAGTTATATCATGCATTTATTATACCTAAAACAGTTAATCCACATTATTTATTATGTTTTATGATTGAAAAAATGACCTTCTGCTGGAATTTCTTGCGGCGCTTCTTCTCCGCAATGATGGTCTTGTCCGAAGCGCTGGTACATTCACCCTATATTACCGACGTGTAAAAGAGCCCTCATGTGGCCTATTTACTGAATAAATATTTTGAATTTTGAATCATAGCGTAGGTACGGTAAAAAGAGCCGCTTCATTACCAAGGAAAATGTATCTCATATAATTTTACAACTTAATGATCACTCTTCATACTCTTCATATTTTTTTTAATACTAACGATCGGAACTTATAATTATCTGAACTTAAAACGCCAATATTCATTGTACCTACTGTACACTTTTCAGAATTTCTTAAATATCTTACGTGTAAATAGAATTAGGTTAGATTAGATTTATAAAAATCTAAAAAAAGTTAGTTTTTTGAAAAAATGCAGTATGTGTTGCGATAATTATGGCTTAAAAAAGTATGAGCAGAATTTTTCGGAGTAATGATGAGTACCTATAGTCACAAATCGTTATTTGTATAAAAAATCGATAGACCAATTTTATATGAGCCAATATGGACCCGATTTCGGTAGGTATAGCGGCTTTTTTAATTGCCTATAAAATATTACAGGAAAACAACTAAACAATAACGTCAATAACACCGATTTGTGTCAATTAAACTTTGGAATATGATTTTCCTTAAAAGCCATGGTCATGTAGGATTATAGCGATTACATATTAATTTTTAAAGTCAACAATTTTCTCGAAGTCTCATTTTTAATGTCAAAAATTTTCTTGAAGTCAATGCCATCAGGTGATATTAGGTAGGCTGCCAGCGTCTTAGCAGTGGTTGCTCAGATGCGGCATCTACTGGTGTAACTACGGGACTAAAATTGCCTACGGAATTGCCTACATTAGGACGGCACGCTTTTGCTCTATGGGATTGGGGATGTACTTGTATTCTTTGATCTGTGCCGCCGCTGGGCTTACTGCTCCTGATAGTGCCCCCCCCTTCGGTTGATTTGAGCAGGGATTGTAACCGGTTACAAATAAACCGGTATTTATTTAGGTTAAACCGGTTAATAATTTAGGTTACGTTCGAACGAAATGATTTGGGAACGTTATTTCGAAGCGCTCCCTAACCGGTTACTCTGTGTTTCGATACGGGATGAATGACCGCTGTCGCGTGTCGAGGCGCTGCTGGTGGCTGCGCTATCAATCTAATACCATAGCAAACCAATCCTGTCTCCTTAAACGAGCGGTCATTCACCCCCCACACGGAGGAACCGCTCTCTAACCGGTAAATTGATTTCGTTCCCTGTTTACGCTCCGACATAGAGATACCGGTTAGAGCGGTTCTTGCGAGCGTAACCTTTATTATGGGTTAGGCTCTCAAAGTGCGGCTCTAACCGGTACGGAAAATAAACCGGTTTTCAATCCCTGGATTTGAGTTCAATTGGGAATGTATAGAATCGCAACCCATCGGTTACTAGGTACTAGTATCCCATACATGCGAGTAGCTTTGGTTGCAGAAACTACATATATCCGGAAATTGCTTTTTACCTTCTTTTCCTTCCTTCTTTTTCCTTCGTAGCCATTTACGATGGTTTTACAATGCAACGGGCGTACCTGCATACGTACATACGCGCGAAAAACATTACCCTCCTTCTGGGTCAGTTGGGTAAAAAATAAGTTGTGATAATGACTAAAAATAATTATGGCAGACAATATAGACCCCGATAAATGGCGTCCAAAAAACGAGCCATTGAGCAAAGTCAGGGGTAGCTTTTATCCAGTCTTATGGAGGAAACCATCTCATAAAGATGACCACAGCCGCAGGAAGTCTTTCCTCCGTATGCTCTGATTATGGCGAGTTAGAAACAAAGAACTTGTTCCTTTTCGAACTTGTGTATGAATAAAATCACTAAGGTAAAGAATGACTTGCGTCATTAGTCATTAATTGACTTAGTGCGGCTGTTAGTCAAAGCCATGACAACGGTGAAATCTCACTATAATTAAAATTGCTGAATAACACCTCAAATTCTCCTGTTAAATTGGTTTTTCCCCAAATCTGCCGAATATTACTGCTCATTTTGCTGTTATGTTAGCAAGATATTTCCTGCCAACAATCAAACGACTAAAACGAAGTCGGGACACAGCATAAATTGCCCAAATACCTACCACTTAACGGATGGTAGATAAAGTCACTTAAAGGATTTGTAGCAATTTATACTCGACTGCAATAAAACCGTGGGACTTCAAATTGCTATTTGCAATTAAATGTTCTGACGCTATTTTTTTCTGAGTTATACTTTGTGGCTCTAGTGATAAAAGAGCAGCCAGGGAGTTTAGAAATTAGCTTGTACTATTATTTTATTCGGTTCAATTAGACAGTACAATACAAAAAACAGTACAGTACAGTAAATTATCGTACATAAAGATAAAGATAAAGATAAAGAGACATTTATTCGCAACAAACAACATTAGGTACATAGATACAAAAAATAAGACACAGAAACAGTTGTGAAACGGTCCCAACTCAGCGTTCGCTAACCTTTAAGCCAGCACTGGTCTTCCGTTGGAACCGCTTGGTGAAAAGACGGAAAGTGACACACTTAACACAAAATAACATAAATTGAAAAACATCCAGGATCAAAATTTAAATAATTTGTTCGAGATTATCTCGAACGACCATAAAAATTACACCCTGTTAAGGTTGGCAAAACTAAAGAAACAGAAAACAAAAGACTAGTCTATGGAAATGCAAACAAAGCAATATAGGTTACGTAACAATAACAAAAATTGATAGACTACAACTATTGGTAATTGGATTGGTACCTATATGGGACAGTATACTGCGTTTGGGAAGCGTTCCTTACCTCAGGGTAAAAAAGATAAAAGATAAAAGATGTTTATTCAGTAAGTAGGCCGCACGGGCACTTTTACATGTCAAAAATCTACCAGCGCTTCGCAAGAGACCACTGCTGAGAAGAAGCGCCGCAAGAAACTCAACAGTTAGTCGTTTTTTAAATATACAATTTTAAAACTTAACCTAGCATTATATAAAACAATGAATATAACATACGATAAGAAATAAATGTATTCACGCGTAGTTGAGCAGGAAAATGTGTCAAAACTCTGAATTATCTCCAGAACTAATTAGTAGTAAGTAATAGAAAATAATTATGAAAATTATACTTAATTATGATGGTGTAATACAACTACATAAAAAGTTTCGATACATTCTCCTACAGAAACCGTGTCCCCTAGATAATATACAATGCTTAAGTACATATTTCTTACGATTAAGTTATTATTAAGTTATTTGGGTGTTTAGTTTAGGCCAAGCACTTTTATCTGATAGATAGTCCTCGACCCTATAGTAAGCTTTAGACATCAGCGACTTTTTCAAGTAAGTTTTAAGTACAGGAAATGGTAACTTTAAAACTTCGTCAGGTAATTTATTATAGAAATAGATGCATTGACCTACAAATGATTTAAAAACCTTACGAACACGAAATTTTTTAATAGCTATTTTATTTTTATTTCTTGTATTAAAATTATGTATATCACAATTCTTAATAAAAGAGTCCTGATTTTTAATGACATAAATAATATTCTCATAAATAAATTGTGACGCTACTGTCAAAATACTAATTTCTTTAAATAGTAATCTTAAAGAATCACGGGAGTTTAGGTTATATATAGAACGGATGGCTCTTTTTTGTAACACGAATATAGTCTGTATGTCAGCAGCTTTTCCCCAAACCAGAATACCGTATGACATAACACTATGAAAATAACTATAATAAACTAAGCGAGCTGTCTCAACATTCGTAAGTTGCCTGATTTTCCTAACAGCATAAGCTGCAGAACTTAATTTACCTGCTAGTACTGCTATGTGGGGACTCCATTGCAAGTTTTTGTCTATAGTTATCCCTAAGAAAAGCGCCTTATCTACCATTTCCAAACACTCGCCATTTAGAAATATACTAGATTCTACCTATACTAAATGTGTATACCTATGTCACGGGACTATCATGGTGAGTCCACTCCAAATTCTAGGGCTTTATCGAATCGGACTCCGATGCAAATATACACTACCGTTATACCAAAGGTGTCTAAATGCGGATCACTTCGTTTGCCCGAATTTCAATTGCCATAATTATACATATAACTAGCAATAATTTTCATTTTCCATAAAGGCATTGTTTCTGAAACCGTAAACCTTTCAGTACCCTTACACATGAGTTACAATTAACGTGGTCGCTAGCAAGTCGAAGCTCTGTCCCTCGCAGACCTCGCAGTAAGTATTCTTATAGAGTACGAGGGACAGAGCATTCGACTCGCTTGCGAGTACCAACGGTATTTTTAAGTCATGGTAAGGGTACAGGTAAATATTACACGCTATCGTATAAATAGAGCAAAATAGGTCAGGTTTGTTTTACTCGTACTTATAACAATTCTGAATCTGAACTGAACCCTGAATTGTTCCAGAAAAAACGCCTTTATGGCAAATTAATATTATGGCGAGTAATACAATTATGGCAATTGAAATTCGGGCAATTTGAGCACCGTCTTAATGTATTGTAAGAAGTATAAGCATTTTAAGTATAATGTGGTTGTGACTACTACATTACAGTTAGCCGCCTTTGGTACGGTATGATAAAGGTAGGTCCACATTTGTAGCAACATTCATCGCACCCGTGTCAGTAACGCGTGTCAGTGGACGTTATGTGGACGGTATTTGTCATGTTACGACGTACTGTCACGATGTGACCCACCTCAAGCGCATGATTTACATTTAGCGTAATAAATCCTGTCCATTTGTCACGCAGTACCTTTACCATGTATAGTAGTATCGCGGTTAAGGCGGGCCACACTATAGTGCTCCATCGCATCAGTACCCTTACCATGAGTTACAATTACCGTACTCGCTAGCGAGTCGAATGCTCTGTCCCAATTGGAAATATTATGTATGTATGTAAACTCTTTATTGCACAAACAGTAATAACAAACTAGAAAAAGAAATCGTGGAACCGTGTATTATCGTGGGGTCCAGGTTCAAACCCGATAAGGACCAAGTATTACCCAGTTTCTCGATATGAAATGCAAACAATTGATAAGAAATGCAAAAACCGGCCAAGTACGAGTCGTTATTTAAGGCATTTGGCTAAACATAATCATACAGAAATAACGCTACTTAACAAAAAAAAAAACTTTGAATTTTGAATTTGAATTTTGAATACTGCGAGGTCTACGAGGGACAGAGCATTCAACTCGCTAGCGAGTACCGTAATTGTAACTCACGGTAAGGGTACTGTTGCCACGAGATGGTTCCAACTCAGCGTTACGCTGCTGGCGTTAAAGCCAGCGCTGGTCTTCCGTTGGACCCATCCAGTAAAACCACGACAGACTACGCACACATAGCACACACACTAAACTATGCAAAACATAACAGAAAGAAAAACCGCAATATAAATTCGTTAAAGCAGTTTCTTAAGATTACACCGCTACCAGCCAGTGGCGCCCTCGTTAGGTACTATTATTGATTGTGCTTTCTAGGGCCTGTTGTTTGATCAGTTGAAATTTGAAAAAGGAATCGAAAATTTGAAGGAATCTCTTGAAAATGTGTCAAATTTTCAGTTCCTTTTTCGAATTTTAACAATTAGTTAGTTTAACTACTGATCAAACAACAGGCCCTTATAAACCAAAGTATTTAGGTATTAGTTAGCTATTTGTTGTAGAAAATGTGGTTACAGAATTATCAAAAAGTTTTTATAGTTGTTGGAAATTCTGTAGCTCTGCCTACCCCACTCTGGGAATTAAGGCGTGAGTTTATGTATGTATGTATGTATGTTGTTGTAGAAATTAATACCTACGTACCTAATGTATTTTTCTTTTTCTGTTTGTCTTTATGTCATTTATTTGTTCTTATTCACAATATCGCACCTTCGGTAAGACAAGGGCACAATTGCCCCTATAATCATATAGTACATTGTGCTCTTGTTTTACCGAAGGTACGATATGTCGACTGGTTGCCGCCACATTGAATTTCGATTACTTACATATCTCCAGTGACACTCACAAGATTAAGAAAAATTTATTGACATAGAATCATCCAAAATACGTAGGTACATATTTGCTGATAAACGCATTAATCTCCTTTGCGTCGCGCAGTCGGTTAATTGTAGGCAGTGTTACAAAAAGCTTTAACTCTGTCCTTGCTCCTCCCACGGTTTGGTAAATGTAAGGGGGGAGGGAGGGGCAGGATGACGCCATCGCGCCCCCTTACGACCTCGTTCCGTCCATTTAATCTATTTTAGTCTGCCAGCCTAGTAACAAGGATTAATTATCTCTGATAGTTTCTCAAATAATAAAACACTTGAAATAATAAACGAGGTCTTACAGCTATTTTTGTATGTATTGTATTGTATTGTTGACTGCAACATCGTCGTAATATAGGAAAATAATAACAGCAATTTACACAAAAAAAAAGCAATGATTTCATTTCCTATATACCTACGTACCAAGTACAATTATATAAGTACAGTGATTAAAATGAATGAAAAAAAAACGGACAGTTATTTTGTACCATAGTAAATAATGAATGGTATAGGTACTTATATAAATGTAGGTATATATAAAAATCTCGTGTCACGGTGTATGTGCTCGAACTCCTCCGATTTTTATGTTTTTTTTTTTTTAAATATGTTTGATAGGTAGGTGTGAGAATAGGTCGCAAAGTATATTTTTATATGAAATGTAATTTACGACCGCCGACCGAGGACAGCTAGTATACAGGGTGTCCCAAAACTCAACGATAATCCGCCAAGGGCTGATAGAGCAGCTAAAAAGCTATCGATTTAACACCTATGTATGTTCAGCGATTTTCGCTAGTTTCGGAGATATTGATCATTTTAATCTGAAATTTTGTAATTTTCCCTTATGCCCATGTCACGAAAAATCATTAATTTCGTTATGTATTTCATAAGTTTTTCAGTGGTATCTTACATAATTATAATCATTACGAATTGGCGAAGTTTTTAAACCTATTTGCCCGTTTATTTTATCAGTATTTTTTTAAGTAATCACCTAAAGTTGTTTTTTTCATACAAAGTGAAAAGCAACCACTGGGACACCTAGTATGGAGAAACAAACTTTATGTGATTACTTTAAAAAAATACTGATAAAATAAACGGGCAAATAGGTTTAAAAACTTCGCCAATTCGTAATGATTATAATTATGTAAGATACCACTGAAAAACTTATGAAATACATAACGAAATTAATGATTTTTCGTGACATGGGCATAAGGGAAAAATTACAAAATTTCAGATTAAAATGATCAATATCTCCGAAACTAGCGAAAATCGCTGAACATACATAGGTGTTAAATCGATAGCTTTTTAGCTGCTCTATCAGCCCTTGGCGGATTATCGTTGAGTTTTGGGACACCCTGTATAATAATATTTACAAATTATCTACAATTGAAAATGAAAACGAACTTAAAACTAAACTAATCTAACAAACCGCTACCAGGGGCACGTTTTATAAAGCTACAAGCTGCAAGTTACAATTTTACAGGTCTAAACTGGCAACATGGCTCAAATGGCAGGTCGTCATTGGTCGAGGTTTTGTCAAATGTAAACTTGTACCCCTTACTTTTTTTTTAATTTTAATTAATGGCTTTCTCTCCTGTTAAGGTGTTTTTCGCCAATGTCAAGTTATTTATAGACACTCCCATGGACTTATTATAACAATAAGTCCGTGGATGTCACACGCGAAGACAATTGTTCGGTAAAAGAGAATTTTCTCCAATGGACTAAACAGAAGCACATGGGGTTAGCTCCGCGCTTCTGTCAAGTCCACCCCCTTACTTATATACGAGGAATAAGCTTGGAGTATTTTATGCCATGCTTTGTCACTTTCCGTCAGATGCAAATGTCCCAATTACAGATAAGGACAAAGCATGGCATAAACTATACCAAGCTTATTCCATGTTTCTAAATAAGGGGGTTAACCTGTAAATTGTAATTTGTAGCTTTATAAAACAGACCCCAGTGGGTATGATTTCCAAAATGCCGACAACATTGCCACGTTCAATGCCAATGCTTAATAAATAATAAATAAATATCAGGGGAAAATGTCACACCAGTTGACCTAGTCCCAAACTAAGCTCAAGGCTTGTATTATGGGTACTAGACAACGATATAAATACTTATAAAGAGAAATATATACTTAAATATATAGAAAACATCCATGACTCAGGAACAAAATTATTCGCGCTCAACACACAACTATCTGCCCTTACCGAGATTTGAACCCAGGACCGCTAGTTTCGTAGGCAGGGTCACTACCAACTAGGCCAGCGCGTCGTCAAACAACAATGTTTGTGCGATGTGAAAAAAGTCATAACAAACCAATTTTCTAAATTAAGCCAATGTCACCTTGATAGTGGCATATAGATAGAGGTAAGGTTAGGTCAGAGTTGCGTCAACTTCTCGAAATAGTGGCTTCGTTCGGATAATTCGTATATTTTTAAGCGTTATGCTCCGCGAGCTCTTATTCAATACTTATATATTTTGCATGTTTAATATTATTTAATTTAAGGTAACTTTTGGGTAAAATCGAAAAAAAAATGTTGTCTTTCCGGTGGTCATTAGTTAAAGGGTTGTGTCCATGTACCTACAGTAGAACACAAACGATATGGTGTATCGTGTATCTTCGTTCGCGCAACACGGACGATTCCGATGGTTGCCGAAAGCATGATTAAATCCCACGATCAGACTTGTACCTTCTAATGATAAAGGCCTAAAACAAACACAAAGATTCTAAAAATTAGTGTATTTTTAAATCGTTACCCAAAGAGTTAAATAACTGAATTAAGAATTATTTGGTTTAACAATTAAAGTTCATATTCAATCAGAAAATCCTTTGTTTGGAGACATTGTTGAATGCCCAAGCACAGCCGCCTTGGTTTTTTTTTGTTAACGTCGGCGTTGTTTCCAGGTGGGAGAGATCCTCTTCAGCATCATGCTGCTCATCATACTGGCCGGCGGTACGGTAGCGATAGCCTCCGACAGCGACGGTAATAAGGACGCGCACCAGGCCATGGGCGGGGCTCTCCTGGCCATCGGGGTGATCGGGCTGCTGGTGCTGGCGTTGCTGCTCGGGTTCACCATCACCCTGCTTGTTGGGCTGCACAAGGTAAACACTAGGGAACGGGTAATACCGGCCCAGTCTGGCGTCGGTAATTTACCGGTAAATTTTAGAGATTACCGGTAATTTACCGAATGGTGTTTAAAGGGAAAAAAAACGCAAAACAATGTTGTACAGTCAACGTCAAAAGTAAGTGATCAAAATCAACATTTCAAAATATCTATTGTCATGGCATCCCAAATATAACATGTTATATTAAAGTGCTAAATTAATTGATGTTTTAATTAGTCAAAAGAAAGTGATCATAACAGCTGTGCAAAACAGAAGCCTGACATGACATTTCTATCAAAAGCGTCAAACGTGAATTGAATACTTACCAAAATAACGACATTCCAACAATATCGGCAAAAGAAGGATTTATGGCAAATAATTCCAAGATGTAATAAAAACTTATTTTAAATCTTGGCGTAAGGGAGATTGCTATTTTGTCACTTCGCATGTTTTTCGACGAACATAACCGATATTAACCGAAGTACTCCGAGGTTGTCCCAAAACCAAGATTTTATAGTTAAAACTTTAATTCGAAATGTTCAACGATGACTTAAACTGTCATTGAGTTTTCAAAAATCGAAATAATGGTGATCACTTACGAGTATTATGACACGTTATTGAGCTCATTTACTTTTGATCAACTACAATAGTCCGTAGCATTTGACTTAATGTATTGTATAGATAATTTTGGGACCCTATTTCATCAGTTTCTTTTGCTGTTGACTGTACGTCCAAATTCTGATGCAAATATCAGAATAAAACTAACTATTTATACTCATACTGAACTGACTTATGAATTATTATTATTAGTATTATCGCTCCTACCGACTTACCTGTTATACCTGCCTACCCAATAGTTATGATAGGAAAAAATAGACAACCTTATGTTTGCATATTCTATAGGTTTCATACTTTCGATTGGTTGATGTACAAGTAGATTTTGTGGTGTATTGAAGTAGAAGCGTTTATTTTATATTTTAAAGTTGATTGTTGACCAGAAAATTAAATTTGAAATGGCCTTGACTACTAGGTAGGTAGTTACGAGTATTTAAACAATTGCAAGAATAGAATATACTTATGTTAAAATGTGTTTTAAAAGTGCTTTTGGTATAAGTATAAGATTTAGAGTATTTTCTTTTTAACAATGTGATTACCGGTATTTTACCGGTATTACCGGTAAAAAATTACAGAGACCGGTAATTTACCGCTTTTCAAATTTGATCGGTAATTGCATTCCCTAGTAAACACATGGATCCGTCATCAACAAACAACCATACATACATTCATTAACAGAGGGACAAATACTAGGTACATACGTTACAGGTAGCGGAAACTATTCCAAATGTCTCGTATCTAACGGAAAATTAATATTAAAAAACTGTTTAATAAGTCCGATATTACATAAAATATAAATTCGTATAACTTTTCAGAATTGTTATAACAAATCTAACCTTACCTATTTCACGAAGCTAGTCACGGGTTAATGTTTGTAATTACCATAAATAATTAGTATGACCTACATAAATTAGTAATGATAATAACTAGATGTGACCTAACCTATAGGTTCTGTAGATATAGTAAATGGTTTCAGACAAAAATGCTTTTCGAACAGCTCAGTCTGCACATCTCCCTGCCATACTAGAGGCACAAAGAAAAGAGGAAATTAAAAGACTGCAAGTGAAATAGCTAGTATAATGTACCCTGCAGGGATTTTTGCTACTTATTCCTCTAAGGATTAGGAGGGGGGTGTAATTTTCTTAAAAACGCGGTTTGTCGAACGGACGCAGAGATTGTCGCAGTGGCGGCACGTTTTGGCGCGTACATTCTTAATTAGGCAGCCTTATACGTTCGATCTCATCGACAGAAGCCATGCTGCCAAATTGAAAATGCACGCGCTAAAAAGTGTTTTGTTCGCTCTGACGGGACTACTTAAACTCGCCGCTGCGAGATTCACTCGTTCGTTCGTCCGACACCGATTTTGAGAGAATTACCTGCCCACGCTGCGACTTCAGGTACGCGGAACGTCATTCTAGAATCTTCGACCTCATTACCCATCTGTTCTACGCAGGGACCGGAACCGCTTAGCGCGAAAGGGGTTTTCGATATGCTTTTTGATAGACTTGTTGTTACAAACCCCAAGGATGCGCTAAGCTTATCGTCGACTTAGCTCAAAGAAAGGGCAACCAAACGATACGGTTAATTCGACTAAGCGCTAAGCCTATCCCAATACCCTATTGTCTGTTACCTTATTAAAGCTTATGCGAACGGTTTCAAGCTGGTTTAACCTCTATGCGCAAGAGTTTAGACATATTATTGAATTACCTAACATTTGATAGGATGGCGGCAGGCAGTAGCCGCTTAAGCGAGACGGCGAATTGAGCGAGCCGAAATGTGAAAAGAGAGAGGCGATTAATGGGGTAATATAATACCCAGTCAATGCTAAGCGCTTAAATATTAAACTACCGAAACCATAATGAACCGGGTAAGCTCTATGGATGCGGTTAACTACTTCAAAGGGGTTCGCCCTAACGTTAAGGTGACTCAATCATAGCTAAGCACGTCGATTGGCTAACCGAATGTTAGGCTAAGCCTATTGATAGGGTTAGTCAAATGAAGGGGTTTTCCGGTCCCTGGTTCTACGAGCCGAAGTCTAGCAATTCTTACGGCTATATCAATGACTTTGGTTTAGCCTTATCCGGTTGGAACTGTTACTGAAGAGCTTAAAAAAGTTACTCGGAGTTACTTAGCAGTTTACTAACTGTAGCATTCTATAGTCTATAATTTTAGGTATTAAAAAAAATGTAAACAGTCCAAACCACGTGACATTGTTAAACAGCCAATCAAAACTGTTATATCGAACTTTGACGTATCTGTGTTCTGCTTCTATTGGCTGACGAACTATATCAGGTGGTTGATTTGTTTACATTTTTTAAATGCCTAAAAGTATAGACGTGTTGCTCTCCGACTACCTACTAATTGTGATTAATGTATTTTTGTATCTCTCCAAAATACAAAATAATCGGCGAACCGTGTCGTTTAAACACGATCATAATGGCTTGCTTTGTCGACTCCATTATGACGCCATTTTGAAATCCGAACGGCCTTCGTATTTCAAATGAGGAAAACAATTGAAAGCTTCTATGATTTATGATAGCCTGGTATGCTGTTTTTATCCCATTGGATTTCAAAGCCAGTCCCTAATTATAAATACGTAGGTTAGGTCTCGTTTGAGGTACATTGGATAATCGTATCTTACCTACAAGATAAGGTAATTACTTTACGTAAATGGTTTGAGGAATGCGCTTGGTGGTGAAACCCTGTCCGTGCTCATGAGTGATAAATAGCGTCACTAGTGAAACCCATTTCATAGACTGTTTTACTTCTCCGAATTTTCATTACATTGACAGACATACTTTACATGTGCAGGAGCTATAATTTTTCAGTAGTCACAGGTCTAACCCAACGTAACCTTCATACCTAACCCAAGCTTAAGATAACCGAAAAATAACGTTTCAGTAGAAAATATTTTTCAATCAAATGTATGTCGGTGATTCGTGATGTAACTAACAGGTGCGACAAAGTCTTCAATGAGAAATACTTCCTAGTATTTTTTTTTGGAACGGGATGTTCAGTCACGGTTATTGAAATGTATCGCTTTTCCCCATCTCTGTAAGATTGAATGTTAGTTACGATTGTCATCTATTGTATAGTGACGAGCAAGCCCAAGGCCGAAGCTATTTTGCTTTAAATTGTTCGCGCTCAGTGCCAGGTCACCTAATTTCCACATTGTCAAAATTCTATTTATACCGAATCCTTCGCACTAAATGTGATAAATAATATATTGCTCTTGGTTATTTGCAGAACAAGCGTGGGCACGTGAAGGCGTACCTGATCTACGCAGCTATCTTCTTCGTCCTGGGTGTCCTCGGCTTCTTCGGCAGCTTCGCCGGACATGTCGATGCTGGGTCTGTCATTGGGAAACTCATTACTCTGGGTAAGTAACAAATATACTTAAGTCAACTGTGTCAAATTAAGTGAAAAGAATACAGAACTAACACTCAAACAATGTAATTATCCTCCGTTATACTCAATACTTCGTCCATTATGTTAATGTCCATCAGCATCATTCACGATCGTGACAATGACATTTGACAGGTGACAATTCTTTATACATTGCAAAGTCAACACGCTGATGCATCACTGGGTTTCATATAAGCTGCGCCACGTACACTGAAATGTTACCTGTCACCTTTCATTGTCAAGATGATGAAATAGGTGTCTGGTCAAGCTTTGGAAATGCATATAGGTCACGGTCAAGTGGGCGTTTAAAATGCAGCAGATGACCTTCACTTCATTATTGGCATTTTCCTTATTTATTTAACAAATTTATTAGATGCATTAATAATTACAAATGACTTTAACGTGTATTATCTTGGTCATTCAAACAATTTATTGAATCATGCATTGCAATGTGAGCCAGTGAATCCAGGCACTTTGACTTGCGAGATTGTCCTCTAATACGTTACTTTTCATATATTTTAATGTATTTAAAATAAATCCATTGCGTGTTTAATTATTTTAAACCAGTATGATAAGTTCAAAATGTTCAAAATGAAGTGGTTGAGTAGCAAATCGCGGAAGACCTCATAAATTATATCAGTAGATAATTAGTATTTAATACTATTTGTGCTTCGCACTCTAGTATCTTTACCAAGTTCCTCTCGCAGCATTATGCCTTTGAATATCGTTGATAACTACATTCAGTGATGCGGGTTTCCAGTGAGGCTTATTCGCGTCAATACTGTTTTATAGCACAAGGAAAATAATATAGGTAATGTGATCTATAAATACCTCAGTAAATACCCAAGATGTGTGTACTATAGGAATGTGGTTCCAGCATCCATTATCTTTTTCCTCTACTAGTTATGGTGAATTGCCAGTCATTCGAATTTGTATTTTATGTTGCGTAGAGTTTATAAGGCAGAACTAATTAGTCAAAAGTGACAGAGAAATGTGGACTAAAAGAAGATGTAGTGACTAAGATTAAAAAGGGCATGCTTTGATAGTTAGGTCATTGACGAAAGAGTTATACAAAGAGCGAAACTGAGTGGAAGGGACGGAAGGGGCCGCTCTAAGCGTTCTTTTGAATCAAATCGTAGAAATACTGGAAAAGGGCCGCATCGTAAGTACCCGAAACCGACCGTGCATGACTCGATGTATGAATGTGGAAGAAGCGAAAGAAATTTGCCAGGATCGTAGCAAGTGGAAAGAAGTGGTTGCCTACCCCTCTGGGAAACAGGTGTGATATAATGTAGGTACTTATGTATGTATGTACTAATTAGTCTGAAATACAAAGTCTCTGGTATAACGTAATGTAACTCAGCGTTACTTTTTAAAATATGTAGAATTTACGAGCCGAAATCAATTGTTCAGTCGGCATGACGTATTGTTTAATATGTTTTATTTTAGGAGTTTTTGTTAAATAACAGTTGGAAAAATTAATATACGGAATCCGATTTCGATAATGGCTTGTAAAAAATACAATCTCGAACATGAAACGGATAGGGCGTATAACTATTCTCAACTGATTCAGCTTCCTATATCCCTTGTAGCGATAACCCTAAACATTTATCAGAAAAGCTAAGGATGACACTTGTCACTGTCATGATATTATTGCAAGGGAAAATCGAACTTGTTGTATCATTCTCGACGTGCAAATGAACTTCAACCGTAGGGTAAACCACATTTTTGTTTTTTAAAGCGTTTTGGTCGATAGCGCGTGCTTTTCGTGATACATTGCATCGCTGCAATAGAGCCCAGCTCGATAATGTCAAAACAACTCTTTAATGGATTGGTATGCAAGCGGGGTAATGAATGACAGTAAAATAAACCTTAACGGAGGCTACTTATTGCTAGATCAAAACAGTATCAACTAAAAACTTGCTAATTTAGTTTCAAGTTGATTGAAGTTGTATTAAACAACTGGCTTCCCTGAAAACCAGCTAAGTTGACATCGTCATGGCAACCGTTTAAAAAAAATACGTAAGTATGTTCAGTCAACCAATAATGATTCCTAGGCCACTATGGACTTTGTCAACGTGACGTTGTAAACCAAATCATAGGGAGTCTCTTACGTTTTGGTTGACAACGTCACTTTAACATAGTCCAAAGTGGGCTAGAAATCAAATTGTTTGACTGTACGTACGGGACCCTGTTCACGCGAGTTCAACTCGCACTTGGCCGGTTTTTTTACTATATTGGCCTTTGCCTTTTTTTTTTTTTTTTTTTTTATGTCATAGAGAAGACAAACGAGCACACAGGCCACCTGATGGTAAGCGGAAACTGTGACCCATAACACTCGCATTCACAGGACTGCGATGCAATCCTAGGACTGCAAATGCGTTGCCAACCCTGAGGACTAAGATGGAATGCCTCTATGCTAGTCATTTCACCGGCTGTCTTATCCCCAAACCGGAACACAACAATGCGAACACTGCTGTTTGGCGGTAGGTTAATGGATAAGATGGTGGTAGCGATCCGGACGGGCCCTGCACAAGGTCCTACCACCCGCCTTGATGTGTTGTTGAACAAAGTTTTTCTATTCTATTCTAGTAATTAGCTTTGAGACTGTTTTGATCACTGTGCGAATAACAGGCGGCATCTCGCTCACACTTGTAAGGGGTATATCACATTTATTTAAAGCCCCGTTGAATCCAGAATAACACATGACAACGACATCAAGGTCATAAAAGACATGACATCACGGCACTGCGGGACAGACCTTCATTGCGTTATCTGAAATATCGGCATCATAGTGCTGTTTTGTTGGTTTAAAATTCGTTTACTTATATCGATATATTTTCACCGCAGCTCATAACAAACCAGAATAACGTTAAGAATTGAGCGATGTTGCCCGTTTGTACGTTTAATGCCCTAAAATCAAAGAAATGTGCTGATAAGCGGTAATGTCGGCCGCCGCGGTATTGTACATACGAACGAGTGCAGTTAAAAAGGTTACTTACGTTAATCACGTAAGGCCCACGTCAAATTTCGATGGTTCGAAAAATAATCTTATGACTGTCAACTAAAGTCAAAAGTCACTTTGACAAATGTCCTAAATTTAGGACGTTGGGCCTTACGAGGCACTTAATTAAGTACTTATGTCTTAAAAAATATCGTTATGAAGTTTATACTCGTATCGTTATGATAAATACCGCCATGGACCCCAGTTCATAAATTTCATAACGTTGCGAAAAATTATGTTCGGAAATATTTCGAAAAATCGAAAAATTACAAACGTACAGGTCGATTCACAAGAGTTGGCACGTAAAATAGTAACAGTTTTTCAACTCACACAATGATAGGTGACATTACTTTCGTTCAATCCATTCGTGCCAACTCTTGTGAGTCGACCTGTAGTTTTTAGAATAACTGCGATATATTCAAAAAACGTAAAAATCGAACGTGATTTAGGTGGGAGGAGCGTTATCGCCTGCAGCAAAATTTTCATGTTTTTTTTATTACTACGCTTTTTTTTGTTCACAAACCTTTTAAAAATAGATATCCAAAAAGGAATCAAGTCACAGACTTCACTAATAACGTTCTGAGGCTCCGTGTACTAAAAAAAGTACATAATACGGTAATTGAAATAAAGATCACGTGCAAAGGGAGTAAAGTGGATTTTATTTATATATGACTCATGATGAAAATAGAAAATGGAGTTTATTTCAACCACAATAGATTCGTATTCCATTGACAAATTTCCTTTTTAGCCTTGGGAGGTTATACAAGATGCTCAGACAAAAAAAAAGTAATTGAAATTCAGCATTGACCCGGACCATACTACATTGTTCTTACGGTGTTGTTCAAGGGCGCGCATTTACAGATTATGCAAATTGTTTTTAAATAATTTATATGGCATCGAAATAAAAATATTTGGTTTTCCATTTAGCGTCAAAGAAAACAGTTTTGAACTTTATTTTGCGCACACAACTCGTACAACTACCTACGTAAGTTAACCGTGGGCGGCGTGAAGAAGTTGATAAGTCGAGATGTAAACTTAAAGAAATTTGAATTTAGAATATATTTCAAAAGGTTCAAATTATTTTGTTGTTTTTTGACAAGTTATAAACTTATTCACAAAGTCACGGTAGAAAAAAAGGACCTTAACATCGTGAAAATAGAGTCGAAAAATGCCAAACATTTTCTTACCGTGACTATATAATAAACTATTTATTAACATGTCAGTGGTAATCTTATTTCTTTAAAGGATTTCCTACAGGCGACCACGACTATTATGACATAGCTATGCAGTTCAGTTTCCGTTGAGAAAAAAGGACAGAGCTATTCATATAACTGCTATAGCTCTTTCCTATTTGCCCCTATTCTCAATTGCCGACCTTTAAATTTGTATATTAAGTAGGTATATATTTGGATAGTGTGTTTAGTTTCTGTATATCTACACAAGCAACTAATTAATCCAGAGTCTATACTTCGACGATTTGCTATCGACTGTTTTCTCTCTCAAGAAACGAACAAAATATATATACATGTCAAAATAAAAGAGACAAATATTCATAGTTGATCGCTGGCTGTTCACACTGCCGGCGAGCACTCACCATTTGTCGAAATAAGTAATATAGATATCGTGTCAATACAAGAGACACATAATATATTAACAGTTGATCGCTGGCCCTGGTTCGAGATCCGTGGAATTTGGCGGCTTAGAATAGTGCCACTCCATGTCTTCCTGTGGATGTCGTAAAAGGAGACTTAGGGTGAAGACAGATTTATCAGCACCGATTCGCACTTTGTCTACATAAAAAGGCTGTTTTGTATGAAGATGCGTACGCATCTTGATACAAAGTAACTATTTTCCATAGACAAAATGCGAATTGGTGCTGATAGATGTGTCTTCACCCTAAGGGAATAAAGGCTTGTAGTATAGGCGATGGGCGCGCAACCTGCCACTAATACGCCGGTGAACATCTTAAGGGTGAAGACACATCTATCAGCACCAATTCGCATTTTGTCTATGGAAAATAGTTACTTTGTATCAAGATGCGTACGCATCAATTCTGCTTTCGCATGCGTACGCATCTTCATACAAAACAACCTTTTTATATAGACAAAGTGCGAATCGGTGCTGATAAATGTCTTCACCCTTACCCTTCATTTGCATAATATGAGTACAGAATTATCCACAAGTTGTAGATAACTCTGTAGCTCTGCCACAGAGTAAGTAATTGTACAACCCCACTCACCCCGAGTGTACAAAAGGCGTGAGTTTATGTATGTATGTAATACATAGATCGAATACTTTTTCTTTGTTGTACGATGAGTATAACTTTTCTACATTGCTATGAATGCATCTAGTAGTTCCGTGAGAGCGAACAAAACACATTTTAGCGCGTACATTTTCAATTTGGCAGCATGGCTTCTGTTGATAAAATCGAACGTATAAGGCTGCCTAATTGTGAATGCACGCGCTAAAATGTGTTTTGTTCGCTCTGAGACGGAACTACTTTAAACTCGCCGCTGTGATTTCGCTCGTTCATCCGACCGTCCGTTGTTTTTAAGCATTTTTTAAGAGAATAACAACCCTGTGCGGTAAAGCAGGTGACCTTATTGGCAACAAAGAAAGATCAAATAACGTTAGCTTTTGAGTAGCAGATACGCCCCTTTATTTGTTTGTCTGTTGATTTTTCCACCACTTCACGCGCAGGCCGCGCAGCTGTTATATGTTATGAAGGAATGACGCACGGTTTTTTATGCTCGTGTTTGCTAGGTATAGTGAAATATTTATCTTTAATTGGTTTATATATCGATGGCCTGCTTCATAATTCTCGGAACGCTGCGCTTATTGTGACGGTTTATGTAAAAATGGGGACATTGGAAACCTTATCATAATTCAATTTTCAATTCGTGATTCAGAGAACAATATTTAAATTAGTTGTTCAGAGGATTGTGAAGCTAAAAATTTCCATACAAAATGCGATAACGTTTCTCTCCTAGTTCGGTTTTTTTTTGAGTAGCAGATACGCCCCTTTATTTGTTTGTCTGTTGATTTTTCCACCACTTCACGCGCAGGCCGCGCAGCTGTTATATGTTATGAAGGAATGACGCACGGTTTTTTATGCTCGTGTTTGCTAGGTATAGTGAAATATTTATCTTTAATTGGTTTATATATCGATGGCCTGCTTCATAATTCTCGGAACGCTGCGCTTATTGTGACGGTTTATGTAAAAATGGGGACATTGGAAACCTTATCATAATTCAATTTTCAATTCGTGATTCAGAGAACAATATTTAAATTAGTTGTTCAGAGGATTGTGAAGCTAAAAATTTCCATACAAAATGCGATAACGTTTCTCTCCTAGTTCGGTTTTTTACGATTTTTGAATATGATATAGGTAGATATTATGAAAAACTATTTAGGTTTAGGACGTTTTACTTTCCAAGAAAATATATCTTAGAATGAAACAAATTTAAGAACAAAAGACACTTAAAAACCAAGTTCATTATAATAAATGCAACATATTTAAAAATCGTGGAAATCGGACTTGATTTTGGTCAGAACCTTTATTGCCTGGAGCTAAATTTGTATGGTTTTTTTTTGACAGCTACGCTATTTTAGCGGCGCAAGGTGCTTGTTATTGAATATTATTGTTCTTCAATTTAATTATCACACCTAATAGTGTAGTGTTATTAGTATTAGCACCTAAATCACAATTGAACATACATAGGTACCTATTACGATTGTAATTAATACCAGTATCGCTCCCTGTTTTTAACCCCCGACGCAAAAAATAGGGGTTTTATGAACTAATGTTCTTTAGGTAAAAAGATGAAATTATTATAAAACTTAAACATAAAAATCCATGTCACCCGAAAGAGTCACTTTTGGACATTGTATTTTTACCCTGAGGACTAAGACGGAATGCCTCTATGCTAGTCATTTCACCGGCTCTCTTATCCCCAAACCGGAACACAACAATGCGAACACTGCTGTTTCGCGGTAGGTTAATGGATAAGATGGTGGTAGCGATCCGGTCGGACCCTGCACAAGGTGACAGGGGCAGGGACAGAGGCAGGGTGGGTAGGGACACAACCTATAACGATGCGTTACTAATTACACATGCATACATACATATATACACATACATACTTACATACATAAACTCACGCCTGTATTCCCAGAGTGGGGTAGGCAGAGCTACAGAATTACCAACAACTCTAAAAACTTGTTGATAATTCTGTAACCACATTTTGCACACTTAGGCTAAGATGTTTACCAGTGTATTAGTGACAGGTTGCAAGCCCATCGCCTAACAGTACTATACGCCTTTATTCCCTTAGCCGTCTCTTACGACATCCACGGGAAGACATGGAGTGGCACTATTCTAACCCGGCAGCCACACTAATTATAAGACTGATTTATTTCCAATAGACGTAACGTGATTGTTCATTTAATCTTTGTTCTCATTTGTTACACGGTTTTGCAGTTTCACCGATGATACACTAGAGATATGTACAGTCAACCAATTTGATTTCTAGGCCACTTTGGACTATGTTAAAGTGACGTTGTCAACCAAAACGTAAGAGACTCCCTATGATTTGGTATACAACGTCACGTTGACAAAGTCCATAGTGGCCTAGGAATCAAATTGGTTGACTGTACATTGTACATTTATGTGCCGCTGCCGATATTTTCAATCATCGTTAGCCGGCTGCTCTGTCGAATTCGTCCAAAAATACCGCTTTCAACGTGCTATTCTGGTACAGGGCGTGGCTTCCGAAGTTTCCCCAGCCGGGTTCACGGCACAACACTTATCCCGAAAGGTGGCCCGTAGGTTTTAATATCATAATGATCAGGATATAAAAAAAAAAATAAGTACCTAAGTATTTGATAATTTCCTCATTTGAAAATGTTGAATAATCTGCTTTAATGGACTGTAGTTTATAGGTCCATTACATACATACATACACTCACGCCTGCATTCCCAGAGTGGCGTAGACAGAGCTACAGGATTACCAACAACTATAAAAACTTGTTGTTAATTATGTAACCACATTTGGCATCAGCAGGGCAAGATGTGAACGAGCCTTTATTCCCTTAGTCGCCTCTTACGACCTCCACGGGAAGACATAGAGTGGCTCAATTCTAAGCCGGTCACTACACAGCTTTATAAATAATCTAAATATATAAAAGGAGAAACTGACTGACTGACTGACATATCAACGCACAGCTTAAACGGCTAAACGTAGGCACTTGAAATTTGGAAGGGACGTAGCTAAGGTACCGTAGAGGTGCACTAAGAAAGGAATTCCCGAAGTTCCCACGGGAACGGGAATTAGCGGGAAGATTATTAACTCAAAAAAAAATGTTTTGGCCAACGAAGTGGACACGGGAACAGCTAGTATTAATATACAAGGAAAGTGACAGTTTAGAATGTTAAGTACTAGGTACTTTAGTATTGTTATTGCGGTTAGATATTCGGGGAAACAAAAAACAGGCCAGGGTAGTGATTCTGTAAACAACGCCGGTCGTACGGACTGTCGAGTTTTATCCAAGTGGCGAGATTAAGTAGTCCCGTCAGTGCAAACAAAACACATTGTAGCGCGTGCATTTTCAATTAAGCAGCCTTATACGTTCGACCCATCGTGCTGCTAAATTGAAAATGCACGCGCTACGATGTGTTTTGTTCGCACTGACGGGACTACTTAATCTCGCCACTTTGATATCACTCGACAGTCCGCACGACCGGCGTTGTTTACAGAATCACTACCCAGACCGGAAGGAGAAAACGTAGAAGCGAATTAATGTCCTCGAGTTGGCAACCACTGCGGTTTTTTTATTAGACCTATTTATACACTTATTCCGTTTTTATATTTTTAAGTTATACGTGCCTGATTAAATTATTTAAATACATGAAAAAACTACATAATTAAATGCATCAAACGCTAACCGTAAATGATTGTGGACGAATCCTCCAATCAGATCCCCCTTTGTCTATTTTAGCATTTTTATACCGGTCTGATCCACTAAACGATACTATGTATGATTAATTTATGTCGTACAAACAAAGTTTTAACCTTGAGGTAACAGAGACCACTTGCCGTGTATGTAGTAGATACATAAATGTACCAATTAATTGTAAATATTACCTACTCGTATTTCCCTAAACTAATTAGTTGATATAAAATCATCGCAAAAACACTTGCATGGGTTATTAAAAACTTATTATAAACTTATCAAATATCGCGTACCTACCTACTTTTGGTAATACAACTCTGTTTCCTGTCAATTTGTGCAAAAAACAGTATTTTAGGAGCCAACTGATTAAATCAAACCTACGCAAAAACTCCATCAAAACAAAACATGTAGATTGCAGCTTATTCGTCGGTCTAAGAATGACGCATGCTGTAAAATATTCGAATAACAATGGACCAAAAACGTGATAGAATCTTTGAGGGTCATACGCATTGTTGTTTCATGCCGTAAATTTACATTTTCATTCGAACTGAGAATTTTTTTTTTTTATGTAGGTAAATTATATGTAAAAACACGTGTTCGCTACTTTTATACAACTAGGTAGGTACACACAACATCACACCTAACTAACCATTAAAGACGGAGCAGAGAGAAAAAGAAAGAGATGTATATATTTGTATTATGTCAACAACATTCGATTCTAGTGCGACTCTCTTTCATGCAATATTTCAGATTTCTGAAGTGTATAGCTAGATGTGTTGCTGTGTGTACTTATTTTACTGAGACTATATGATCTACAAGCTACTTTCGATGCAAAAGAGATCCTTAAAAGACATACAACCGGACAGAATTGGGGTTCTATTCTACTCCGTAAAACTAACTGTATTGCTTTAGTTATATTATACCTATCGTATAGTTTTTAACTCGGGCGAGGATAATCGGTAAATATTCTATAGAGTCGAAAGGTGATGAACCTTTTTTTACCTTGACTATGCATCACCTGGTAAAAAACCTTAAATCCAGGTCTGGTGGAGCTGGGTAGTGATTCTCTGAACAACGACGGACGGACGGACTCCAAGCGGCGAGTTTAAGTAGTCCCGTCTGCCCCTTACTGAATAAATATCTTTTATCTTTTTATCTTTTTTACCGTCAGTGCGAACTAAAAATATTTTGGCGCGTGCATTTTCAATTTAGCAGCATGGTTTCTGCCGATGAATCGAACGTAAATCGAACGGCTGCTTAAAATGCACGTGAATCGAACGGCTGCTTAAAATGCACGCGTTAAAACGTGTTTTGTTCGCTCTGACGAGACTACCTGAACTCGCCGCTGCGATTTTGCTCGTTCGTCCGCCCCTCCGTTGTTTTGGAGAGAATAACCCCTGGGCTCGCGCTGATTCGAATCAAAATCGAATTCAATTCGGAATATGTACCTACTCTCCGGTACAGAACCCCCAGTATGCGAGTCCGACTCACACTTGACCGGTATCTTCAAAAATTGTCTCTAATTATTAGCATAAGGACGAGTAGGGAATCATTAACCTACCGCCAAACAGCAGTGTTCTCATTGTTGTGTTCCGGTTTGGGGATAAGACAGCTGGTGAAATGACTAGCATAGAGGCATTCCATCTTAGCCTCAGGGTTGGCAACGCATTTGCAGTCTTAGGATTGCATTGCAGTCTTGTGATTGCGAATGTCTATGGGTCACAGTTTCCACTTGCCATCAGGTGGCCTGTGTGCTCGTTAGTCTACTCGATGCCATAAGCATACCTTTAATTATTATTTCTGTTTGTTACAGCCCTGCACTTCTACTTCTTGCTGGTCATCCGAAGCTACTACCACAAGATGGACGACAGCAACAAAGGCCAGATCTACAACACCGCCTAAGAACCGATTCTCCTCAGACCTCTGGAACACATAGGCTTAAGCTAAATGTTCTGCTTTTTGGATAATCTCATCTCCTAAAGGGAGTGAAAATATTTAATCATAGTGTTACAGAGGTCGATATAATCTGATTCTATATGTCGATGTGTAATGTTAAGTTGCAACGACAAAGTCAGTTAGCTTTGTTAATCGACTTTTGTCGTTGCGTATCCACCTGAGGAAGGATAAGTTACAGCTGTAAAGCGTAAATTGCATTTTTTTTCTTTTGCTAAGAGGAAGGCTGTTTACTGGTGCTTTAACTAACGAACTATCTCAATGAAGTACAATCTAATCAATGCATTACATATTTTATAAATATAAAGCACAATTTTTTTGTAATACTTAGTTGCCACCAGTATCCAGATACGAGAAGTTGTTATTTTTGGTTTTTTTTTTAAGTTAAGTATCTTGAGACTTATGTTAAGTTAACTGCACATGTGTCTTAGATGTTAAGTTTTTGTAAGATTTTTTAATCATGAATACGTTTTTTGCTACTAACTTATATTATAATGAATGTAACGTGTGCGTTTGAAATGAAGTGCCTTTTAGGATCTCAAATCTTTTTGGTACTTAAAATGAAAGGTTTAGATCTAGGATTGATGACGTATGGTTAACTGTTATTTGCCGTCCTCGTTGCCTATACAAGCTAAGCGGCATTTTAAGAAATAAATGTTCTTTGGTTAATAAACGGGAGTCAAACACGAAACCAGAGGAAGACAACATTATATGAAAATTATGTAACGAAATTATTACCAATAATTACTTCTATGTCTTTAGAGATTTATAAGAAAGTATATTTCAGATTTATATAAAGCCTATTTCCAATGTTTCCATAGTATATTTTGTACTTGATCTTCGAATATTTAAAGTAATCTAAGTTAAAATAAAATAAGCGTGCATTTCATATTTGTATCTTTTTTGAGATATACTTACAACTATAACTACAAAATATAAGATTTACACGATTTATAAACGGGTGCCATTCTTATTGTATTCCATAAAAGAGCATAAAAACGTTTTTAATGATACATTATAATACTGTACTATTTTTAATAAATGTACCTATATAATTATGAAGTGTCCAAACTAACTTTGTCCTGTTTTCTGACTCTTATCTGTCTGTGTATCGGTTATGCTTTCACGGCTAAACCGCTGCGCTAAACCGATGTTCTTAAACCTCTAAGAAGGTTATAGAATACTTTTTATCCCAGAAAATTGTGTAGCATCCGGAGAGAATTACTATAATTGAGTTCTTCGTGGAGGAAGCCACGGGTAAAAGCCAGTATATACATTTTAAATTTCTTGTGAAAAATGTACAATCAACCAATTTGTTTTTTGTTTTTTTTTTTTTTTTTTTTATGATTTTTTTTTTTTGTTTTTTTTTTTTTTAGGCCACTTTGGACTATGTTAAAGTGACGTTGTCAACCAAAACGTAAGAGAATCCCTATGATTTGGTTTACAACGTCACGTTGACAAGGTCCATAGTGGCCTAGGAATCAAATTGGTTGACTGTACGCTGAGATAGTCTAGTAGCTTTAACACGACTTCTGCAGCGCCGCGGCTTTTAGAAAGAAAAAGAAAAGAAACATACATACACATAAACTCACGCCTTTATTCCCAGAGGGGGGTAGGCAGAGCTACAGAATTTCCAACAACTAAAAACTTTTTGATAATTCTGTAACCACATTTTGCACACTTAGGCGAAGATGTTTACCAGTGTATTAGTGACAGGTTGCAAGCCCATCGCCTAACAGTACTACACGCCTTTATTACCTTAGTCGGCTTTTACAACATCCACGGAAAGATACGGAGTGGCACTATTCTAATCCGGCAACCACACGGGGATAAATACATTTATTCGCTACAAACACAAGACACACTGAAAAAGGTAAAAACAGAAAACAGCAATAAACAAGTAGTTAGTTTGTCTTTGTGGCAGTGATTCGGACACTGGCTCAGCATAATGCTGAGGTGTTAAACACCTGCTCTCACTCACTATAATTTTTGTTGAGCAACCATTTGAAAACTTCGTATTGCTTGCCATGATGTACAATCATGCAAATTACAGGCCTGGGTAGTGATTCTGTAAACAACGCCGGTTGTGCGGACTGTCGAGTGATATCCAAGCAGCGAGATTAAGTAGTCCCATCAGTGCGAACAAAACACATTCTAGCGCGTGCATTTTCAATTTAGCAGCATGGTTCCTGCCGATGGGTCGAACGTATAAGGCTGCTTAATTGAAAATGCACGCGCTAAAATGTGTTTTGTTCGCTCTACTAAACTACTTAAACTCGCCGCTTGGATATCACTCGACAGTCCGTACGACCGGCGTTGTTTACAGAATCACTGCCCTGAACAACGTTCTTATAATCGACCGGGGCAATTTGTAAGCGCCTTCCAAATGCCGATTTACAGAGAGGGACATGGAGGGATGTGGAGATTATCCTTGCGACTTACTTGCGATACACGTTTGTTACTTCGTTTATGTTCTGCTACGGTAGCCCGAAATATAAATACTTAGTTCACATACTGATTGATAGAGTAAGGAATGAAAAAGTCAGAAAGAAATGTGGAATAAAAGATGTAGTTACTAAGATTGAAAAGGGCATGTTTCGATGGTTCGGTCATTTGGAAAGGATGGATGAAAGAAATTGACGAAAGAGATATACAGATCGAAAGTGAGTGGAAATCGGAGAAATACTGGAAAAGGGCCGAATCTTAAGTACCTTAAACCGACGTGCGTGCATGACTCGATGTATGAATGTAGAAGAAGCGAAAGAAATTTGTCAAGATCGTAGCAAATGGAAAGAAGTGGTCTCTGCCTACCCCTCTGGGAAACATGCGTGATTTAATGTATGTATGTATGACGTACTCGTAATAAGCCGCATTCCCTGTATAGTTTGAGTTTGAAACTTAAAAAAAATTACCCAGCAAACCTCGTAAGGCCGACGTCAAATTTCATTAGTTCGAAAAAAAAACTCGTGTCGGTCAATGAAACTCAAAAGTCACTTTGATAAATGTCCTAATTTAGGAAGTTGGACTTTACAAGGTTAAGGAAACTTGGTTGAACGTCCTAGAATAATTGTTCCTTTAGCTATGTACAAAATTCCTAAAGCCTATTTCTATCCTATGAATGCCCACGGTAGCCCATTCACTAAACTTAGTTATTGACCCACAAATTGTTATTAGTATGATGAAAAATTCATTTTCAGATAATCACACTCTACTTTTTAAAACACCACGACTGACGCATCGCATATGGACAAACCTTGGTCCCAAGCAATAAAAGATGCACCAAAATACCACTAACCTAACGACCACCGTTTCCTGTTCTATTCACCCTAACGTGCTATAGCCATCTCTGTCGTTAATCTTCCTCACCCTTCTCTTTCCCTCTCCCAAATATGCAACAGTTATCTAGCTTGCCGTTCTAAGTCAAAAGAGCATAAGTGCAGTTTAAAAGCCAGAGCCGATTACATTCTCGTCCACTAACAATAAGGTTGTAAAGGTGTTGACGTTTTTCATTATACTAGAGTTTTTTTCTGAGAAGGGTACTAGCATAGACCCTATTCCTCGCGCGTCTTGCATTTTATGCAGGGAAGTGCATCATTCGACTTCGATAAGTTAGTGCAGTGTGTCGTGTCGAACGTTTTTAATTTTGTGCCTAAAACAACAAAAAGGTAAGATTTTATTTATTTTAAAGAGTTTGGTGTAGAAGGTAGGTTGCTTGGTTGGTTGTGCTTGAACTAGTAACGGTTCACTTCGTATGATTTTTGACCCACGCCATCTCAACAATGGCCGATTCATTGGTACGTTAGAAGCCCTTTGCAACCTTCTAGTTGTTTCGTTTTGATTTTAAACGTTATGTTCAAAAGGTATAAGGTTTTGCAGTTAGAAAGAAATAGAATTATAATGGCATTTGCGTTGCACACGAGTATGGCATTTACATTCCAAACCCACTTAAAAAAAACTGCTTGTATGGATCACAAACCTGAAGAACTGCTGAGTCTAGCCAGTTAAAAAGCTTTTGGCCGTGGTACTTTTTTTAACTTAGATAGGTACAGTCAACCAATTTGATTTCTAGGCCACTTTGGACTATGTTAAAGTGACGTTCGTTGTCAACCAAAACGTAGAGACTCCCTATGATTTGGTTTACAATGTCACGTTGACAAAGTCCATAGTGGCCTAGGAATCAAATCGGTTCACTGTACATCATTATCTGTATATTGTACACTTTTCTCGAAATTAAATAACAATTTTACCTAACAATTAATATACGTAACTTTAACTTTAGTTTGCAAAATAAACGAGTATAATAGTCTCTAAAATGTCTCTGAGTACCTACCACGGTTAGTGCACTAAATCTTGCCTTAGAATGTACTATCGAGTACAAAGATTACGAGTATGAATACAATTATAAATAGATGTAGTATGTTACGTAAATTAGCTATTTGATAATTACTTAATTTTGAGTGTGTAAATGTTGACTTCCGCCCGTACCCGATATAGTCAAGCGACCTTAGCGAAGGGTAGGTTAAGGGGGCGGTAGGGGTAGGGGGAGATGTGAGGGGGGCGCCACCGGCGCATGCGTCGCGTTCCTCAATTAGACGAAAAGTTAGTAGACATCTACTCATAAGTAGAGAGTTAAATAAATCTGTGTGGTGCTTTTCAACTGTGTTTTCTATCTCATGAACCGTGAAAGCTATACAGTTGAATTTTTTACATTATATTTCTGTTGCCGTTAACAACAAATACTAAAAACAGATTAAAATAAATATTGAAAGCCCCCCTTAAATATTACATCAATACAACAAACGTGAAAATATTTTGGTGCAGTTAACATTACAAGGTACGAGTATAACGAGCTACAACACACCATTATTACTATGCCACACTTAACAAGTTATTACTTACACTAATATTATGAATGCGAAAGTGTTATTTAGGGTGAAGACACATCTATCAGCAGCGGCTGTTTTGTATGAAGATGCGTACGCATGCGAATGCGAATCGGTGTTGATAGATGTGTCTTCACCCTTAGTATGTTTTTTACTCCTTCACGGCTACACGGATTTGGATGAAGTTTTGAACTAACGGGTGCCTGTTATTTTAACAGAAAACAGCGTTCGATGAAATAATGGGATAGTTTAGTACACTTGGCTTAAAATGTGGTAGGTATACCACCCAACGGTTGAACTACATTTAAAAGTCATGACACAACAAGTTAGATTTTTCCCTGCAATAATATTATGACTATGACACTGACAAATGTCAAATTTAGTGATAATTAGGTCTTACAGAAACTTGTCAAAACTGGTAGAACACTTTCTAGGCCGCCCGTACCTGAATTAACACATATATAGGTAGGTTTGATCAACGCTAATGAAGTCGCGGGCAGAAACTAGTAATATTATAATAATAATATAAATAATAAATCGTTTATTTAGACCAACGAGGATCATTGTGTTAGTAAAACAAACAGATAGATTTCAAATTAGATAGATTAGAGATTTTTTAAATGTCAAAGGCTTTACAGTGTGTGTGAGTTAGTATGTCTTTACTCGCCTTCGGCGTTCTTTATCGCTATCAAAAATGTATAGGATTGACGTAAGCTGTCAGACGGTCGTGTCGAGACACTACTTCAAATCTACATTTTGTGAGTTTTCGAAAATCGTGTACGTTAGCGTAAAGCACCTTGTCAAGGCTCACTGGACCGTATATAAATATCAAATAAAGAAATAAATATTCGGGGACAATGTCACACCAATTGACCTAGTCCCAAACTAAGCTCAAGGCTTGTATTATGGGTACTAGACAGCAATATAAATACTTATATAGAGAAATATATACTTAAATATATAGAAAACATCCATGACTCTGTAACAAATATTCGCGCTCATCACACTAATATTTGCCCTTACCGGGATTTAAACCCAGGACCGCTAGCTTCGTAGGCAGGGTCACTACGAACTAGGCCAGCGCGTCGTCGTGATATTTGTCACTCGTTTCATAGAAAAACGAAAATGGTTGATAACTTTTAAGGAACTGGTAGTACTGCAACAGTTAACGGCTATTACGTGTTTCTTGGAATTTGGAAAAATAGAGGTACCGTAAAACTACCCAACTATAGTCCTAGCCTGCAACAATAGTCCAATATTCCACATTACATTATTCTAAAATATGATACCTTACTGCTATTATTGCTGGGTATATGTACTGTTTGGCCTCAAATTGACAGCTCTAAACTCTAGCTATAGCTAAATCTGTCATATTTTTAGAATAATGTAAAAAGTAAAATTGGACCATTGTTGTAGGCCAGGGTAGTTTTACGGTATGTAATTTGTACAAAAACACTAACTTTAAGGCGGCTATAGGTACTTGTCCTACCGCAGACGATAAGCGAGAAGCGATTAGAACCAGCCATCAACTATCTGTTTCTCATTAACACAAGATTAAAATTATGCGTATTTCTTGAGCACGAAAATGGTTGATAGCTAACGCTTCCTCGCCAGCAGTGTTACAAGTTGATCAGGAACTGTTCCTCGTGTAGAAGCTTCCTTACCAATGTTTGATGGCGCTGTCTGTTCCCAGGATCAACATGCCTCTTTTAACCTTCAACTCCTGCTGCGGCTGCATCGAGCTGAGGACTGGCTGCTTCATCATCGCTTACTTCCTGCTGGTAAGATAAGAAGTCTCGTTTGTTTACTTGATCTGCTAGAGTTTCTTGCAGCGTTTCTTCTCTATTAGTGGTTTTGAAGTGGTAGAACCAACCTTACGTGGCCAAAAAAGGTCCAGTGGCCACAAACGGTACTGCTACCCTATATTTCTTTATTTAATCTTTATTAAAGAATACACTTTATACAAAAGGCGAACTTAATGCCGTGCCTGTTGTGTCCAGGTGGCCGATATTGTCCTCTGCACGATGCTCGGCTTCGCCACGAAGGGATTAGTGGAGACCGTGCTGCAGATCGAGGATCGGGAGGCGGAGAAGGACGCGGTGGTGCTGCTGCTCGTGTTCAGCGTGATGCTGGTGCTGGGGCTGCTCATGCTGGCCTTCGTCACCACGCTGCTGGTCGGCCTGCATAAGGTAAGCCAAGTTCGGACAAAGGCATATAAGATATAACCCTAATAGTCTCATGACAAGAAGCATTTTGGAATTATGTCGGGCTAGTCACATCGAAATAAAAAATCTTCAAAATTCACTTTCCTGGAAAAAAATGATTTTTTTTCGAGAGTTATGGATCTCAGTAAGTGTAACCTCAAATTGTAGTAATTATGTTATACTTATTTTTTACGTATTATTAAAAGAAAATATTTTACATAAAACTCATAATTTAGAACATGTATTGAGAAAAAATTCGCGGTTTTTTGAGTACCTACTTCAAAGTTAGAACAGGTCTTTCGAAGCTGCAAACTTGGATATACACTATTGGCAGTGATTCTTACAACATACTTATAAAAAAATCATAGCTGCTAGTTTGCCAATTTACCGATTTCTAGTAGGTATTTGATATGACTGGCCTGTCGTATGGTAGAAGTCGATCGAAATGCATGAATCTTGTAAATGCCACTTGATCCTACCTTGTTTGAGTGGTTGAGTTCCTCTCGCATCGGGTAGGGCTACAGGGAACAGTGGAGTGGAGTCACCAGCCATCACGAGTCCAAAAGGGAATAAGCTATGGTGACTCTTCGTATCACGTCATTGAGTGACGCGATTGGCTTAAAACCGAAACGAATACAAACGTTTGTTAGCGTAATGCATCTTGGTCACTGCCATCTAGACTAATCTATGAAACATAATTCACAGCACCACCACGGAGCCGTGAAGACGTTCCTGGTGGGCTGCGCCATCTACATCGTGCTGGATACCATCATGTTCATCGTGAATGTCACCTACGACCCGTCTGCGCAGACCATCGTTACCCAGCTGGTCGAGTTCGGTAAGTTCATCATGATGTCTTGTTGATCTGTGTCGATATAGAATGATCCCAAAAATTTCAATAATGACCTTGTGTTTGGTTACCTATCAAAGGACCAATTTCAATAACCAACTGTTTCCTTTGTCTTTCACTTTTACTTTTAAAGTGTTTGTTTAACACCATTTTATTTTTCTGGATTATTATACAACGAACCTTGGACCTACAGGTTCTCCACGTATATTTTTTTAAACTAATCGGCTAAGAAAAAACTATTTTCGAACAAATGAAACAATTGGATAAACATTTTGGACTTGCGATCGGTAAATTATGGGAATTAATTCCTTCTAAGTAGGTAACATTTTATTTCACAATTTAATTATCAAAGAAATTAACATTGAATTGAGGAAATATCAAATACAAACCTACTCGTATTTCGTCGACGCAGTATAAGGCACATATAAAATAATAATATATAATAGGTATTTAACGTTCCTTGTCACCGAGTGGCATAACCGTTAGATCCTCTGTACACACCTGAAGCTTAATTACTCTTATACAGTTCTCCTAAATAAAAAGGACGCAAGCACTATTTCATGGTCAAAGCAGATTGAATCCGTGTCTAAAGAATTTAGAGGTTACTAATACGTTCGCGATTTTATACAACACACCCTTTTTTCTAACGAGGGCAGTATATTACTTAACTGAGAACCGGGGTATGCATGAGATTAGGTTCGATAGAGCTTATGTAGTCACCGTTGTCCTCTCTTAGCACCTCATTCATACCCCAGCTCTCAGTTAAGTTGTACGCCTGTAGTTCCAATTATTAAGATCACTTCGATGCAAAGGAAGAAAGGGCATTGGGTAGATTCCTTTGAAGAATATTGTCATTTTATTTTTCAGCGGTTACAGATGATTTTTACGTAGTTATTTAGAGGACCTCAAAATACACATAGATATATACATAATTTATGGCGTTTAATAATATCGGAGCCGAGATATTTAAGATTCAAGTGTTTAGTCTTTGGCACTAAAAGTACGCCTAGGTAGGAATATTAAATATCTCGGCTCCGATGCACTTAAGAGTATTACATTAAATACCAAAACATGTTTATTTTGAATTATTCTATCATAATTTACCACTTATACTAATGGCCGCTCACCTTGAAAATGTATGACTTTTACAAATGACAACACTTTTACCCAAACCCCTTTTCGAATGTATAATATTCATTAGTAAACTTTAACTAAAAAAAAATTGCTCAATTTCATTGTTTGTTTGCAGGGTTGGACATTTTCGTGTTCCTCGTCATCCGGAGCTATTTCTTCAAGATGCACCACAACAAGGGTGCCATCATCAACACCGCTTGAGACTACGGTGTCTTCCAGTGCCTTTAAAACTTTGAATATTCATGTATCTGAACTACTTTTAATCAAATAATGTTAATTATTACGACTAAGTGCGAATAATGTAGTCTTAAGTTTAAAAATAGTACGAGTGACTAGTTTTCAAAGTTACATGCTGATTTATTGATTTGGACGAGGATTCACACCAAGCTCACAGTTTACCACTTTAAACGGGAAGTAGACGACTTACGTCGTTAGCGAACTCATTAGGAAATTTAAAGTCACGTCAGTGCGTACAAACGTGTTTTTGCGTGTCTTTCACTTCATCGCAGTTCGAGTTTAAGGACATAGGCACTTAACACCGCATAATGCCTACAGGCCAAAAGGTTACGTTGTAAATGATGTCGAAACAGGCGTAAATCGAGCTATGAGGAAAATACCTCTCCTATGAGCTTTGTGTGAGGACCTCGTAGATTATTTGGTCAGTATAAATTTCTCGTATTAATTAGTCGCTCGAATCTACCTCAATACAAGACTGATTTATTAGGTTATTTTAGTGATGTCATAATGTAAGATTTTATGTCAAATAAATGTAAATGATTTTTGAATAAATAAATTTATCACAACTAATAGTGCGTTTGTTTTATTCACAAATGAAAAAGTCTGCACAACAGAAGTTGGTCACTTCTCTGATGTCTAACACAAGTTGTCCGCGACTTGTTTGTTGCTCGGACATCCCTTTCTCATAAGTTTGTACCGATAGAGATGCACTGAGCGATAAACAAGATACAAAACGTTGCCACTGCCAGTTAGGGGCTCTATTCTACTCGGTAAAACCATATCGCTTTCGACATGTTATTGTATTGTTTTGGGGTTTGTTACATAATTTTCACATAATCATTATTTCCGTGAAGCGATATTTCTTTTCGCATTTTTTCCCATTCTTAATTTGACCCAATGTTATTTTTTCCTGTTCGGTTTTATTACCGTCGCTTTTATTCTCGTTCGTCTTTTTACCCGATCGCATTTGTTCCCGTTCGATTTTATCCCAGTCGCACTTATTCCCAAAATTAATTACATCGTAATGTAGGTAGGTTTAGGATATGTTAGTTTTGCAGCAGGCCCGGAGGGCCAAATAACCCAGAAATAGGAGCTCCGCCATAGCGGAGCTCCGTCGACTGTGTCAAATTAGATTTTTGGAATTAGTAAAAAACGACAGTGAAAATATGGTACCAGGAAAAGAAGCGACTGGATGAAAATCGCAAGGGGAGAAACACGACTGTGAAAATATGGTGCCAGGGAAAAGGCTTCTGGTAATTACCGCGTTCGGGAAAAAACGCGAAAGGAAAATTTGCTTCGAAGAAAAAATGCGTTTGGGAAAGTCATCTAACAAATCTATTTTTATACAAAAACAGTTAATCACCGGGTAAAATTGTATTCCTTAGCCGCAAGGTAGCAAAAAAAGTCAAACCCTCGGTGAGCGAACAAATTGATACTTTTTCTACGACCAAATAAAATAAAAATGCAAAATTAAACGAACAAACGAACGAAGCACAGAACTAGAAACGAGCGGGAAACATGACAATGACAAAATATTTGTCTATGCTATCGTTAACTTTAATTTTAAATTGACGTACACTTACCAGGTTTTATATTCAAAAAAGTTTTTCTTACGTTGGTTGTAAAAAATACTATGTATTGTGTGGTTTGTTATGTTGGTAAAAAAATCTTTTGTTTTATGTAAGTTTTGTAAGCTTTGGCAGCTAGGCGTGTCGTTTTGACTCAAAAAAGCACAAGTGCTGTTTTGGGGAATAGACTTTATAGACTTTTCTTTGGATTATTCCGCGGATATATAATGCATGTTCTTATATTAGTGTTCGTGACTATACATATAAATGACAGATAAAAGTACAGTAGTAGGAAATATATGTAAATGCATTGATTAGATTGTACTTTATTGAGATAGTTAAAGTATCAGTAAACAGCCTAACTGGCAAAAGAAAAAACTGCCATTTACGCTTTACAGCTGTAACTTATCCTTTCTCAGATGGATACGCAACGACAAAAGTCGATTAACAAAGCTAACTGACTTTGTCGTTGCAACTTAACATTACACATCGACATATACATAGTCGGTCCTTAAGTTCTGTCACAAAGGTTTATTATAATTTTAAAAATAAATAATAGAGTTTCATAAACTTGTAGTACATCAATCAAACCCTTATTTTATATAGAATAAAAAAAGCAAAATTTGTGTTCTTTACTATTGCAATAATTTGGTCTACAAGCTTTAAGCATTCCCATTCGGGGCAGGAAAGCATGGGACAAAACACGCACGACCACGATACTGATAACGGCTACAACTTTTGTAAGAGTTCTCGTAACGACCTCTCGACCTCTGTAACACTATGATAATTATCACTCCCGTTAGGAGATAAGATATCCAAAAAGCAGAACATTTAGCTTAAGCCTATGTTCCAGAGGTCTGAGGAGAATTGGTTCTTAAGCGGTGTTGCAGATTTGGCCTTTGTTGCTGTCGTCCATCTTGTGGTAGTAGCTTCGGATGACCAGCAAGAAGTAGAATTGCAGAGCTGTAACAAAGATATTTTATCAATTAGAGACTATTTTTGAAAAGACCTTTCAAATGCGAGTCGGACAGGCGCACTGAGGGTTCTGTACATAGAGTATTTTGATGTTTATTTTTAAGTCAGTTTTACCCCTTTCCATCCCTTCGGGTATGAAATTTTCAAAAAAGCAGAGACATGTATAATTTATTTTCAATCCTCGCCCTGAACAAAATTTTAAAATTCTATTTTCAAAATTGACCGACTCATACAAATTTGTATCCCCTATTTTACCCCATTAGGGATGGGATTGCCAAAAATCCTTCCTTAGTGAATCTCTACACTGTATTAGGTAAAATTGTAAAATTTCAAGTCTCTACGTCCAGCGGTTTGGGGTGTGCGTTGATATATCAAGAATCAGTCTAGATATATATATACATATATGTATACAGAGATTAATGTTGACAATATCAATATAATTTCGTATTTTTGACTTGCAATGCAATTTATACTATAATATTACTAATAAAACTCGAAACTAAACATCTTGGGCCAGCATTTTCTTTTATTTTAGGCGTATAATCCCCTGATGGCACAGTTGACTTAAGTATAATTTGTTGCTTACCCAAACTGATGAGTTGGCTAATAATAGGCCCAACTTGACCAGTTTTGACCTCTCGGGAGACGCTGCCGAAGAAGCCAAGGACACCCAGGACCAAGAAGATAGCTGCGTAGATGAGGTACGCCTTCACGGGCCCACGCTTGTTCTGCAAAAAGCCAAGACCAATACATTATTTATCACATTTAGTGCGAAGGATTCGATAAATAGAATCTCAATCGTAACATATCAATCGCCGCGCTGTGACAATCTTTCGTGTTCCTAAAAAACAGTGCGAGGTATCACCGTAACTTTGTCACTCCTGTAGGTCTAGCCAAGAGTTAGCGTTTTTCCATTCCATCGACGTGAAATGTATGGGATGACAAGTTGGTCACGAGGTTTATCACAAATAAGCTAGCCAAGAGCCTCACGTACGATCGCCTACGGAATATCTAAACAGCCAAAGTAGCGATCGTGCTGTCATAATAAGCGTTCCGGTAAACATATTATATTATTTTTTACGTAATCTCGTAATCGAAGCGAAAAGCTGAGAGTATAACTCGGTTTTAAAACTTTATCCTCGACTTAAATATCATGTCTTGGATAAAATGGTTTGTTTCATGCCCTTGTTGTACAATCTACTATAATCACTATTAGTAGTCGGAGAGCAACATCATAATGCCATTGTTAGTGAACTGCTAAGTGGCTCCGAGTAACTTGGTTTATTTTTTTAAGCTCTCTACTTACAACCGGATAAGGTCAAACCAAAGTCACTGACATAGCCCTTAGGATTGCTAGACTTACTGCGGGTTGTATGTAGGATGTTCTGGGGGTCCAGACAAGATGCCAACGCTTCCAGGCGTTTTCCTTTCTATAAAATTGAACGCCTAGGCGTTAGCGTCCAAAATATGTTAGACAAAAGGAGTTAGAACAGAAAAACGTGCTGTCGATTCTACGATGTCCTCAATGTGCGCTATAATGATGATTTAGCCTTAAATTGTCTATGCTTCGCGCAAATTGAAACGTCAAGTGTCGCTGTGTCAAGTGTACATCAACTGTCAAAAGTTTATTTGCAGGTTATAATGAAGTTATAATTTCGGCTTGTAAATAATTATTTTTATATTTCTTTTAGTTAAAGTATCGTCTTGCGTCTATAGTTTAGATGTTTAACATGTTTTAGAAAATAAGCAAAGTAACGGGCGGGTCTTTGATACTAATAAGGGCAAAAAAGGGCCTAGTCAGGGCGAAAAACAGTTCGACGAATTACTGTTGTGATATCACAAGCTAAGTAAAACTGTGTCTACAGAAGGATTACTATAACCTACATACTACGTAGGTTTAGATGTTTTTAGGTACGTGCTTAAACTCTCTATCTCTAATCTCTAAATACCTAGTTTGTAATATTGCTACAGATGTAGTAAACAATCGTTCTAGGATAACTTTTGTCTTGTTTGTTAATTAGCTTACTGGTGGGTACTAAAAGTTGACTAAAATAGCAAGATCCAGCAAAACATGTTGGCGTATGATTACCTACTACATCTGTACATAATCTGTTTGGATGTTGGTTTGCATAAATTAAAATTCTTTTAATTTATTTATGAATGTTTGTAATTTTTATTTTGCACTTAGGCTACACTCAGGAATTACGTTTTCATAAACAATTATAAACTTAGTAAAGACAAAGACGCGGGCTAGTTGCTAGGTTTTCTATAAAAGTACCTATCCATAGTAAAGAGTAAGTAATTCTATTTGTGAGAGTAAGAATGTTACTAGAAATTTCATAATAAATGAATATGGCACTAATAAAAAAAAACTTGTAGCCACCTGGTATATAAATAACATATCATTAGGTACTTATCCTACTAATATTATGAATGCGAAAGTTTGTGTGTTTGTTACTCCTTCACGCTGCAATGGCTGGACGGATTTGGATTTAATTTGGAATGGAAATAACTTATACCCTGGATTAACACAGGGCTATTCGCAGTTGTCGACACCCCTTTGTCCACACTGTGGACAAGTTTTTAGTTAGTTTTTATTTATGTACTTTAGTAGATATTAAACTAACACAGTTCAGTCAAATTAATTAGTGTGAAATGTCCACATAATTTCGAGGGTGTGAAGTACTGGGATTTTTTTTCCCAGTGTGGACAATAGGGTTGTGGACAACTGGGAATAGCCCTTAACACATAGGCTACATTTCATCCCAGAAAATTTAAAAGTTCCCGAGGGAATGACGTAAATCGAAATCTACGCAGACGAAGTCGCGGGCAGAAGCTAGTATCGACATAATCATAGCACAAAAGTTGAAGAATACTATTTTTGTGACAAAAGTTAATCTTTAGGAAATTTGTATAATTCAACTTATATTTGACTTTTTACAGAGTTCATATCCAGATCCAACTTGCCAAAGCTAGTGCAGGTAGCGGGGAACCCTTGCTGGCCTCACCTTAAGCTGAACTCCAAGCCTGAGCAAGTCTGCGTGTCAGCACGCGTAAAGATCTACATCCTGGCCAAATTTCTCTGAACCAAAATCTGACGCATCCAACATGCGTATTTTGAGCACCAACACAGTATGCGTTAAAAACGTGACGCATAAGATACGTCGCTAAATTAACGGTGCGTCATCATATTTTGAGCACCGGTTCGGTCAGTTATGTGATATAAGTAGATACAACAATGAAATCACCAGAAAGCGACACTGATGACACGGTTAGCCTAGTTGGTCCTCTGCCTACAAAGCTAGCAGCCCCGGATTCGATCCTCGTTAAGGGCAAATATTTGTAATGAATTGATTTTCAAGTTAAGTAATCTGGAAACAAGGACAGTTATATGTAGGCACTCCTATTAACATCCTTGTTTGGAATTTTAGACGGCCTAATATAGTTATGTATAATTATAGTTCTGTATAAGTCTTTGTAATAATTTGGTAACAAAATCACTGCCAAATTGAATACAAAAACAAATCATGGAACTATTTAATGTATTGACTCCCATTTGTTCATTTGGTCGATTCTCTAAAGCTGCCACAAATGGATTGAATGGGTGAAATAAACCTAGGTACATGTGTATTTAGTTCAAATAGGTACTTATTAGGATTGATGTTTAAACTGCATTTAAGAAGACAGGACTTATACAATCAGCAATCACATGTTTCCATTTATGGCAGCTCTTGTAAATTGATATGTACCTATGTTACTTACCCAGACATTGTTCATTCTAGTTATTGCACATAGGTAATAAAAAGGAAGAAATTAAATCCATATTCAATAATTTAAGTCTTTTATTTCGTAAGAAACACCATTAACTCACTTGAGTATTACATTTGTTGCCATGCAAATGTTATTGGTTTTCATGACAACTTCATGAGTTAAAGCTTTAATTAGATTTTAACAAAATGTTATTCAAAATAATAACTGTAAGAGCAGTTTTTCAGGTAAGTATATCATAATTGATTCCAACAATGTTGAAACACTCCCCATGCAAATCATTGTCATTCTCCCTGCTTGATGCGGCTCCCTCATTATAGTCATTATCCATGGCCCCTGAGTACTCTGGATTGCCTGTAATGTAAAAAAAAACAAGCAAACTCAGTAGGTAACTTTTTCAAGCAAAGGTGGATGGAACTTTTATGAACTTGGTTTGTGGTAGATAGTATCTTACTTCTCACTTATATTATATAAATGTGAAAGTTTGGATGTTAGTTACTCATTCACGCCAGAACGACTAAACTAATCTTGAGGCTTTATTTATTTTTATATTAGACGGACATGGCTTTGAATAAGCTTATTTAGGTAGGTATACAGTATTTTCTAAACAACAATCTGACTAAATTACACTATAACAAACAAGAGAGTCCAAAATTTGTATATACCTAGTGGAAAAATAAAAGAGTACCTACCTAAGTAACATTTTTAAAATCAATGACCTCCTGCAGTAGCTTGAACCTAGTTTAGAAAGTGCAACTAGAACAGCAGATTCAAACTTGTGTAGGTAAATGGAATAGCACAACAATCAGGTTTATCATAACTTTAAAATTCTATGGGTTATTACCTACCAAGATATAAAGCACATCATATAAGAGAATAATTAATGGGAATGTGGGAATACTTATAAGTATGCATTTATAATAAATGGTTTCTAGGAGGCCCTAACCTTAATTAAGTAGGCATGTCATAATAAATTTTCATTTCATGACGTCACCTTAACATTCATCACCATATATCAAGGGAAACAGTGCGCTTACAGAGAAAGTATTCAGTGTTGAAAGAAGATATACCTAGGTACTTACCTCTCACTGATGCTTAGCAAATTAACAATCGACTTTGTTTGCGGTCACAACATCCATGTCTTAGTTGTTTGAGTGCTTGCATTACTAGTTACCTAGGTGCTGCATGATAACCATTTTCCGTTGGTCATATCCCTGGCCACACACCATGTCAAATACACGGAACCTGCAAAAATAACCATTTATTAAATAAGTAGCTACATGTTTATTTAGGTTGTTATTCTTGTGAGTAGGTACCTAGTCAGGTACTTACCGTAATTCACATCATCCTTACCTTTACTTCGAATAGAACTACCCTTCGTACTCTTGCAGCCAGGGTACCTGAGTCCAAAGTTGTTTTACTGTTACATTATTGTAGCAGAGTAATTCATGTGTAGGAAATCTTTCTCACAAGAAAGCTTCGGCACTTCTAATATGGTCTTGATTCGGACGACCACGACGATTCGGATACTTTAATTAAACACTTTTCATTGTTTGCAGCTCACAATAGTCACAAAGAATACATCATTTGGTAAATAACAATTCAAAAACTTGATTTATCACCGCTTGAATAATAACAACTCACGCACAGCTGATTCAAAAATCGCCATTTTGATTATTCTCTTGAGCGCCGAGCGCTTTTCTGCAAGTCTTTGGCGAGAGAATAGTTTTCTACATTTTACTGTAGAATACAGAACAGAATGCACGTCAAAAGTGCCACTTGACTAGCCGTTTGTATGGATTTTGTCATTGTGACAGCTCTGAGCGTTTTTCTGTTCGTTTCAAAATATTTACGAAAAACGAAAAGTGTAATGTTGGCTAGGTACTTTTCTATTCTCTTCGATAAACCACGTGATCAATTCGTGATCCCATACATTTCAAGACGATAGAACAGAAAAACGACAACGGCGTGTGCATCTTGTCTGGACCCCCTGGTGGCTATACATTTTATATGACACTGTTCACATCTGTCGGTCTAACGCATACATATAAAATGTAACACCCGACATTTTGCCGGATCCGACACCCAGCAAGTGGGAAGCCGCAAGCTCGCAGAACAGATGGCTAATAAATGGGGTCGAAGATTCTCGAGTAGCGTTCGTGTATGAAAGACGCAGCGTGGTTAGGCCTCGAACAAGGTGGACCGACGACGTGGCTCAGTTTGCGCAAAACCGATGATGCAGGCAGTGCAGGACCGGTCCACGTGGCAAACCTTGGAGGAGGCTTATGTTCAGCGGTGGGAAAGTCTTTCGGCTGAAATGATGAAAACCAGAATGTCGGGACTTAAACTCGACGGGTAAAATATGAGATTCTTTCATTCAGTAGAGAACCGAATCTTTAATCTCTGGATGAATGAGTAGCAAAAATCCCTGTAGCGTACTTGCTTTTTTACTTGTACATTGTTTTAATTCCCTATTTTCTTTCCTCTAGTTTATAACTTAACTGTTTGAAAAGTATTTTTTTGTACTCGTCGATTAAAATGTGTGTATTACGATTTCATAGAGAATACTGTAACGTCACTCTTTTCATCGTTGAATAGTCTAGATGTTACTTCCGAAACAACCGAAATAACTATTTCGATACGCTCTAGACAACCGAAATAACTATTTCGATACGCTCTAGACAACCGAAATAACTATTTCGATACGCTCTAGACAACCGAAAAAAATTTGAAAATAGAACTTCGGATTTCCATATATGTGTCCTTGTTTAAGGAGCCTCGATCCGATACAAAATTGCCACTGTGTCGTTTCGGAACGTAGCAGCGTCGCATCATCTGTCAAAAATCTACTTTTAGTTTTCTTATATACTCGTATTAATGACTTACATTATTAATTTTAATGAACTCGTACAAAAAGTATTGTTCACAATAGTGTCATAATTAAGCTTTTTAATCTCGTACGTTACTTAGGCCACTCAGCAAGCTTCGTGGCCTAAACACGGTACTCGACTAAAATGCTCTCTATTATAACACGATTACGAAAAATACTATTGTCTGATACCATTTACTAGATATGTTTGCTTTGACATCGGCAAATGGTATGTGTATGTATTGTATGTATTCATACAAGTATGGTTATTTGTTGGAGAGACAGAACGTTGTGCTTACCATGTGCAGCCCAACGAGCAGGGTGATGGTGAAGCCCAGTAGATGCACCAGCACCAGCAGCCCGATCGCCCCTATGGTCAGGAGTGCCCCACCTACGGTCTGCCTCATGTCGTTGTGGCGCTGCGTGACCGCCAGCGTACCGCTCGCTAGTATGATGAGCATCATGATGCTGAGGAGGATCTCTACCACCTGCAAACAACGCCAACGTTAACAAAATCCGAAGCGGCTGTGCCTACGGCCTTCAAAAGTAAAAAAAAAACATCTTTAAAGTTTTTTTCTGATTAAATTAATTCAATAAAAATCTCTTAATGTTAATTAATTAACTCTTTGGGTTTCATTCTCTTTGCATGTTTTAAGCCCCCAAAACTTAAAAATAAACGTATTGATGTACTTGACAAAATTGGTGAATTCCGTCCATAGGAATAAGAAGCTTCTTAGGTAAAAAAACTCAAGTAAAGGACCAAATATAAAAACTCTGAGAAGTTTAAAGAATTAATTAGAAAGAACCAGCGTCGCTATTGCCTAACGCACTCGCAATCTCAATTGACTTCAAAGCGGAACAATTGTTTTCATTTTTTATGCCTTCGATTTTCAAAATGAAAACAATTGCGATTGCGAGTGCGTTAAGCAATAGCCCCTCTGGTCCGTAGGGTGCGGTCTAGTTCTGCAAAGCATATGAGCACTTCCCTCGCAATTTAGTGACCCGGAGCAGCGGTGAAGAAACCGTCGGCAGCTCGACGATCCTGACCACCGAAAGTAGCGGCCGGGCTGGCCAAGTAAAGGAGTAGTCAGGCGAAGAACCCGATACGTGCCGTACCCAAGCGGTGCTCAAGCCGTGCTCTAAGCGTTGCTCTACTCCTAGCCGTGCAGCCCGATTTGGGGAATTACACTGATTTTAATAGATATAGCTTGTCGTGACTCCTCGTGTGGTGGCTGGGTTAGATAAGTGTCTTCCCATGGATGTCGTAATTATTCTGCTGGGTGCAAAACGCCGAGGACCTGAAGAAGACATGAAGACATACCAACTGCAGGTATCCAATGACCAGGCAGCCGGTCCTAAGCTTGATGCAGCCGCAGCACGTGTCGAAAATCATCGCAGGCATGGTTCTGTAATTTAAAAAATAATGTTATCTCTTGTTTTTTATCTAATGAAATAATAATTAATGTTCATTATTCAAGTAATTGAAATTAAATAAATTTATTCAGTGAATAAGCCACATCCCCTCGTTTACATATCGCTGAATATTCATGATCATAATTAACGCACTGTTAAATGTAATGTAAGTAATTTGTTTGAAAACAATCAAGCAGAATAGTAGACAGACCAAAAACAACAAAAAATAGTTTTGATACTTAGGCAATAATATTGGTATCTTTTCACAAAATATAATAATTTTTACCATTATTATATTAGTCACTAGGGTCAATAACGCAAAAAAACAACGTTCGAATAAGTGATTTTTATAAATATTTTAGTTTGGTATAATATTGATACGAACGATAAGGTAAGGGAAGGGAAAGAAGGTTAGAAACGCATTCTTTTCTGAATTCGTAAAATTTTCAGAATGTTTGTATAAGATATACCTACCTATCTATCTACGGAACCAGTAGCTTTTAGCTGATTAAGTTAGTTTTTCAACAAACTTTCTGGCTTATGACAATTAGGACAAAATAAAACCCAAGGTACAGGTACAGATGACGGCAAAAATATGTTTATATATTTGAACCTTATACCTATACATACTCGTATATGGAATCATTGTTAGCAGTGTTATTGACGTCGCCCGTTAGGTACAATAAAATAAAAAAGCCCGCATCCAAATCGGTTCATCCGTCTAAGAGCCACGGTGCCACAGACACACACAAACAGACTTACACGTCAAACTAATTACACCCCTCTTTTTCGCGTCGGGGGTTAAAAATAAGGGTTAACCATAATGCGTGTGCTAACTCGGGGCAGGTTTTAGAGATTTGATATCGATAAACAGGATGTTGTTAAGAAAAAAATTAGTTTATAACTTGAATCACAAAATGGCTTAGTAATTTTGATTACGTATTTGAAGAATGGCCTGTTGACCACTGAGTGCATTGAGAGAACGTTTAGTTTTCATCTAGACGGCAATCTTAGCTATATCGACGAATATAAGTGGTTTTTTTTTGACAGTTCTATTGATCTAACTAGTGGGACTACATATAATAGAACTAGTGGGAATGATATTTTCCCAATAATAAATTAGAAGTTACATTAGCTTCATCCTTTTCTCTCGATTAAGTCTTCAGACGCTGTTCAGCTCCGTCCTCCACGAAGGGAGAACGCCGAAAGCATGGAACAGAAATGTGGTGGGTCTCTTCTTCAAGAAAGGTGATAAAACTTTGCAAGCATGGAACAGAAGTGTGGAAGTATGGTAGCTCTCTTCTTCAACTTTGCTGAAGAATTATAGACCCATTTCACTTCTGAGCCATGTTTACAAGCTGTTTTCGAGGGTCATCACAAATCGTCTCGGGCGCAGGATTTCCAGCCTCCCGAACCAGCCGGTTTCAACAAACAAAACGTAACAAATACCTAGCGAGTGTTTTCTAAAATTCGCCTACAAACTTTACCGCAGTTAGTGTAAGACTGTTTAAAAAAAAATGTACCTATTTATTGACTGGTTTCCAAAAATTCTGTGCTTATTTGACCCGGCGTCCTTGTAAAGTAAGATTAATAGGTAGGTAGGTAGGATAAGTTCGCCTGTTCGGGTCCAAAACAAGGATCACTCTTTAAAAACCGTAAAAAATCACGCATATTATCACGATTACAGAAAAAGATACAGCAGATGTCGAAAATGTACTTGGACGCAAACTTTATATACCTAGTCGATACCATAGAACAGATTGCGTCCACGGTATAATTGTATTTTCTTAATCATGTATGTTTAGTTTATTTATTTGAAATTTAGAATCAAATGTGATTCCTGCATCCCCTGTACTGTCGTCCGCATAACAATGAAGGTTGCTATTCTGCAACAAATCATTGATGTGCATAGAAGAAACAAAGTAGGGGATAGAACACAGCCTTGTGGGACACTAGCTTTCACGGGTTTGAGTAAGAGCGAACACCGTCGACCACAACAGTTATACTGCGCTCGGCCAGCAAGCTAATAACCCATTTGCACAATTTCCCAGGAAGCCCGTATAAATCGAGCACTGAAAGAAACGCCCTGTGCCAAACCCGATCGAAGGCTTTTGCTATATCCAGACCTACTGCCAGAGCCTCTCACTTACTCTCAATCGCCTGTTCCCAGCGATGAGTTAGGAAAACAAGGTCAACCGAACTACCTGGACGAATTCCGTACAGTCGGTCTAAGTAGCTGGTGCTCCTCAAGATACCGCAATAGCTGGGTATTGATGATGGACTCCATTATCTTGGAGAGTAGGGAGGTAATAGCGATCGGTCTACAGTCGAACGGGTCAGAACTATTACCCTTTTTAGGGATCGGTTGGACAAGCGCCGTTTTCCACAAGCCTGACACCAAAGCTGAAGAGACTCGAAAAAGGCGCATAAGAATCTATGCCAACTCCGGAGCACACGTGCGAAGCACTACTGGAGGAATTCCGGCAAGCTCTCTCGACTTGTGAATATCAAGGGAAGCAATTTACGTACAGAACTTTGCCGGAACTGGATATCCGATATAGAGTTTGTTAGTGTTTGTGTTTCCCCCGTGTGGTTGCCGCCCCCGTGTGGTTGCCGGATTAGAATAGTGCCACTCCAAGTCTTCCCGTGGATGGTCTTGCAACCTGTCACTAATACACTGGTAAACATCTTCGCCTAAGTGTGCAAAATGTGGTTACAGAATTATCAAAAAGTTTTTTATAGTTGTTGGAAATTCTGTAGCTCTGCCTACCCCTTTCTGGGAGTAAAAGCGTGAGTTTATGAATGTATGTATGTAGTTTGTGAACCACGCGGTCGGAGGTGAGTTTCCCCTGACATCCAGAGTCGAGTTGGCTGCAAAACGATAGAACCGTTAGGATAATTGATATAGGTAACGCAACCTTATTAATCGCCTAGACATGCCCGTATTCATTTACCTAAATGGTTTCACTAAGTTTAAATACTGTATGTAGTGGTAGTTTTAAATAATATAGCAGTTGTTTTTAGAAGCATATAGAAAACTAGCTTCTGCCTGCGACTCCGTCCTCGTGGAACTCGTTTATATCGTAGCTCCATACAAATTTTAACCCCCCATTTCACCGCTTTAGGGGATGAATTTCGGGAATAAATCTATTCTATATCCTTTCCCCGGTTTCAAACTATCTTTGCATCAAATTTCACCTAAATCGGTTCAGCGGTTTAAGCGTGAAGAGGTAACAGACAGACAGACAGACACACTTTCGCATTTATAATATTAGTATGGATATGGAAGTATGGATACCTAAGTAAAACATAACTTATTATAACTGCCTGTAAAGCAACTGTTAATCCATTATTAATTTATTATATCAGTAAATATAACCTATAATAGCAACCGGTAAAAGTATCAGCACTTTAAACTTTGCTATTTTTAGTTTTATTACCCACTAAGTAATAATTTACTTTCTTTAAAAAGAAACATAATAAATAATAACGTAAAACGGAGTGAGTAGGGACACAACTTAAAATCAAGCGTATACTACTAATCATAAGGCTGAAATTATTTTCAATAGACGTAACGTTATTGTCAATTTAATAATAGTTCTTATTTATAACAAGTTATGACTTATTTTAGGTTGTGTCCCTATTCACACCCTAATCCCTACTTACCCCGTTTTACGGTACCACAACTATTTTTTCGAAGAATACTTACTAAACTATTACTAACTAATTGTTACCTAAGTAGATTAAATATCTCCTTAACTTAAACAAGAGACGAATACGTTACGTTACACGCGTCTTATCACGACCGCGGCCTCCGAATAACTAGTGAGTGTACTGAAAAAAAACCTTGAGTGAACTGAACTGAACGAACAGACCAAGTTAATGAAATCAACGAGTTAGCAGTTCACGCCTAAACTGGGCGGGGTCCAGGAGACTTGTTTAGGCGTAGGCAAGTGGTTGCATATAAGTATTATGTTTAAAAGTAATACAACTACATTACCAGACTGGTACACCAGATACACGAAGGAACGGATATACAAGAAAACAAAATAAAGATTACACAGTGAACCAACAGGCGGTCTTATTGCTAAATAGCGGTATCTTCCAAACAACCTTCCAAATAAGAGATGGTTAAAAATATACAATAGAAATAAGTAGCCGGTGCAAACTGAATTAAACAATTAAAAAATACGTATAAATATCCTTAAAATAAATACATATATTTAGGTAGGTACTTCAATAAGAAATACATAATCGTATGGCCATTTCGTATCATTGTTGTCTAATTTTAAATATCTAAAACCTAAATTTAGTAATAAGTATTAATTAATTGTATGTATTGAAAGAAAACAATGGCGGATCATGCAAAACTGATTTATTCCATCCGTGTGATAGTACAATATATCTATCCTCATGGTATTTGAAATGAAGTTTACTTGTCTTAACGATACAGTCTCTAAGCTGATTTTGAGTTATACAACACAAGGCTGATTTTGTAGGTTATTTTAAGTGATAATGTGGATGTTTTATATGTCAACTAATTCATCATACCTAATAGGGCGTTTTTTTTCTTCACAAATAAAAAAGTCGGCACAGCAGAAGTTGGTCACTTGTTTGATGTCTAGCATAAGTTGTCCGCGACTTATTTGTCGCTTGGACATTCCCTTCTCACAAGTTTGTACCGATAGAGACGCACTGAATTATAAACAAGATACAAAATGTGCTAGCCGCCGCCGCTCAGGGGCTCTATTCTACTCGGTAAAACCATATCGCTTTCGACATGCTATCGTATTGTTTTGAACTCCGTCACTGTCAAGTATTTAAATAAGAGGTATCGTAACATTGACGATACAATTATATGTCAAAAGCGAGAATATAGCCAAGACTTAATTAAGGTTTATTCAGAAACCTACTGGTAGGGAAATAGAAAGAAGAGACAAACCCTCGGTGAGCGATTCCAATTCCTTCAAATATTTTTTTTGGATTTGTTACGGAACCCTTAAAGTAAATACATATTATTTTCTCAAACATGCTATGTAATGTCGGCGTTATGTTAGTTATTTTAGGCTTCAAAATGCCACGTTCCCGACGGAACAACTCGAGAGAACTGTAAAGGAATTTCATACAAAATTGAAGGCCTAGGCCGGGAAGTAATTTTTTTTTAATTTTAATATGGCCATGACAGCTGGTTTTATGAACAGGCTGAATATCTAAATTATATTTTTCACTTCTCATGCTCGTAAAGTCCTTCTTTATGCTGAGTATAGGCTGCATAAAATCGCATTTTATGCACTAGTGCATAAATGGTTGTCGTCATCTAGACTAAGACAATTAAGCCCTACAGCCAGACAGACGAGGTGACTACATTAAATAAACTTGTTATTTGAATAAATTTACTTTAATTTTATTTATATTTGCATCGTAGTTGCATCTAACAAAGAAGAAATTTAAAACTATTAAAAACAAGCATTATTAACAAGAACATTAAAAAATCAACGTAGGTATAAACTTGGCAGTATTGCGTTCGACCTAAGTCAAAAATCGCAAACAGAAAAAAAAAAAATTTTGACAGAAATACAGTGGCGGGAAAGAGGTTTTGGACTATTAATTAGTTATTTTCTTTGCAGGGCCATTTGCAACGTTAAAAGATGGCGGATGTGTAATTTGTTTTAGTTTAATTTTTTTGTGTATTTAGGTGTTCAAAGTTCTTTTCTGATAGTGATTTGTACTTTTTATGCCATTGTGTTGCACAGTGATTGAAAACTTGGACTTATTTCGCGTATCTGGCATCTTTCTTCTCGTTACAAGTGGACTCGAAGTGGTACATAGGTTAAAACTATCTTGACCTCTGTCCTACAAACTACCGAACAACGTTGCCCCCAATCTTCCCAGAGAAGATTGGATTGTATTTTATTGCTATATTGATTTATACTTATATACACTTGACACTGGCGAAATCACTAATTCGTGGAAACGCCATAGCCCGGCGGTAGTAGCTGTTGAAGTCGCCGCGGGGCAAAAAAAAAAAAAAAAAAATTTTCTTTGCAAAACTTGTTGTGTTATAGAATTTAATTAAAATGTCGTCTAGTGAAGAGGAAAATAATGCTCACCCCTAACACACTCATGGAAAAAAATGCAAAAGAACTTATTAAAGTTTTTTTACATTATCACTGTTTTATTTCCTCGTAATCGAAGTGAAAAGCAGAGTGTATAACTCGGTCTTAAAACCCATTTTATCCTCGACTTAATTATCCAACCTCGCCTGCCGGCTCGGTTGGATACCATAAGTCTCGGAAAAAATGGTTTGTTTTATGCCCTTGTTGTACAATCTACTATTTAAAATTTTTGAGAAAATGTTATAACGTCAAATACTAGGAGTGCATAAACGTTTGGGAGACATCCGCGCTGTGTCGTGTGCGCCCGCCCGCCCCCGCCCGCCGGTTGCCCGCATCGCCTGAGATCTAAGTTGCGCTATGCCTGATATACCTCCTAATTACCGCTGCGCTCCTGGTACTTTATTTTAACACCCAGTTACTTTTCTTCCCTAGGGTGGACATTTATCAATTTACTTTTTTGAGTGATGTATTTTTTATTTAATTGCATATGTTTGAGAAAAGCACTATACGTACCTCGCCGTGAAAAGGGGTTGCCAGCCTCGTAAGTATCCGGCCTCGCTTCGCTCGGCCGTCTATATCACTCGGCCGGCAACCCCCTACTTCCCGGCCTCTGTAGTAATGTACTATTATTCAAAAATCTAGAGGGATGTAACCATAGGTGTCAATAAGTCAGTGATTACTGAAATAGGTTATCAATTTTATTACGATCCAGTGTGTTGTGATTATTTTATTTTATTGTAGAAATTAAGTTTAGAAATGTAATTGAAATAACAAGGTGTCCATTTTCGTTTCGTTACTAACATAGGTTTGATTCCTTTAGTTTTCTCGGGTTGCCAATACTACTGAATCGCGTACACAGAAGGTCAAAGATAACGTCATTTAAGCGGCTGTGTAAGTAAGCAACATTGTCTCAATCGATACCTTTTCCCTTTCACACGGAGCCCGATTCCTTTAATCAGAACACCCAATTTTGCTTCATGCTAACGGGAAATAGCTCTTTTGAAGTCGATTGTTCTTCACCAATTGTCCAAAATATATTAATCGAAAAGAGTGTTGTGAAGACGCGGCACTTTAGACAGAGAATGGTATTCTTGGAATTGAATTTTCTATCCCCATTTACAAAGTCACGCTCCACCATTTTACTGTACGTACTGCAACCATGCAAGGGATCATGCAGGAACCTGCCTTCGTGGATTAAAACGTGAACAGTTACAATTAAGACTGCGCCAAGCGTACGCCGGATGTACCGTAGCGCCCTCATTACTATTATTGTGTTTTCTAATAAACTAAAGTATTTTCTTGAAATTGGTCGGTCGGTTTTTGTACTATAAATGAAAACACAACTTATAAGGTATATCACATAGTTTAATAACAATTCACCTTCGAGTTATCAACTTAACGGAAAAAAGTGGCCACCTTTTCCCGATAAGCTGACTACTCATAAGGGTACTAATTATTAAAGTTTGTTACGTATCCCATAAATTGTGTTTTTAGTTTAATTATTAAGACAAACTATAGGTTGGTTTGTACCACGCCCATTTTTTTTGTTTCCTTCTAGGAAATATTTACTATTAGTTTTTCACAATATCTACAACATATTCAGAAATCGTTAAAATCGGACTAGGTTTAGGGCTATTAAAAATTCACCAATAGGATAGTGAGGCTAGTATAACAAAATAATCCTATTGGTGGATTTTTCCTCGCAACACCGCTTCGCTGCTTCGCACAGCTCTGGTGGAAACGCAGCCTTAAGGAGAGAGAAACGTTATCGCATTTTGTATGGATTTATTTTTGTGATCTGATGACGTAAAAGGAAGGGGTGGATGTTGTTCAGGGAGTAAAGCACTATTGTTGATTCCTCACCAATATACAGTAGCCGATGATGAAGCAGCCGATCCTCAGGGATATGCAGCGACAGCAGGTGTTGAACACCAGGACTTCAGAGAGTGGCATGTTACCAAAATTTTATTCTAGAGGTAGACTTATTTTCGGTGTTGTTTAAGTTATAAGAACATCCTAAGGGGGCACCGACGGTTATAGATAAGTACTAATGAAATGTATTTATTTAGGTAACCTTTTCAATGACATTTACCTTGGCCTTCTAGTTTCTTTTTTTTTTATGCTCCTGAACTACTTCACAATATCGCTCGTGAAGAATTAAAAAAATAACTGTTTTTAACGCTTGGCAAGTTGATAGCCATTTTAAATTTACAGTCTGAAAAATTTGCTATTTTTCATATATTACACCGGTAGTAGATCACACACACCACACACACCACATTTTTTTTCCTTCCTAAATGTTATTTCACTGTCATGTACTAAGGGGTCCAAATAAATACATACATACATACATACCGTCACGCCTTCATCCCTGGGGTAGGCAGAGCTACAGAATTATCAACAACTCTAACCACATTTTGCACAAACCGGCTAAGATGTTTACCATGTGTACTCGTATATTAGTGACAGGTTGCAAGCCCATCGCCTAACAATACTACAAGCCTTTAATCCGAAATAACATATTAAAAATTGAGATTTATATTACGTTTTTATTAAGGCGTTTAGCGGCGATGGTGGTTAAATTATTGCCACTGCCTTAAATGTATGAATTAAAAATAAATATAAGACAAAGACAAGAAGGCCATGGCTTGTGTACATGATTAAGTAATTGAAAAGTTCTGTTGGAATAGCGAAGCATGATCCAATTCGATTTAACTGTTTTGTTAAAGAGAAGCTGCCAACTCTAAGCTTACTTTGGGGCACTTTTTTCATAGTACTTTGTATGCAGCTGCTTGGCCCAGGGTGTCAACTAGCGACCATAAAGCGTCGACGACACTCAGGTACGTACGAAACATGTGGTTTCCCTGTCAAAAAAGGCGCAGAGGTCTGATGGTAGAGGGAACCAGTAATGGACAAGGCACCAATAATGAACACTCGATTCTTATTTTACAGCAGATAGTTTTTTCATTTATTTTGTAACAATCAATTTAGGACCGTATATAATTTGTATTAAGAGTGAAGTGTCCATTAATGGTGAGTGTCGGTTAAAAGTGTCCATCATTGGTGCCGTCATCTTAGTTGCCTCTTTGTTAACGATATAACTGGATCTGTAAATGCCATGATCATTATTAAAGCATATCACATAAAACTATATTTTAACGATGATCGGCTGAAATTAATACGCGGTATACTTGTTGGAATGTGTAGACGTGTTATGTACTTGGGTGGATCAACTTTTTGTTGTTGTTATTCTGCTTCATAAGCCAGGAGACAATAGTGATAGAGTTTCTTAAACCTCTTTGCGGGTGGTAGGACCTTGTGCAGGGTCCGTCCGGATCGCTACCACCATCTTATCCATTAACCTACCGCCAAACAGCAGTGTTCGCATTGTTGTGTTCCGGTTTGGGGATAAGACACCCGGTGAAATTAATAGCATAGAGGCATTCCATCTTAGTCCTTAGGGTTGGCAACGCATTTGCAGTCTTAGGATTGCATTGCAGTCTTGTGAATGCGAATGTCTATGGGTCACAGTGTCCACTTACCATCAGGTGGCCTGTGTGCTCGTTTGTCATCACTATGCCATAAAAAAAAGACAAAATGTTATAATATATACTTACTTCTACCACACTCAGGAGAAAAGTCACAACATACATAATAAAACTGATTTTAGTGAACTGACTTATACCCCTTACAATCATAGTTTTAAAGAGTGATCCAGGAGATGTCTCCATGGCAACAAGCTGCAATAAAAAGTTGATGGTCCCTACGAGTGCCAAAACCGTGAGCTCATCAAATATTCCCAATTAAAGATCAAACCAGCGACATAGCACTAATAATAGACCTAGGTTGACTGTTTCGTATCTTCCAGCATCATGCCCTGCCCTCGTCTCCTCGTGGTCAACGCCTGCTGCTGCACTTCGCTGAGGACCGCCAGCATCATCTGCGGCGCCTTGCTGCTGGTGAGGAGTCAGCGTAGGCTTACAGCCTAGGACCTGGGGAACCGAGCATTAGAAGACTGACCAAGCTTCTAACAATATGAAGTTCTAATCACATTATAAGCATACACCGGATTGACTGGGGCAAAAATGTACCAGTGCTAGTGATTCATTAAATGTCGACTAAGTTTATCGACATCGGTAAAAAGCAATTTTTAATCATCATTATCATAAGTAATGGCCAAGTTTGAATACCTTGTAATTATGTGCAAAACTCTTTCATTAATACGTATCGCAACTATAATCAACCGCTGTCTGACATTGACTCTGGACTCGAGTCACTTTTGACAACCATTGAATAACAAATTTATTTATCACAATAATATTCTTTAGCATTCCGACAAATAGACAAACTTTTTGTTTTTTAAGTCGGTTAAAAATGCCTCGAAAGAAAAAAGTTCCTTTATCTTCATGTAAACGGTACGACTTACAATTGTCGATAAACTAAGTCGATATCTAATGAAACACTAGCACTGGTACATTTTTGCCCCCGTCAATCCGGTGTATGATTATAAGTGAAACATTCGTTATAGCCCTCTAATAGCGGGAAGTCCCCTGCCGCGTCAGTCCGTCATTATGTTCGCGATGAGTTCGCGAAAATTCAAAGATAATTTAAAATTCGCTTACATCACCTGGGAATGAACCAGCTAAAAATTAAAAAAACAAAAACTCGCTATTTCATTCTACTAATCGATAGCGAATGTTTATTTTTTTAATTATTCTCTAGTTAGATTCCGGGTGAGACAAGCAAATTACAAATATATTTTTTTATGCAGTTTCGTTGTTTTTAATGAAATAATGTTCCCTTTGAGTAAAATGATCCAACTTTAGGATTTAAGGCAGTTCCCCTCAAAAATATGTTTACACTTTAATGCCTTGTCTATTTAACGTCATGTTTAAACTGTCATATGAAATTGTCACACCGATTAAAGTGACAAGGTACTAAAGTGTAAGCATTCCATCTTAGTCCTCAGGGTTGGCAACGCATTTGCAGTCTTAGGATCGCATAGCAGTCTTGTGAATGCGAATGTCTATGGGTCACAGTTTCTACTTATCATCAGGTGGCCTGTGTGCTCGTTTGTCTTCTCTATGCCATAAAAAAACATATTTATGACTTCGACTGTACATAATATTTTGTTCAGGTGCTGTATTTCAACGCTGCGGTGGTCTCCGCGATGCGAGTGCAAATCGACGCCGCGATGAAGTCGTCCAAGTTCCAGGACGCCGGCGCCGTTTCCGGTTACATCGCCGCCTACGCCTCTCCGCTTCTCTTCTACTTGGTCTTGTTCGCGGTCACCATTATCTTACTAGTCGGACTGCATAAGGTAATAACTAGAGATAGAACTTTTGGTGGCATGTCGTGGTTCTAGAATCCATGGAGTCGCAATTTCCTAAGTATTGTACATAATACATACCGCTTTGATTTTGACCTTCAGTATTTTCATACTATAACCCACCACTCCTAAAGCGTAACAATCTAAGAATACATTACCACGTACTTACGTACGTACTATCAGACCATTGGAACCTTGACCCACCATAGAACTGTGTCACAGAGACGTTATGATTCAAGTCATAAGAAGTGTCAAACAAATTGTTTTATAATGTCACTGTGACACCGTTCTATGGTGGGTCAGGGTTCCATTGGGCTGATAGTACGTACATTTCACTATTATATCGGGGGTTGTAATCTATCTAAATGCCCTCTCCTTGTCTATTTTCAAGTGTAAGAAAGAGAAAAGGCTAAATTTATCTGTAAAATATGAAGAAGAAGAAGAAATACACTTGCGGGTGGTAGGACCTTATGCAGGGTCCGTCCGGATCGCTACCACCATCTTATCCATTAACCTACCGCGAAACAGCAGTGTTCGCATTGTTGTGTTCCGGTTTGGGAATAAGACAGCCGGTGAAATGACTAGCATAGAGGCATTCCTTCTTAGTCCTCAGGGTTGGCAACGCATTTGCAGTCTTAGGATTGCATGGCAGTCTTGTGAATGCAAATTTCTATGGGTCACAGTTTCCACTTACCATCAGGTGGCCTGTGTGCCCGTTTGTCTTCTCTATGCCATAAAAAAAAAAAAAAAACATTTATTCACTACACAGAAGACACACAAATAGACAAATGAAAGATAACAAACAATGTGACAGAAACAGCACGGAGTGTGTCCTCGCGGTAGCGAATCGGACACTGGCTCAGCATTATGCTTAGGCATCAGACACCTACTTACAGCGCTGATTTTCAGCCAGTACCGTTTTACACCGTTTATATGCTTTACTCGTCAATTATCCATTAACCTACCGCCAAACAGCAGTGTTCGCATTGTTGTGTTCCGGTTTGGGGATAAGACAGCCGGTGAAATGACTAGCATAGAGGCATTCCATCTTAGCCTCAGGGTTGGCAACGCATTTGCAGTCTTAGGATTGCATTGCAGTCTTGTGATTGCGAATGTCTATGGGTCACAGTTTCCACTTACCATCAGGTGGTCTGTGTGCCCGTTTGTCTACTCGATGCCATAAAAAAAAAAAAAAGTGAAACAGGTGGTAATAGATATATTATTGATTTCAGCGCAGGCGCGGTTATCTCCGGGCGTTCCTGATATGCGTCGGCATCGTCATCGTGTTGGACTTGATCACGATAGTTCTGTGCTTCGTGTACTGGATAGACGCTAGATTTATTTTCTTTCCCCCAATGGCTGTGCTATGCGCCCGTTTGGTGCTTCTGGGTAACTATTCTTAACTAACGAAGTTGAATCTATTTGCCAAGATGCATTACGCTAACTAGTGTAAACAAATAAAAAATAAAAAAAAATTAAGGGGACAATCTCACACCAATTAAACTAGTCCCAAACTAAGCTCTAGGCTTGTACTATGGGTACTAGATGACGATATAAATACTTATATAGAGAAATGTATACTTAAATACATAGAAAACATCCATGACTCAGGAACAAATATTCGCGCTCATCACACAATTCAATTCAATTAGTGTTTCTATTCGTTTCGTTTTGAAACCAACCGCTTCACTGGTAGACCACGTGACTTTTCGTATCACGTCATCTACCAATGACGCGATTGGTTGGTCTGAGGGCTTATTGCGTAACGCACTCGCAATCACAAACGTTTTCTTTTTGACAGTCCAAGGGTGAATCTGCTTTCAGAATGAAAACAAATGTTCCACTTATAAGTCGATTGCAATTTCCAGTGCGTTAGACAATAAGCTTGCCAGTCTTTTTACCAAAGAGCCCAGACAAGATGCATTCCTCTAGCTAGCGTTTTTAAACCAATCGCGTCACTGGCAGATCACGTGACTTTTCGTATCACGTCATCTACCAGTGACGCGATTGGTTTAAAAAGTAAACGAATAGAAACGCTAGTTAGCGTAGTGCATCTTGTCAGGGCCCTCAGGGCCGAGATTATAGGCGGTAAAACCATATCGTCTTTAACCTGTTATGCGGGCCTAGTATGGCTGCCTCTATATCGCGTGTCAAATGTGGATAAAGCATTCGTCACTTTCTGACACGTGTATTTATTTACGTGTCAGAAGGTGACGGGTGCCTTATCCAAAATTTGTCACGCGATAAACGCAGCCATATTAGGCCCCATGGTATTGTTTTTAACCCGGCCGCCATTAGTGTCGAGTATACACGGTGTTTTTTTTTTGGTGATCAGGAACCAATTTTTCTAATTCAGTTATTAATGGCGATCACGTTTATGTCACATTTACATGAAACAAAACTTATTTTTTTTATGTAAAAAATGTATTTTTAAACTAACTTTTATTTGAAATGAATTGTCACCCTACTAATTAGATAGATAGATAGATAGATAAGATAGATAGATAAACATCTTTATTTTTCACAAAACATGCACATGGCTGATAAAGCCAAAATTAAATTACAAAAAATGCAAATAACCAGTTAAAAACTACTTAATAAATAACATAACACTAAAATGTAATTTATAAAGAAAAGTAAGTAATCCATTACGTTTGAAAAAGAGCCAATTGTTTAGTCTATGAGTTAACAACACTTAACACTTCATTGGCGTAATATCTGTCAAATTTCCCGCCAAAGCGATGGCACTTGACGTATCTACTTCACTTCAATAATTAATGTAGGATGTATCCAGTGTTGATTGGTTTAAACAATATCATTTACTTAAATAAATTAAACAGTGAGTTAATTTTTTGAGACATCAACCATTAAATTCAATTTTTGTTGCTTATAACAATTTTATTGTAATACTACAATACAATCGTATCTACAATTCAAAGTTAAAAACTAAACTTATTTTAATTAAAATAAAACTAAGCTACTGAAAAATTAAAGATTAAAATAAAAATCACCACTACAAAAAGAATACCCCCTCTAGCAGGTCCGCGCGCTTGTTGCTTATTAATAATTTTCAACTCCTGATCACCGATAAAAAATCACTGTGTATAAGAGCTATCAAAACGTTGACAATACGATAGCTTAGCAATAGATAGATAGGTTAAAGACGATATGGTTTTTACCGCCTACCTATCGATCTGTATGTATGTGTGTCTGTGTATCTGTTAATCTGCGTGTCTGTCTGTGGTCATACATCCCTGACTGATGTACCAATTCAAACGCGGCTTTGGGCAGGCGCTGAGTTTCATGAAAATTGATTGTGCCATTTAAGACATAAGGTTGCCGTCAATAGAACTTGTGAACGATGTAAACAAAAGTACTGTTTGACACATAACCTCAAATATTCACTAAGCGTGTTTTTACTCAAAATAATGTATAAAGAATAGTTATTTCATCTTAAACTTAATATGAAAATAATGACCAAGTGTATAAATCATTGCAAAGACCTTACTTGATCTTTAAAAGTACGTGACTATCGAGTAATCGAGGTGAATAGATTCGTTTGGGTTTGTTTACATCTTTTGCAAGTTCTATTGACGTCGACTTTAGGTGAGTATCTGATCTAAATTAAAAGTAACAATTAGGTTAACAAGAATATCCTCGATTCGTAGAAAAACTCAATCCTAAAGAAGCAGAGTAGTTTGTACAGTCACGAGATTAAATTTGATACCCACCTTAGGTCCAAAGTCTATCTGACGTTCTACAACAATAAGGTTGAGTTTCCTTAAAGTTAAAAATAACTTGACGACTTCAAGCATATTTTTCTTGAAATGGGTCCCAAATTAACGCTCGTGACCATACGTACCTACCCATGAAGGACCCATGATGGACACTTGATTCTTATTTTACAGAAGATAAGGGTTATTCATCTGTTTTGCAACAATCTATTTAGGACCGTATGAAATTTGAATTAAGAGTGAAATGTCCATTACTGGTGCCTGTCACCTAAAAGTGTCCATGATTGGTGCCGTTACCCTACTGTCTATTTGAAATGTCATTAGTCTGGTATCTTTTTTCATATCTCTCTCGTTACAGTAATATGAGATATAGTCCTTCTGATGTATCAAGCAGTTTCTAACTTCAAAAATCAATCAATCAATCAATCAATCATCATTGTTTGTTTTCCTATTTTCAGTGATCAGTTTTGTCTGCATATTCTTCATAAGAAGCTACTACTACAAAATGGCGGAGGAAGAACTCAACATCACTTGATTATATTTTTAATTAACCTGCATGTTTTCCATTTAAATGATTAAACTCACAATGAAGCATGTTAAAGATGCGATTTTATTTACAAGGGATATTAACGTTGCGCAAAGGCATGGCAAAATGGCGGTAGTGATTCTCTGAACAACGACGGTCGGACGGACGGACGCATGCATGCGCTAAAATGTGTTTGGTCGCTCTGACGGGACTAGCATTGTAACTTCTCAAAATGTGAAAGTTTCTTATGAGAAATTCTCGGAAATTTCCAAGAATATTCTTATTATTTGTATGGAAAGAGAACATTATCAATGGTCTCAAATGTTTCCGATAATATTCTCGGTAATTTCTTGAGAAGATTTCTTAACTTCTGAGAATATTCTGCAACTTGTACATTGCTAGACGGGACTAGGTACCTAAACTCGCCGCTGCGTCCGCCCGTCCGTTGTTTTTGAGAGAATAACACCCCTTATCTCAGCGACTTTACTCGCCCGTGGGTCACTCTCAGTACTTGAACTTTAACCACGGGTGAAAAAAGTCGTCGAGCTTTAAGTACACCTACGCGAACTACTCGCCCGTCTAACTATCTGGGACATAACGTTTCTCAGGAGCACGTTTAAGTTCATACATTTCCAAAAATTTAATTATAAAAATAGTTTTATTAACGCGCCGTGCCGAACTTCTTCAAATTAATTTCCATAAAGCTATACGAGTATTCCTGGGGTGTTTAGAGTTTCGCCTCCTAGTGTGGGTGGATGGTAGGAAACCGCGAGGACCTAAAAACCCGAACGGAATACTACCAACTACCACGGCACACCCCGGGCAACATTGCTGGTAGACTGGTCGCAGTTTCACTGTGCCCTCTTTACCAGCAATGGCTGAGAAATCTCTCGGCTCCATCGGGTTTGTAGGCGGCCCGATGGACTATCCAGCCTACCTGCGGTAGTCCTCCGCAGTTGAGCGCCGTGAGCGAGGATGCAGGAGTCCTGGGGGGTTGAGTCGAACGGAGTCGGGATAGTACTACCGGGAGACAACACGCCCCCTTTGGTCCGAATTTCTGGCAAAACGGTAGCCTTGTATGCTAGCCACTGCAAGGTAACGGACACGCGTCCGTACGGTCGAGGTGGGTACGGTTTCGCAGGCGAGATGTGTGGGGGCTCTCTGGGAGGGCGGGGTGTCGGCCATGCTGACGGGGCAAGGGCATGTGGAACACCTGGGGGGATCCGGATCGATCCACCCAGCCACATTGTCTGCAGCTCCCGATGTCGCGCATTGATACCCAACTCTGCACATCTATATCTCACAAGTAATCCTGGTGTCATTTTTAAGACATCCCCGGTGCGGGCTCCGTGGAGGGTGGGAAACTTGTGAGATGAAATTAAAATCAACGGAATATGGAAAATCCAAGATCCGAAAACCCGAAAGTGCCGGAGGGGAAACCCAAAGGCGCTCAACAAGAGAGCGGTGCTCCGTTAGGCGTGCCAGTCTCTCCAAATCCAACAGGTGCGGGTAGTAGTGGCCAAGGGCCACACCACACACAAACACCACACAGGGGTGGCGGTAGGGCGCAAGCCCCGCCAGCTACTCACACACACCAAACACAGCGGAAGGTAAGTGGCGCGAAAGTGACGCTACCTTCCTTCACACGTGGCTTCGAGGCATCGTCTTCGACCTCGAAGACCACAAGCACACACCCACGCGGGGGCGGTGCTAAGGCACCGCCACACACACACACGAAGTCTGCGAGGGGCAGAAAGTCTGCTGGGAAACCGGCGGGCTCAAAACCCCGAGCGTGGACTCAACACACCCAGCCCAGGCCACTACGCAAAGCCAGCCCGGAGATCGTCCCGCCTGCACCTGCGGAGAAATCCGCAGACGCGGGGCAGACACCGGCGCTGCTACCCACGCCCTCTGTAGCTTCCCAGCTGGATGCCAGCTGGAATTTTCCCGTGTTGTCCACGTGGGGAAGAAGGGAGAAAACCGCTGAGCGGGATGCCCCAGTACCCAGTGCGACCAACATCGGGAAAAAGAAGCACAAAAACCAGAAGCAGCGCCGCAAGTACCGTAGGCTACTGGCGGAACAAGCTGCTGCTCCGGTGCCTGACCAACAACCAGGTGCTCCCGGAACGGAGACGGTGCGAGGCGTTGCTGGTGACCCTTGTCACCCGTCAACAAGCCGTGCCGCTCCCAAAGGGAAAGGAGCTGGCAACAGGGCCTCGGAGGGGAGCCCCGCGGTGGCTCGAGCCAATGCTAAGAGGGTGCGCCTGGACGAGACTCTGTCTCCGAGAGGCGAACCCAAAAAGCAGAGGATCGAGCCGTCGCCGGGAACCCCACGAGTAGCGTACGCGGACGCGGCGAGAGCGGACTTGATGGTTGCTGTCACATCAGCAGCCACGGGTCACCTCTCGGCTGAACTCGCTGACGAGGCCCTAAACCTCATCCAAGCCCGCGTGATGAGGGAAGCGGTCCAAAACCTGCAGAGCAGGGGCGGACCACAGTTTCAGGGAAAGCCGTTACACGTGAACGGCACCCTGAGGCTGTGGTGCGGGGACCAAGCAGCGGTATCCTGGCTCAAACAGTGCGTGGCTACCATCACCCTCTCCTCAGGAGACAAGCTGGTGGTGAAGCGCCAGAGCGAGATACCGCGCAGAGTACGCTGCGGCATTCTGCTCCCGGGTGTTTATGACGACTTCGGCGTAGTAGCGCACTCGCTCCGCTACCAGAACACCTGGGTGCAGATAGACCGGTGGCTTCTGCACAGCGCAGACAGGCAAGGTAGAGAAACCTTCGCCATTGTCAGCATACCGGAGACGGAGGTGCAGGCCATCCTGGACAGAGGGCGCCGGCTCGCATTTTTGTGTGGGTCGGTGTACCTGAAGTTTCAGGGGCCACGGGGGAAGTTCGTGGAGACTCCACCCCCAAGCACCAACGCCACAACATCAGGCTCACAGCCAGAACCAGAGCCGATGGACACGGCCACGGTGACCGGCACGGCCGACGACGCAGTCGTGGTCACGCCCGGGTCCCAATCCCCGGCGCAAGGCGCCCCCTGCTCCGAGCACGACGAGGAAGAGCTCCTCCGTGACCCGTCGGAGAGCGGGGAGGAGTGCGCAAAGGGGTTGGGCTTGCTGGCCATCGGCGAGGGGGACGGCGGGGAGGGGTCATCGGGGATTCGCACCAATGACGGAACCCCCTTCTCCCGGTTGTAGCATCCTCCAAACAAACCTCCACCACAGCGAAACCGCGACGGCTCAGGTCCGGAAGTGGCTGGAGGCCAACAACACCGCCGTGGTCCTGATCCAGGAGCCGTGGATCAGGAAGGGGGCCATATGCGGGCTCCGAAACATTGGAGGTAAGCTCATAGTGCACACGGGACCGGATAACCCCCGGACCTGCATTTACACCACCAGGAATATACATGCCGAACCCTTAACCAGTTTCTGCTCTAGAGACCTGTGTGCCATCAAGGTGCGAGGGGCGCAAGACTCCAGCCTGCCGGAGGTGGTCCTGGCCTCGATCTACATGCCAGAGGCAGAAGATCCGCCGCCACACGAAATGACGAGGCTGGTGACCTACTGTGAGGAGTACAAGCTGCCGCTAATTGTGGCCACGGACTCCAACGCACACCACCCCCTCTGGGGCATGAAAAACGCCAACAACAGAGGTAAGCTACTTGTAGAATACCTAATGTCAACTAACCTTAACATCCTGAATACAGGCTCTGAACCCACATTCGTAAACAGACGTAGTAGCACAATCATTGACTTGACTTTAGCAACTGAAGAAACCTCACAGCACATCACGGGATGGCACGTTTCAAAGGAACTGTCGTGCTCAGACCATAGATGGATACGTTTCGATATTCAGGTAAATACAATCGCAGAAGCTCCTAGGAGGAACCCACGAAGAACCAACCGCTTGCAATACGCTGAGCGGCTGGAACTTACGTTGCCATCGGCGACTCCACTCCAACTAGAGAGCTGCGAAGCGATAGAAAACCAGGTAACTATCCTCACGGAGGCCATTGTAGCAAGTTATCAGCATGCCTGTCCTCTCTCTAACCCCCCGGCCAGCCGCAACAGCGAAGGTAAATGGTGGGGCCCTGAGCTGGAGAGGCTCAGGAAGAAGATGAGGCGACAACTGAACAGAGCAATGAACACAGGCGCAGACCACGACTGGGATAAGTACAAAACGACTAAGTCTAGGTACAAGAAACGCCTCAGGTACAGGAGTACGAGCTCATGGCGTAACTTCTGCAACAACATAGAAGCATGTTCACAGGCCAATAGGGTAAGGAAGGTTCTCTCCAACCAGACCACGCACACCATGGGTTCCTTACGCAAGCCAGACAACACACTCACCAGCTCGTCAGAGGAGGCAGAACGGGTCCTCGTAGAAACGCACTTCCCTGACTGTGTGATATCACAGTCGACCAGCTGGACGAGCGAAGAAGCCCCCCCTACCACGGTAGACTGGGTACGGGCACACGAGGTAATCAACCCCCATAAAGTTAAATGGGCAATTAACAGCTTTGACTCCTTCAAATCACCAGGTCTGGACGAGGTCTTTCCAGCACTTCTGAAGTGGGGTGGCGAAAGACTAACTCGGACTCTTGCCGAGATCCTAACTGCTTGCCTAGCACACAGGTATGTGCCCAGGCGGTGGAGGGAGGTCAAAGTCATTTTCATACCGAAACCAGGTAAGAGCGACTACTCAGACCCCAGATCCTACAGACCCATCAGCCTAACCTCGTTCTTATTAAAGACCCTGGAAAGGCTATGCGACAGGAATCTGCGGGAGAGCTGCCTGGTCAACACACCAATGCACCCAAACCAACATGCCTACAGCCAAGGTAAATCTACAGACTCAGCCCTACATGCAGTAGTAAGCAAGGTAGAGGAAGCCATCAAGAACAGATCAATGTGCCTAGGCGTCTTCATAGATATTGAGGGGGCCTTCGACAAGACCAACTTCAGCAGCATAACAACCGCGCTAGTCAGGCACGGGGCGAACCCGACCCTGGTTAAATGGATAGGTAATATGCTTAGCAAAAGGGTCATCAGACTCAATGCAAACAACAACCAACTAGCAATGGTGGCAAAGGGCTGTCCCCAGGGCGGCGTTCTCTCCCCGCTACTATGGAACATAGTTGTGAACGAGTTGATCGCCAAACTAAACGACAGTCGCTACTACGCGGTAGGTTACGCGGACGACATAGCGATACTCACAACCGGCAACGTCACCAGCACGGTCTGCGACGTCACCCGCGCAGCTCTAAGTATCGTAGAACGCTGGTGCTCAACCAACAAACTATCCGTCAACCCAAAGAAAACGGAGATGGTATTGTTCACTAACAAACGCAGCCTGGGCAACTACCAACTCCCCAAGTTGTTTGGAACAGAACTCCAGCTATCGAATGAGGTAAAGTATCTAGGAGTCGTACTTGACAGCAAATTGAACTGGAGCAAACACCTGAACAGCAAGATAGACAAAGCAACAATCGCTTTCTGGCAGTGTCGCAGGATGGTAGGTAAAACATGGGGTCTACACCCCAAGATCATCCTATGGCTCTACACGTCAGTGATACGACCAATCATTGCCTATGGTGCGGTAGTCTGGTGGCCACGCACCAGACTGTCCACTGTGGAATCAAAACTACAACGACTCCAGAGACTAGCCGGCATGGCAGCCACCGGATGCATGCGGACTACGCCCACAGCATCCCTGGAAGCCATACTCGACCTCCCGCCACTGCACCTCTTCATCCAGCAGGAGGCGGCGGCAACAGCGGTACGTCTTAGGAATTTGCACCTGTGGAAACCTGCCAGGGTACCACACACCGAGATACTCTACGAAGCGGTTAACGAGGAGCCACTCATAGAGGCGGCTACCGACAGAATACCGAAACAGTTTATCTTCGACAAGAAGTACAAAATTCAACTGTATGAAGATCCGTGGGAAGGCCTCAATCCCAGGGAAGTAAGGATCTTCACAGACGGATCCAAGACAAAGTCTGGATCCGGAGCAGGTACTTTTTCAGAAGATCTAAACATACATATCTCAACGCCATTAGGAGCCCATACCACAGTCTTCCAGGCAGAATGCGTGGGCATCATTATGGCTACAATAGCGATTGAGCAAAGGAAGGTAAAGGATCTCCCCATCCGTATACTCTCCGACAGCCGATCAGTTCTCCAAGCCTTACAGTGCTATACAGTAACGTCAGGGCTAATATACGAATGTCACAACGCCCTCTCTAAGGTATGTAACCTAAACCCCATCACCCTACAGTGGATAAAGGGACATAGCAACTCACGCGGTAACGACGCGGCTGATGTACTCGCGAGAAGGGGCTCAGAAATGGAACTGATAGGTCCTGAACCGTTTCTGCCCCTGCCGACCAGCTGGCTGCGGAACAAACTGCGGCGAATCACCAAGGTAAAGCACCAGCACCACTGGAGCAACCTAGACACCTGCAGGCAGAGTAAGGAAGCTCTTCCGATAATCAATCCCGGATTGTCGCGTAAGCTACGATTACTCAAAAGGGCCCAACTCCGGTTGTTAACTGGAGCCATAACTGGCCATGCCTTGTTTAACAAACACTTGTTCACATTAGGTGTTACAGACAGCCCCCTGTGCAGAGCTTGTATGACGGCGGAGGAAACCGCAGCCCACGTCATCATGGAATGTCCAGAGGTGGCAACATACCGGGCACGTCACCTCGGAACACCGAGGTCGCTACCAGAGGCCGTCGGCAACATCAAGGGTCTGCTAGGCTTTCTGGTTGAACTGGGCTGGCAAGAGTAGTGCCAGTAACCCAGCACGCAAAAAAGGCGCATTTGTTAAGTCGTCGAGTTGCGGAAATTAGCCCGCTACAACCTATAACCTATAACCTATACGAGTATTCCTACACCACTAACCAGACATAATTTAGATCTTCTGTCAAACCATTACCTACTCGAGCTGTTTTATTTTGTAAGTAACAAATTTTCGACAGGTCAACAGGTAGATACCAAGAGTCTTTTGTTTGGTACTTGTCAATAACAAAAAGCAAGCTTTAAAAACTTAACTGCTGTTTGGATAATGTCGTCAATATAATGTTAGTTATTACAATATTTATTATTTCGCTAATATTCCATTAACAAAAGTACCTACACCCGCGACGCTAAGACAAATCTAACGACACCTCGGGGACAAAGAACCATACATACATAACAGGTTAAAACATTACCCTCCTAATTCGGCAGTCGGGTAAAAAGATAAAACTAAGTCAAACTCACCTAAGTCCCCCCTCGGCTAAAGGTTAGGCATAGCATTTTAATGAGGAAATGCAGTCAGCCTTATGCTTATTACACTTTGCAATGTGCAAATGCTAATTTTCATACATGCACTTGCACTTCGCAAAGTGTAAATGAAACCTTTTAGGCACAATTCACGATGTTAATGATTTAGGCGATATTTGTAAGACGGAACCTCAGGCGGTCAATCGGACGGACACGGTCGAATGGGTGGACAGTCTCCGGTCCGGTCCCCGTTTTGGAATATGGGCACGGAACCCTAAAATGTATTCTCTTTATTTCGCTTAACGCAGCATAGCTGGCCCCTATTTCACCATCTTGAGAATGACACGGGAAAGGTGACAATACGGTATACATTGCAAATTTAACGCGCTGATATATCATTTAAAGAAAGAAAGAAGAAAGAAAATAAATTTATTCAGTGGGTACCCAAACAAACAATGACAGCTAGTGTCATTTGGTGCTGCGCCATGTACACTGAAATGTCACCTGTCATCTGTGATGGTCAGGATAGTGAAGCAGGAGTAATCTAGATCAATAAGAAAACCTTGAACATATTATTTCAGTATTTAATCTTTTCAAAATAATTTAACACACTTTTGTATTAAGTTTTCGGGCTTACTGAATCATGTAAATTTATTCAAGCAGTAGGTATCAGTGTTGGTATCTGCAACTTCTTCCGCCATTTTGTGGTAGTAGCTTCTAATAACAATCAGCCCGTAAATACTGATCACTGGAAATACAAAAAACGAGCAATAAATATTTATAACAATTTAAATTACATTACAGCTCTTTGCGTTTTAATTTTAAAAATGTGGCAGATATTTAGGCTGGGTTTTATAAAGATCCGTTAGAATCAAATTTCAGTCAGGAATGTCAAAACTTATATGAAGTTACAAAAATATTTTGATATTTACTAACGGGCCTTTATAAAACCGGGCCTAAGAGGAGAAACCGGCAACATTTCCGTTTTTTTATGGCAAGGAAAAGGCACCAGATGGCCCAGACAAGATGCACTACGCTAGCTAGCGTTTCTCTTCGCTTCGTTTTTAAACCAACCGCGTCACTGGTAGATGACGTGATACGAAAAGTCACGTGATGTGCCAGTGACGCGATTAGTTTAAAAGCTAAACGAATAGAAACGATAGCTAGCGTAATGCATCTTGTCTGGGCCCTCTGAGTACTCAGGCCACCAGCCACCTTTTTCACCATCGTGACAATTACAGGTGACTATTCACTATACATTGCAAAGTTAACAAGTTTCCACATTCGCAGGGATTCATATACGCTGCGCTATTTACACTGAAATAATGATGATGAAGTGATGAATGATGATGTATGTCATTGTTAGGATGATGAAATAGGGGCTTATGGTAAGTGGGATCTGAGACCCATAGACGTTTGAATTCTCAAGACTACAATCTCAACACTGCCAACTGAGACACACACTGAGATACTGTCTGAGGATGTAATGCCTCTATAGTAATATCACCGGTTGCCTTGTTTGCTATCGACTCGAAATGTATGGAGTTGACATAAGTGGTCGACGCAATCTGTCATCAGCTTACGTCAATCAAATGTATTGATTTGGAAAATCACTAATTTATCGTGATTGCATCTTGACAATCATTCAATTTGAGTTTTGAATATGAGAGTATGTAGGAAAAAAGAAAACCAACAGCAGAAAGCACATTGCAAAGGATCTCACCTCACCAAACGCTGTCGAAAATCGTTAATTTCTTGGACCTTCAGAAAAAACGAAGTGTTGTGACTACCTTGACCAATGACGTAATTAGTTAGAAAATACAAACCTACAGTCAGTACCCGGGCGCATAACGCGGTCGTTGGGCGTAGTAAAAAGCCAGTGATGCCTTTAGAGAAGAAATAACAAATGTGTAAGACGGTGAAGATGGCGTCCAGCGCCACGAGGATGGCCATGGCGATCAGGAACGCGCGGATGCTGACTCGTCTGCGCTGGAATCAAAAATCATAGAATATCTACGGTACCTAAAATGTAAGTGAAATTTCTTCAAAAGGTTAAGTTTATAGAATTATATATTACACAGCCCGAAGGTCTTAAAGCTAGTAAAGAATTCTGTGGAGGTATATTAGGAATAATAGAAAAAAATATTCAAATGTTACTTAATAAATAATCTGGAGTCGTCACTAACAGGGCGTTTGCGATAATTTTGCTACAACGTAGTATGTAACAATTCTTGCAAATGAATAATGTCAAAATACCTTCACACGACACATTTTTACGCTAGATTTTATAAGGTTTTGGAAATATACCCTCCTAAAGTATCTAAATTAACTACCTCCTAGAAAAAGTTAATGGCACATAATCTTTAAATGACACGGACGCGACTGGAGCAGTGATCATCTCATTTTGGCAACAAACTGCCACAAACTTTTTGCAGAAGCAGAAAGATTTTAGCACTGAACTGAACCTAAGTGAGAAACCTTTTTCAAGATTGAAAACTGTAGTTTTTGGAATGTTTTGAGACGGGCATAGAGCTCGACCAAAAAAAGGTCCACAAATCAAAATGGCAAAACAGTACTGTTCTGCCTCGACGTGTGCGTGCACACAGTAGCAGTTCTCTGCTGTGCACTGTTCTGCCTCACTGCTCTGCCTCCGCGTGAAACTAGCATAAGACAACGAATGGAGTTTCTTGCGGCGCTTCTCCGCAAAGATCTTGTTCGCAGCGCTAGTAGATTCACTCCATATTACCGTGTAAAAGAGCCCTAATTTCACAAATACCTTGTGCAATCCAATGTGAAGAATTATAGTAAACACGAGTGCGGCTATTCTGAACACCAGCGGGCTGATGTTGGCTACCACCAGCCCGAACTGCCTGGACGCCATGGACTCCTCGTTATCTGCCAAACCTTTCAATAAGACAGCGGTCGGCATCCCTATTATTGACAGTACAAAATGGTTGAAGTAGACCATCTGTGAAAATAAATGGTTAAGCTAGTAATTTTGGATCATAGTACAAACAAAGCTCAACAAAAACCTTCATTTAGTAGCGTACTGTCACATTGTACCTCGACAAATCAGTAGGTATTATCTATGTCAAATGGTTATTGGCTTTTTTGTGGCAAAAGGAAGGCAATCTATCACAATCACCACCGGCCCCCTATTTAACCATCTTGACAATGACAAGGTGCTTATATGATGCATGAGCGTGTTGACTTTGCAATGTATACCAAATTGTCACATGTCATTGTCAAGATGTTGAAATAGGGGGATGATAGTAAGTGAGATTCTGAGACCCATAGACATTATGACCATTACATTACATATTTTATTTACGTTTGTACAACTTGGTGTTAGCTCTACACAGATTAAAAGACAAGTATTTTTAGCAAAATTAATCTCTGAATCACCATAGAACTGTGTCACAGTGACGTTACGAATCAAATCGTAAGAAGTGTTAAATAAATTATTTTATTACGAATTATGACACTATGACGCGGGTATGTTAGGGTTCCGATAGTAGGTACATTCAGGCTCAAAAATATCGAAATACCTGCTTTTATGTTCTTTTGTCTGCCTTAATCGGAAATCGAATCGCGGTCGAATATGACAATAAGGTTTTAAATATGTTTATTTTTTGTAAATTAAAACTAAGTCTCCTTTGCGTAGAATTTGCTATATATCCAATATTTAAGGTAGTTGCCGTCCATGTAGCGTTCGTTTTTACCACCATGTAGAATTATATGACCAACATAATGTAGATATAAAATTAAGCAGCGATCGATCCACTAATCTCTTGATAAAGAGCCAACACCGACTAGTAGATGGAGAGGAGAGCGGCCCTATGAAATATTGAGGGCACTAGTTCGTTTAACTGTTTATTCCTCACCAGCAGGATGTAGGCGATGATGAAGGAGCCGGTCCTCAGCGGGACGCAGCAGCAGCAGGTGTTGAACACGAGGAGAGGCATGGTGGCGTTGCCCAAGTCCTGTTATAAACGGCTGGTTTGATTATTGGAGGAGGAAAAGGGTATTAGGAGTCAGAGGGCATTTTTGTTTTTTTTTTTATGTCATAGAGAAGACAAACGAGCACACAGGCCACCTGATGGTAAGTGGAAACTGTGACCCATAACATTCGCATGCAATTCTAAGACTGCAAATGCGTTGCCAACCCTGAGGGCTAAGATGGAATGCCTCTATGCTAGTCATTTCACCGGCTGTCTTATCCCCAAACCGGAACACAACAATGCGAACACTGCTGTTTGGCGGTAGGTTAATGGATAAGATGGTGGTAGCGATCCGGACGGGCCCTGCACAAGGTCCTACCACCCGCATGCTCATGGTTAGCGTTCTACCATAAATAAAAACAGCAAATAATTAAGTAAGTACCTATATGTGACGATATTCTGCCAGAAGTTGAAGATCTTAAGACTACGCCGAGCACACGCCGAGCGTCCAGTGGCGCCCTCATTACTATTATTGTGTTTTCTAAGTAACTAAATAATTTCCTTGGAATCAAACGATACGATTTGTAGCGCAAGTAAAAACACAATTTATGGAACACGTAACAAACTTTAATAACAATTACCCTTTGAGTAGTCAGCTTAACGGGAAAAGGTGGCCACTTATTTCCGTTAAGTTAATAACTTGAAGGTGAATTGTTATTGAACTATATGATACACCCTTTAAGTTGTATTTTCATTTGTAGTACAAAAACATTTCGTCCGATTTCAAGAAAATTCTTTAGTTTATTAGAAAACACAATAAAAGTAATGAGGGCGCCACTGTACATCCGGCGTACGCTCGGCGCAGTCTTAAAGCTAAATTACTTAAACTTGACGAAAGAGAAACCTGGGGGCCTATTGCCTAACGCACTCGCCATCGCAATCAACTTCAAAGTGGAAGAATTATTTTAATTATGTTTGCAGATGAACCTTCGATTTTCAATTTGATAACAATTGCGATTGCGAGTGCGTTAGGCAATAGGCCCTCAGATCAATAAGATCGACATTGCATAGTCAGGTCGCGTTTCTTCACTGTTTTACTTATGCCATCACCAAAGAGTGTCTTATACCAAACGCACTAAGGCCTATAGTTTATACATATTTATTACTTAGAAAAATATTACTAAATTCACCGGTAGCATACGAGTAGCAATATCTTAGGCAAAATGGGACACAGAAATAAATAGGACTCAAATGCAACCTATAGTAAAAATATTTTGATTGCTATGTTGACACTACGTGGTAACTGTTTCGGTATGTACCTTGGTTTCCAAATTAACTAATTAGGCACTGGGTTACTGAAGCTTCACTAAGAAAGAAAGCGGTTTAAGAAAAGCGTATTGTATAAATTGAGTCAGTTTTTTTTAACAAATGGGCCTAATGACTTTTAAATGCATCAAACTTAGTCACAGCCATCTAGTTCTTTTTTTTAATAAGTTCTCAAACTTTCAACTGCGAACAAATTGAGATACTATTTAAAAAAACTATACACTTGTCGTGTTCTCAAAGACATCCGTGAATAAAACATCTGTCACTTTCTGACACGCGTATAAGCATGAGAGTGACGGATGCTTTATCCACATTTTGTCACGCGATAAACTCAATTATACTAGGCCCGCTGCAAGTCCTGCAACTAGAAATGGCAAGCAAGAAGGGTCGTCGAACTTTAAGTAGGGCTGTGAAACTTCAACAGTCTGAAGACTCCAAGTTGCCAACCCTAACGCCGTAGCCAACAAGCATTACGCTAACTAGCGTCTCTATTCGTTTCTTTATTCGCGTCACTGATAGATGACGTGATACGAAGAGTCACGTGATCTACCAGTGACGCGATTGGTTTAAAAACGAAACGAATAGAAACGCAAGTTAGCGTAATGTTTATTTGCTAGGCCCCTGAGAGGACCAAGATGAATACTTCTATGCTATTCACCTACGCCGTATCACTTGCGAATACTGAAGTATGGTGGGGGTAAGTAAGGGCATTAAATTTAAGAGGATTGTGAAACTATAATTTTTCCATACAAAATGCGATTACGTTTTTCTTCCCTTAGCTAGTCCGATTTTTTACATGTTGTAGATATTATGAAAAATCCATACGTTTTCATTTCAAAGAAAATATTTCAAGTAACTATTAAAGAAAATAAAAATCGGAAACCTAGACCTAGTTTTTCATAACAACTATAGTACATTATTCAAAATCTTAAAAATTGGACTTGATTTAGGGATTCAAAAACGTTATCGCCCGGAGTAAAATTTTCTCTTAAAGCGTGATTATACACGGCACGTTTCGTATATTTTCCATCGGATGTACAATAGACACACAGTTTATAACCGACTTCAAATAATATTTGACCAAAAACGAGAAGGCCGTGCTGACGTAACACCATAGTAGGCAATGCAATGCTGCAGTCAAAGAATTCTAAACTCTATTGTTAACGATATTTAATTAAAAATGCTTATACCATTACTGTGCAGTTGCCACCTCCTTTGGTATAAGTGCAGCGTGGCCAAGTGCACTATTAAGTCATCGAAGGTTTTCATAGAAATTGTAAATTATTTAAAAGGTGAAATCGAAGCGAAGAGTTCGAATAAGGTAAAGTCTTTCTTTAATTTCATGCCCTTAGTTAAGTTATTATTTTAAACTCTTGTTTCTAGCAGTTAATCGTAGTACAGGGTAAGAATGTCGATCTGCGATCGCAAAGAACCGATATTAAACGTAAACTTGTAAGGTTATTAAGGTCATGGGCGACGTTAAACTAGGCATGCCTCCTGCATTAAAGGGCACAAAAGATGAAAAAAAAAAGATAAAAGACATTTATTCCGTAAGTAGGCCGTACGGGCACTACACGTCAAGAATCTACCAGCGCTTCCCAAGAGGAGACACTGCTGAGAAGAAACGCCGCAAGAAACTCAGCAGTCAGTATTTTTTTAAACATATTACAATGGTACTACTTAATCTAGCATTATTAAAGCAATAAATATTAAATTTAATATAATATCAAATAACATGCGTAGATAAAGGAAGAAAAAGGAGAAAAAAAACTAAAACCAACAATGATTGACCCTCGCGACGACGCGATACTTTAGATCGAGAACGGTATTTTGAGCCTCTAGTGTAGGTATTTTAAGTATTTTTACATACACAAAAACGTCTCGATGGCGTTCGCGTTTCTCGTATGAATAACATGGTCACTTTCGCCTGCAAGACGGTTTATTGCCGCGTGAACAGCAACTTACACTCGAGGCCCTGGTCGTAGAGATTATTCGTCAAACGTTCAGTACCCTTACCATGAGTTGCAATTACCGTACCCGCTAGTCTCTATAAGCTTACTGCGAGGTCTGCGAGGGACAGAGCAGTCGACTCGTCAGCGAGTACGTTAATTGTAACTCATGCTACAACTAACGTAAAGGGTATGGTTTGGTAGAGGCTAACAACCCAGGATTTGAAGCTGAAAGTCTTTAAATTATAATTTTTGTGTAACACCTTCAACCTCGTCGTCACTTAACATCAGAGGGCCCAGACATGACGCTAGCTAGCGTTTCTCTTCGTTTAGTTTTTAAGCCAATCGCGTCACTGGTAGATGAAGTGATACAAAAAGTTACGTGATGTCCCAGTGACGCGATTGGTTCAAAAACTAAACGAATAGAAACGATAGTTAGAGTGATGCACCTTGTCTGGTCCCTCAGGTGAGACTGAGGTTAAACGCAAGCCCATTATTGATAAAAAAAACTGTCAACATGGTAGTCTGTTGAAATAAGAAACCTGTAGAATTGGTAAACCAGTCTTACTAATTTGGGAACTGGAAGAAATGATTTGTTTTGTATTTTTCCAGCACCACCATGCCTTTCCTCGTGTTCAAGACCTGCTGCGGCTGTACCTCGCTGAGGACCGGCTGTTTCATCATCGGCTACATTCTTCTGGTGAGCAACCAGCGGTAAAACCACCAGGGGTGCAAACTGTCAAGTGAACTAGAGTTTCCATAACGTCAATAATGTGATTACGTTAGGACAATAGACTTAAGATCAATGAGAATAAAAGAAATAGGTTTGACTATTACATTACTTACCAAACACACTAACATACATATTTAACGAAAAAATACCGTAACACTGAGTTCCCTCTATTTGGCGTAACGTTTATTGTCCGAAACTGATTTAGCATAACAGACTTGGCATAATCGGTTTTCGACGGATGGTAATATGGCAGAAACCTTATTAGGCATAATTTGTACATACATACATATGTATACTCACGCCTTCATTCCTAGAGTGGGGTAGGCAGAGCTACAGATTTACCAACAACTCTAAAAACTTTTTGTTAATTCTATAACAACATTTTGTACAGTAAAAACATAAATGAAAAAGATTTTGTTCAGCATAATTTTTATTCGGCATATTATCGATTGTCCGAAAATAACTTGGCATACTTACAAACTTAACTAAGTACTTACACATCGCAAAACAAAATCTGTAAAAATTAAACTATAAAATTTAGTTTAAATGAAAGGGGAACAACTAACTATTTTTTTGTCATGTATTTTTTTCAAGGTTGGGGGACTTTTTTTTTAAAACTGAATACGTTTTTTTATTATTGTTGCGTGTTATTTATACGGGTAAACACTAACAATAGACGTATTTATCAAAGTTTAAACATGTTCTTTCAATTGTAACTCAATGGACCAGCTTGTCCCTTTAATGTGTGAAAATAGAGGTTTATCTCAAAACTATTAAATATTCAGATCTCGATAACTTATTTCCACAATTAAACTACTTAGTTATACAAAAAAGTTAAACAGTGTTGCAAAAATAAAATAATGTAAGTGAAAAAAAAATTGTTAACGTACCCAGGTACGTGATGGGACTTGATACATACCATAACATACATACCTTACAACCGTGTCTAAAATATTATAAACTGGATCAAATATGGTTTAGGTGCTATACATATTGAATGTGGTGCTGCTAGCACTGATTGCAATGAAGGTGATAGTCCCCTCGAACTTCCTGGAGGGTGCCGAGAACCCCCTGGGCAAGGACCCGACACCGATGGCCTCCGTCGCACCGCTCATGCTATGCCTGGTTGCGATAGCGTTCCTCATCGTTCTACTTATTGGACTATATAAGGTGATCTGCCGCAATAAAGAAGGAGATTAACTAGTGTAGCAGTCAAAGCATTCTTTACTCCATTTGTAACTATATTGAATATAAAATGCTACTACTATTCTGTGTAGTTAGTCACCTTCTTCGGTATTACGTTTTTCTGTAGGCAATAGAAATAATAATAATGGGACCGGAAATTAGTAACTTTACAGCTTTGTCATGTTCATATACCTAATGTGGGAGCACCCCTCGACCTGGCTGTCGTGGTTTGATGTACTGCCCTGAGACAGACAAATGGCGGTATCTCAGACAGAACTCCTGTAGCAAGTGCGACCTCACTTCTCATAGGAGAGGATTGAATTTACTTTGGCTATTTAATTCGAGTTACCGCCTATTGATTTACGAGGGCAGTTCTATCGGACTGGTCTGGCACAGCTTTGGTACCCAACGTCGCTTTCCATAGGAAAAGAGAACAACACTGCAACAGAGTATTTAGAGTCAAGCCTGCTTGGAGAAAATCAGTTAGTCAAGTTCACTCTATCACAAGGAGTTCGGCTCTAGCCAAGATGCAAACGCTACGTTTTTCGTTTCTATCACTCAAAACGTATGAAATGACATTCTTATGCGTTATGATTTACGATAAACCACGTGGTCAACTGTTATCCCATATATTTTGAGCGATAGAAAAGAAAATCGTGAGCAGCGTTAGCGTTTTGACTAGGGCTTCAGAGCCTGAAAGGGTATGCTCTAAGCGGGATGGCAATACGATCAAGCAGAAATAGATTTGTTAAACAAATCCAAGCTAAAGCGCGGGTGTAGGTCACGAACGTTAATTTGTGATCCATTTTAAAAAAGATAGACTTGAAGTCGTCAATGTTATTAGTAATGCCAAATCATTTGTAACTTATAGGACACTCAACCTCATTGTTGTAGAATATCAGATCGACTTTGGACCTAAGGTGGGTCCCAAATTAAAGTTTCTGTGATTTATTATGTTTCCAGCGCAAACGCAACCTTATCCTAGCGTTCCTGATAGGCATGGCCATCCTCATTGTGCTGGACGTAATCACGCTCATCTTCGTCGCGGTTGTTGGCGCTGGGTGGGCCTTGATTTTGCTCCGAGTGATCGTTCTGGGTCAGTGACGCACTAGACTTAAGTTTTACACATATTTCTGGCCGTATATGTTTTTTTTTATGGCATAGAGAAGACAAACGAGCACAGGCCACCTAATGGTAAGTTTCGGTGACGCATAGACATTCGCATTCACAAGACTGCAATGCAATCCTAAGACTACAAATGCGTTGCCAACCCTGAGGACTAAGATGGAATGCCTCTATGCTAGTCATTTCACCGGCTGTCTTATCCCCAAACCGGAACACAACAATGCGTACACTGCTGTTTAGCGGTAGGTTAATGGATAAGATGGTGGTAGCGATCCGGATGGACCCTGCACAAGGTCCTACTACCCGCAAAACCTCCCGTTGTGTTTAGTTCTGTCCCTTTCCTCAGCCCAGTAACCGGTAAGCGCTATATCCACGGCCTCGATTCGGCATCTATTCTATTTAAGTGAGAAAAAGACAGCACAATTGTGCTTCTGGCTCTAAAACTGAAGTTAAAGTAAGACAGCAATCAACTTCTGCATTTATATTGCTAAATGCAAGCGCAAGTCCTTGTGGCAAACCTTGGGTGCCTATGACCCGCAGTGGACTTTTTTCTGCTAAAATGATGATAATGAAGGTCAGGTAGAGAAAGCACACTCAATAACACACATACCCATTTTTTTTTTATTCTTGTGATAAAGGATACAAGTCTTCTGAGGTTTAAGTGAAAAGGTCTATTATAGACTCTGTAGATATATGAATCATAGCCTTTTTAATTACAAGCTAAGTCGACTTGCATCCATTTTCACAATAATGTTAACTAGGCTACTCATGTAAATTGCTGAAATAAACGATTGATTGATTGATTATATCTCCCAATCATGTCCGCCAGTGTTGAAAACTGAATCAACCTTAATTGTTTTCTTCTTTCAGTGATCGATATTTACATACTTCTCGTCATTCGAAGCTACTACTACAGAATGTCTGAAATTGTTCTGGGCTCCGAGTGAATGTACTTATTTTGCTGCGTCGATTTTTAATTATGTATATTACTTTTGTAATTTATATTATTTAATACTAAATATTAAATATTTTACGAAATGATTATGTTTGACTTAACTAACCTTGTACTTCCGCAAGTTGAGAAAAAGGTCGTAAATTACTAATTTCCTGGGGCTTTATTCTACTCGCTAAAACGAGAAGAAGAGAACTGTAAGAGCAAACGGGGACCATAATGATTTACAATCCCAAGACTGCAAACCTAAGGGCCGTGACGATCTCAAAGTAAAAGTCAATATGAACAAAACTGTCATTTTCAAAGCGTCTTGACACTTGGACTAAGTTTAGTTTGGTTCTCTACTACAGTACAGCCGTACGGAGCCTGCTATTCCACTTTATCATACCATGTATCATATTGATAAATGCTTGGTTACTCTTTTTCACTTGTCAGTAAAAGCTTTGAGAGCGTCGGTGACCTAGCAAATAGTGTCGACTTGTTCAAACCCTCGGCGGTCATGTCTCAATGAATTTTTCTAACACGTACATTACCCAATGCTGAAGAATAACATCGTAAGGAAACCTGCACATTCGACCAGAGGGGCTATTGCCTAACGGATTCGCAATTGCAATCGTTTTCATTTTGAAAATCGAAGGCTTGTTTGCATACAAAATGAATACAATTGTTCCACTTTGAAGCCGATTACGATTGCGATAGTGCGGGTAATTGCATAAGCGACCGTAAAGGGTCGAAGTGTAATAGTACATTGTGTATTAAGGGTGGTAAAGAAAGAATTACAAACGAGAGTCTGTTAGAAGCCCGAAGCCGAAGGCTGAGGGCTTTAATGACTCGAGATTTGTATTTATTTTACCACCCGTGTAACATACAATGTTTTTCATCACAATTGCGAGGAAATGAAATAAAATCAGACAAAAGATAATATTTTTAACTTATTAGCGGCAGACCACAGATTATAGGATATGTCTCGGCAGGCTACATCATTGTCTGTGACTTACCACAGATAATGTCAAACGGGTTCGGAGTCCGATTCTAGTGACAGTCGAGATCAATCGTTTATATGCGACATTTTTAGGAAATTGTATGCAACTGACATTTCATCTCGAATGAAACTTCATATCGAATGGCACAAGAATTGGGGTCCTGACGTATTGTGATAGTTTGAGTCCACGTATAATATTTAAAAAAAAAATTATTACGCACGTTAGAAGCGTAATGGTAAAAAAAGGCCCGCGGGTATTATTTTGGATTTACGGTCGATTTTTCTAGCATGTTAGGACACTATTTACGAGCAAGTGTGATGAAAAATAGAATAAGGCAGCCTATTCTACTATCCTACCAATATTACAAATGCGAAAGTTTGTGTGTGTTCCTCCTTCACGCTGCAACGGCTGGAGAGATTTGGGTAAATTTTGAAATGGAGATAGGTTATACTCTAGATTTATACATAGGGTACTTTTAGGAGGGTATAACAACTTTTAAACAGAGTTCAAAGGGGTACGTATCATAATATATAAAGTTCAAAATACATAATGGGTCATAATACATAATGGTCATAAGATATAATAGTTTTATTTCTGAAACCGTAAATTTTTCAGGATTGTTATAAAACAAACCTAACCTAACCTAATGGGTTCTATACGATGGGTTTTAAAAAAATCCTGAAATGTTTACGGATTCAGAAATAAAACCATTATATATTATGATCAATATGTATTTATGACCCATTATGTATTTTGAACTTTATTTATTATGATACGTACCCGTTCAAAGACCAATAATTACATGGTAAAAAACATTTTTAGGGTACTTTAATGAAATGTTTTATCTAGGTGCTCCACGTCATTAACATTACGGTATTAGCCCTGGCTGCGGGGAAGGTCCACGAACCCCTGGAGGATCCTCTGCACAGGGACACCGCGCAGACGGCCCTGGTCGCTTCCGTGGCGCCGCTGGCACTGAGCCTGCTGGCCGTCACGTGCATTCTTATCCTACTCGTTGGATTGTATTTGGTAATCCTACTAGCCCTAGTACAATTATAAAATTTATAAATGCGAAAGTTCGTATGTGTTAGTTTGTTACTCCTTACGCTGCAACGGCTTGACGGACTTGGATGAAATTTGAAATGTAGATAGATTATAGCTTGGATTAATATGTGTGTATAGGTTACTTTTATCTAAATATATAAAAGGAGAAACTGACTGACTGACTGACATATCAACGCACAGCATAAACGGCTAAACGTAAGCACTTGAAATTTGGAAGGGACGTAGCTTAGGTACCGTAGAGGTGCACTAAGAAAGGAATTCCCGAAATTCCCACGGGAACGGGAATTAGCGGGAAAATTATTAACTCAAAAAAAATGTTTTGCCCAACGAAGTGGACACGGGAACAGCCTAGTATAGTATGTTTGTCCAGCGTTCCGTGAGTCACTGCCGGTACTGGCTGAAAATCAGCGCTGTAGGTGTCTGACACTCCAGCATTTTGCTGAGCCAGTGTCCGTTTCACCGCCGCGAGGACACATTTGCGTGCTATGCCAGTTTCTTTCACTGTTTTGTTGAATCATTTGTATATTTGTGTGTCTTATGGATGGTGAATAAATGTATTTCTTCTTCTTCTTCTTCTTCTTTCTTCTTCTATTCACCCCGGAAAAATTAAAAGTCCCCGAATGAATTACGCTTATAGAAATCTAAGCGGACGATTACGCGGGGAGAAGCTAGTATATTTTAAATGCGAAAGTTAGTGTTTGCTTGTTACTCCTTCATGCTGCAACGGCTGGACGGATTGGGATGAAATTTGAAATAGAGATAGCTTATACCTTGGATTAATATATAGGCTACTTTTCATCCTGGAATCTAATCGAAATCTACGCGGACGAAGTTGCGGGAATAAGCTAGTATTTACATACAGTGCGATGGGTTACTCTTATTGATCAAACCTAATATTTGACGACGCGCTGGCCTAGTTGGTAGTGACCCTGCCTACGAAGCTAGCGGTCCTGGGTTCAAATCCCGGTAAGGGCATATATCAGTGTGATGAGCGCGAATATTTGTTCCTGAGTCATGGAGGTTTTCTATATATTTAAGTATATATTTCTCTATATAAGTATTTATATCGTTGTTTAGTACCCATAATACAAGCCTTGAGCTTAGTTTGGGACTAAGTCAATTGGTGTGACATTGTCCCCTGATATTAATTAATTTTTTTATTTATTTAATATAAATTGCGCGAAATACACTTCGCATAATATGTATCGCAGTAAACACCTTTAATCAATGTTGGTGTGATTTACAATGATTTCAGCGCAAGCGCATCCTTATTCTAGCATTCGTGATAAGCATCAGCCTCCTCCTCGTGCTGGATCTCGGCACGTTTGTCTTCGTGTTGGTGGTGAGCTGCGGGTGGGGCTCGACGGTGTGTCGATTTCTTGTTTTGGGTCAGTCACAGTATATTATCTTTTTTTTTATGGCAGGGAGAAGACAAATGAGCACACAGGCCACCTGATGGTAAGTGGACACTGTGACCCATAGACATTCGCATTCACAAGACTGCAATGCAATTCTGAGACTGCAAATGCGTTGACAACCCTGAGGACTAAGATGGAATGCCTCTATGTTAGTCATTTCACCGGCTGTCTTATCCCCAAACCGGAACACAACAATGCGAACACTGCTGTTTGGCGGTAGGTTAATGGATAAGATGGTGGTAGCGATCCGGACGGACCCTGCACAAGGTCCTACCACCCGCATCCCTCATCACATCTACATCTACATCTTATCCTTTTCCCAATCATTTGGTGTTGGCGCAGCATGTTTTTTCCGAATGATATCCGCCGTCATCTCAGTATTCACTTTCTTCTTCATAGAAATATACGTACATGCATACATTAAATCCACTTGCTACGATCTTGACAGATTTCTTTCACTTCTTCCACATTCATACATCGAGTCATGCACACACGTCGGTTCACAGAAACAGTGTTTCATTTACTATCATAACCATACGGCATATTTAAAATTTGGCATAATGAACTTTAAGCCTAATCCACCGGTGGGAAGCGAGCGAAGCGAGCGAGCAAGACTTTTCTGGGCAGAACCGATCCCTTGAAAATGTTAAATATACGAGTATGCCAATCATCCAAATACAATAAGTATGCATCCCAACTAACAATTTAACGTCGTTCAAAAGTTTAGCAAACGTTATCTTAATACCTTTGATCGTAATAGCTAAGTCATACTAATGTTTTAATAACGTTTACTAAACGCGAAAATGGCCCCAGTTATACGACCTACTTTGTCGTATAATGGTCATACAGAAGTCACAAGCCGTCTTCGTTAACGTCATTCAAAAGTCATATAAACGTTATGGAATTACCACTTTTGTTGTATTGTGGTCGTACAGGTGTTTTTGAATGACTAAAACGTTTTATTTGAGTCAAGGAACACAACACCTGTAAGACTTCTTATTCATTTTTCTTGTCAGTGACACTTTGTGATTGTGTTTCGAGATTTGAGTGCAAAATAAATAGTTACAAGGAAATAAAAGGGGAATGTTATTTAACTTTCATATTTTACTAACTTTATCTGTCTCTTATGCCATTTAGTTCCACTGGGAATTGAAGTTTTATGATAATATACCTATGTAAATACTATTCAGATTTTCATGCCCCCTCGTAATTTTGTGTTTAAATCATTATATTTTTATGAATAAAAATATGTTTGTATCTAAAAATGTAGGAAATTGTTGTTTTTGTCGTACACTTATCTCTTTACGACGTTGTAAAAACATAAAGTCATATTAAGGTTATTTTAAAACCATGCAATACGCCATGACAGCTAGCTATTAGGGTAGGTAGGGTTTTTTGATAACAGGAAATCCCTATTAACTTTCCTTTTGAAAGTTCCACTACGTTTTAGTTTTCTCCACGTATTTTTTGCTTCCATTTTTCATAGTTTCTATACAGCGTTCCGTAAAATAATGGCGGCCTAGACGTTTTAAAGTCAAAACCTGACTTAAATGCGACTACAGGTTAGATTAAAGTCAGGAAATGACATTAAACGGCCATCATGCAAATAAACGTTATATTTAAGTTTTAAATAAACAACTAAGTCATTTAAGAGTCGCTTATTAACCGCAGAAAAACAAGATAGTGGTTGTTTTATAAACGTCACTGTAAAAACGTCTATACAATGCTACGTTATATAAATGTCATATAAAGGTTTTTCAAACACCTAATTTGGTCAGTTCAAATCGTTTAATGGACTATAACGTTAGTATGACAATTGCGTTGTCGTACAAACGTTTAAGCTAAGACTGTAATAAAACGTCGTATAGTTTAGTCTTACCGACGTTGCGAAGACCAGTGTATTATGACATATTCGTCGCACGACTAATAGGTTAAATTAAAGACGTCTATAGGACCTAGTAGTCATCTCATTACCATTATAAGACTGCTATCCAACTTTATGTCGTACAAGTCAAGACTTATGCGACGTTTTTGTTTGTTGGATGCCAATCAAATACTATGTGAAACTAATTTCAGCGAAACTAATATTATTCTTAATATTTTGCGAAAACAACAATCTGCCTTTGAATTATGCGAAAATAAATTATGCATATCATATTGCATAATTTATTTCGGCCAAACGTTAGTATGCGATACGAAATTATGACCAACAAATTCCTGCGAGACAACGGTGACCCGCCCTACACATATAGCGCATTTGAGTAGGGCACAGATACAACCTGCTCGACATGTGTCTGAAATTTCTAATAGGTATATTACGAGTACTTTGTTGTAAATTCCTATGCTATACAGGGTGGAAAGATAAGTCGGGCCCTGGAGGGAAACTACCTTAAATCCTTAAGTAGGCTCATTTTACTTAAAGGAGACATTCCTTTATTTTTAAAAAGAAACAAAACTGCATTCAAAGATTTTCTTAAATTTTCTTGCCTCAACCGGGAATCGAACTAGCTAAAAATTAGAAAAATTAAAAGTAGCTATTTTTTTCTTCTAATCGATAGGATTATTGTTCGGGATTAAATGTCTTAAAGTAACACTTAGTATTAGAAATAAAAAAACGTGAAATTTAACATTAATCATATCGAGTGTTTACTTTTTACATTTTTACCTGGTTCGATTCCCGGGAGAGACAAGATTATTTAAGAAAATCTTTGACTGCAGTTTTGTTTCTTTTTAAAAATAAAGGAATGTCTCCTTTAAGTAAAATGAGCCTACTTAAGGATTTAAGGTAGTTTCCCTCCAGGGCCCGACTTATCTTTCCACCCTGTATATTACGATTTCTTATTTCAGCTATCGATGTTTATATACTCCTGGTAGTCAGGAGCTACTACTACAAAATGGCGGAGGAGAACGCCGTTAACTCCCCCACAATACTGCCATCATAAGCCAAAAGGCAGTATCTCTAATTCGATAGCCAAAGTAAATTCAACCCTCTTAGGATAGATAAATAAGGTTGCATTTTCTACAGGAGTTTTGTCTAAGATACCGCCATTTGTCTTAGCAGGGCAGAATATAAGTACGTTTTTTGTAGTGTCTTTATATATAAAATTATGTTTTATATCAATTTTGTGTTTTACTTTATTACCCTACGACGGAACGATACTGTTTTATTAACTATAGAGCTCTCGTATATGAACAGCCGAGATATTATGATATCGTCTGTCTTATATTAATGGCGGTTTACCGCGGTATTCAAAAGTGATTTCGCCAATGTCCAGTTAGTGGAGTTAAGCTCGGTCATGTGATCGCTACGCACAACGCTGCGGTACGCGGTATACGGCGCTGGACACGTAATTGTGTTGTAAGTAAAACGTCCACAATGGACAGTTTTTAAGCACTCTACGCATTATCCTTCTTGACGTACAGCAGCGCCCGACCGTCAGGCCCGATGGTTCTGGACGAACTATCATACAAAGTATCCATCATGCTGTCACAGACCACAGATTCTTACTTCGCTCATTTCGTTTCGTTCAGAAATTGTGGCTCCTACACTCGCTTTAACATCCTAATGTGTACAATATAGTTTTTTTATTACACAAGCGAAATTCTAAAATCTAGTATATTTTTTGGGACACCCCAAAACCAGTATAGCACTCCTGAAAGACACGAGATTTGGCAACACTGCGAAGATTTGACGGACGTTGATTGAAGGACCTACCATCAATGGTCAAGAATAAATGTAAAAAAACTACGGACGTCAAGTCTACGCATTACGAAGCAAGCACGATGCACGATTGAACTGATGTACGTCAGGGCTACACACCATCCAGCCGCACGTCGTGCGAGAAGTAGTAGGCTCGTTAGATAAAAGTCCGTCGTGCAAGTCCATCACGGTAATAATAATAAAATAATTATTGACGTCCACCAAGCCGTATCTTCTCACTATCGTTTTGCGTCGTCCATCGTGCACGGAGGCACAACACGGAAGGATAATGCGTAGAGAGCTTAACCCCCTTACTTATAAACGTAGAATAAGCTTGGAATAGTTTATGTTATGCTTTGTCCTTATCTGTAATTGTGACATTTGCATCTGACAGAAAGTGACAAAGTATGGCATAAACTATTCCAGACACAATGTAACCGTGGTATGCCAAAAGGGGAAGGGGGGGGGGGGTATTATGACAAAGCTATGCAGTTCTGTTCACGCTGAGAGAAAAGGAAAGAGCTATATAACTGCTATAGCTCTGTGTTTTGCGCTCGCCGTAATAACCCCCCAGTTATTTTTTCCTGTGAGGCTATTCGCGGAAGTTTGTTAGAAGACTCCTTGCTTTAGTTTTTTTGTTTAAATGTTTTGTAACTTGCTTGTCAATGCTGGCTGAAAATGGGCTGAAACGCGACGTCATTCTAGCCCAAACCATAAATATTCTTGACACTTATCAGTGAAACCTCAAAAAAAATAGTACAAGGAAAAAAAAATGAAAAATCAATTCATGGAGCCGGACAACCCATAACACATTCGTCATTGAATAACACCGTTTCTTCTGCACATTGCGTGCGTTTATCGAGGTCGCCAGTCACCGGGCCCACATGGCGGATAAAAAGAAGACAGATGAGTAACTATTATTTTCTTATATTTTTGATAATCACTTGCTACACAACATTTCACAAACTTATATATACATACATACATTAAATCACGCCTGTTTCCCAGAGGCGTAGGCAGACACCACTTAATTCCACTTGCTACGATCTTGACAAATTTCTTTCGCTTCTTCCACATTCATACATCGAGTCATGCACGCACGTCGGTTTCGAGTACTTAAGATTCGGCCCTTTTCCAGTATTTCTTCGATTTGACTTGAAAAAGTACGCCTGCGGCGGCCCCTTCCGACCCGTCCACTCACTTTTGATCTGTATATCTCTTTCGTCAGTCTTCTTTTGAAAAAACTTATATTTTGCAAAACGCTTTTTCCTTGTAAAAGGATTCATTTCACAAGCATCTTGTAGACTTGTAACGTGTTTAATACTGCTCCCATATTTGGAGAGGAGCACACCAATATCGACTTGGTCCACTTGACCGCATTCAGAGCAGAGATGTTCGATGTGTCAACAACTGGGGGCTCACCGAAAATCTGGATCCACTGTTGCTACGGAGGAATGTTGCATCCTTCTGTGTCTTTTACGCATTTATCACGGGGAGTGCGCCGAGGAATTATTCGGATTACGCCAGACGCTAGATTCCACCATCGTACAACTCGTAGCGTACCAATAAACTATAATTTCACCAACACCACCTTGATAGTTCCCTTTGACTGCCATACATATCGTTGGTCATAATTCATAATGTATTGTTAGTCATACTTTTTTTTGTCATAACTTCTTTCAGGCTGAAGTTATAGTTTTTAATAAACGTTAATCGTGTAGATTAGTTAGATTAGGTTAGGTTAGTTTAATAAAAGTCCTGAAAAAATAACCGCGTCCTGAGAGAAATGCATTATGACTTGCGAAAATTATGACTTAAAACACACTATGACTAAAAATAATTATGGCAGTCAATAGAGACCCTGGAAATCCACTACCATGCACCTTATCTGTGGTAGCTCTCGGCGTCTGCATTTCCGAACCAATACGACTTTCTTAAACAGTACGCCTGCCGTTTCGGCTTGTGGGCGCTGTCGTTGACGTGCGAGGTGTTCTTCCGCCGCCACCCTCACCTGATATCCTGCCCTGGCACCAGCTGTGCCAACCGGACCCTACTAACATTTAATGCGCTCCGTCTTTATTTATAAAGACACACCAACAGTAACATAAACAGATTATACATACATACATAAACTCACGCCTTTATTCCCAGAGTGTGGTAGGCAGAGCTACAGAATTTCCAACAACTATAAAAACCTTTTGATAATTCTGTAACCACATTTTGCACACTTAGGCGGAGATGTTTACCAGTGTATTAGTGACAGGTTGCAAGCCCATCGCCTAACAGTACTACACGCCTTTATTACCTTGGTCCGCTTTTACGACATCCACGGGAAGACTGGGAGTGGCACTATTCTAATCCGGAAACCACACGGGGACAGATTATACATTGGTAGAAATAGGAGTCACATTCCCGTTTATACACCAATTATAGGCGTGCTACAGCATTGGCACAGATAGGACTTGAAATTAAGTAAAAACGATAATTTCCAGACGGAAAAAAGAAACGAGCAAAACTAAAATATTATATTGGCCAGTTACTCCTATAAAAATAGGAGCAAGACGGTTTAAGTTCTTATCGGGGACGCTAGGTAAGGTTAGTTTTATAAAAGTCCTGAAACATTACATACATAGGTACATTAAATCACCCGTTTCCCAGAGGGGTAGACTGAGACCACTTCTTTCTACCTGCTACGATCCTGACAAATATTTACTTATAGTTTCGGAAATAAAGCTTTTCGCAAAATATGTTTATGGAAATTTTGTTAGCAAATGATGGTAAACCTTTTGATAGTAGATGCAAGCCCCAAGCGTCTTTTATACTACTGCATGCCAAATCAGCGCGTTTTTTAGATTAAGCGCAGCAAATTCTACGGTGTCATTATAGTCATTTATCCTCTCATCTGTGGGGGACCCGATAATGGCCTCGCTTTTTCCAAGCCGCATCTGTGGGAGACCCGATTTTGGCCCTTATACTGTGCTTACATTTGCAGTAAATTCGCTTTAACCTATTGAAACGTACAGCTAAAAAAGAAATCTCGTTTTCACCCGGCTCTGTCTTCCGGGTACTAAACACTTATGTTTTTTTTTGTTAATAATAAGTAATTAGTACCAAAAAAATGGGATAGTACGGGCTCCCAATCGTACAATAATTCCCGGTGTATCCACATTTATCGAGGATGATCGTCGAAGGGGATCTTTTATTCCCAAAGCCATCAATCAATAATCCAGCCAATGAGCCTACTGGTACCCCATCCTTTCTGGTGGTGGTGGTGGAGACCCGTTGGACACCTTTTGGAGACAACCCTTAAATAAATTATTTAAATTTATGAACGCAGTCGCAAAAAAAAACTGTTTATTTCTAATTAGGGACCCGCACTCGCTTCGCTTCGGTTTCTGTCAATTGTCTATAACAGCATTAACAGCCGTACAAACCAGAACTTATGATACACAAAACCATTTAGCCAATACGTAGTATCTTAAATTCAATCGCCAAAGCAGATTCAATTCTATATCTTTAATGATAAAGTTTATATTACTACAGGGGGTTTATCTTAGTTACTGCGTTTTTGCTTAGGACGGCAGAGTGACAGAACGGCGGGAAAATTAAGGAAACCTTTTTGTTACCAGCTCCAACTTCGGACTAATCGCGGTGCTTGCGTTGCTGGGGGTCATCGCCATTGGGGTCGCCATCAAGTTCATGATGAACTAGTCGTGCCGCTGCAGAGTTCGGAACAGGCGTCAGGAAGTATGTATTTGCTATTTTCCCTATGCTACAGTATTTTAGTAGTTTAGTCACACCCACTCAATGCCGCCGTGCCGATAGGTACTGGCTGACAATCAGTGTTGTAGGTGTCTGACCAGGGCTCGGAAACCTGGTTAATTTTATTAACCAGCTCGTCAGAACATACATACATACATTTTAAAAAGAGCATTTTCATTTCAATTCCGCTCGGAACAGAATCGATATTATTTCGGTTTTGATCAAAGAGCAAAATGAAACTGTTCCTGCTCAAAAAAACGGTTAATTTCGCTCGCTAATTTGTTCGCACCGCCCGCTAGTCCCACCACCCCTTTCTCGTCTTACCTAATAGGTTAGTAGCTAGCTCTTCAGTTAGTTGCATTTTTACTTGCTCGCGTGATATAATTATGATTGTATGATTCCAAGCAGCGTCGGCCGAACGATGCTCCACCCATTTTTCATTTAAAATTAACCAGGTTAGTCCCAGCGATCATAACGCTCGCGAATCGATTCTGCTCCCAGCGAGCGTTTACGAAAAACCTGGTTTAGAACCATACTAACCGGTATTTTTCGAACCGTTCCCAAGCCATGCCAAGTTCTGACACCTCCGCATTTGGCTGAGCCAGTGTGCGTTTCACCGCCGCGAGGACACACATTTGCGTGCTATGCCTGATACCTAAATTGTTTTCTTAAATCGTTTGTATATTTATGTGTATTATGGTTGGTAAATAAATGTATTTCTTCTTCTTCTTCATGAACACAAAGGGATAATTTTGTTCTTTCGCCGCGAGAAGCTCGTGAGACGGGGACGGGACAGTTCGCGCGCGCTTAGATTGCAGCCTCAAATTAAAATTGCTCGTTACTAGGTATAAAACCTAAACTTTTTTAAAATGTGGTAAAAGATAAGTGCTCATATTATTCGCTTATTCCCAGTTGTCCGCATCCCTTTGTTCACACTGCGGGCAACTGGATTTTTTTTCCATTATCATTTATATTATTTCCTACGCGCTGGCCTAGTTGGTAGTGAGACTGCCTACAAAGCTAGCGGTCGTGGGTACAGGTTCCAACCTGTCTCAAGTTGGATAGTGGGAAGAAAATGTTTTTTTTTCTTCCCATTGTCCAACCTGTGGCTTGGTTGAAAGATAGAAATCACTTGACTATAGTAACATATTTATCACATAGACGTGTCAATATTTAAAGAACGCATATTTGACCGACTGTAACTATGAGTTTACCACCCTATTCCTAACATAAGCACTCACTCCACCACCGGACAATGAGCGAGAAGAGTGCAGAGCCAGCGATCATCTATTAATAAATGCGGCTCTTCCGCCATAATTATAAGGACGGGCATGGAAGGCTTTGCGAATTTCTGAATTTGACGTCTGTTTTACTTGTTTTATCTCATTTTATTATTTATGTTTTGTTTGAATTAATTATGTGTGTGTAACCTTCCGTGGTTTCACCTGATGGTTCCAACGGAAGACCAGCGCTGACTTTAAAGCCAGCATTACGCTGAGTTGGGACCATTTCGTGGCTATTTTCTCCTTGTACGTTTTTATCTGTTCTTGTTTATGTTTGTCACGAATAAATGATTTTCTTTCTTTCTTCTTTCACTTTTATTTTATTGACACGGGATAAATATATTTAGTAGGAGAGAGTTCGAGCCGGCAGTTGATATTTGGGTCTTTTTTATTGGCATGAGATTCATATCTTTTGTTGGTTTCTTGAGCGAGAAAATGGTATATATCTAGCAAATCCCTTTCTCGTCGGCGATGAGACAAGTGTATCCTAAAACCTAATCTTTTTGATTTACAGAAACTATCATCTCCTGCAGTAATCTATCACTCGTGACGTCACGGAAACGTCTACGGATTCTGCAGGAAGCCAACGAGTGCCGTCGATCAAAAGGTGGCTGAAAACAAGAACACGGCACCTGTCAGGGCTTTGTACGTTTGTTAGCCAAACGTTTCTAATGACGCGGCTTCCGTCACTCACGTAGAGCTTCTATTTGACATTATCAGGGAAAGAGACAGGTGCTTTATGTACTCCCCAACTCTGCCTTCCTAAGTCAATAAGTCAACAGAATAGAATTGAAATTGCTTTGGGTATTGGATTTGATATAAGGCTTTTTGGCTTAGGAGGGTAGAACAATTTCCTGCGATCGTTTGACTCTTGACGCGAATCAGCTGTAACTTCTTGAGGTTTTTCAAACTGGTAAACCGCTCCAGTTTCAGTAAGTTGACAGAGGTATTTGACTGCTGTAACTCTTGTTTCCCACTTGCTGGAATTTGGCCGGTTTCCATGGAGTCCCATCACTCTTGTACTTGGTCCTTGTTCAACAGGATCATGATCACTTGCAAGAGGAATAAGGTTGGTCTTTGCTTATACACCACAATGCCATAAGAAAATTAACTTTGTTGTCGCTGTAGGTTTATTTTCGTTTTATGACGGTCCTTACATGCAGGATGGAGGGCACGGTGAGCTAAGCAAACTCGTTATTGTAGCAAAGCTATAATGTTCAATCTAAGACTTTTATTAGAATAGTCATCGGAAAATAACTCACCTATAATAGGCCTAGGGACCTGCGAGGTGTCCAATTGCCGGTTCTGCCTACGCACGCACTTTTCAATATTATCTAATCAAAAATAAAACACTGCAAGTACATAAATAATAAACAAAATAAACATGATTTAAATAATAAACAGATATTACATAAATTCGCGATGTCCAGTATGATCACCTGGTAGGACCCACGTACAAAATTAATAGGTAGGAGATCCAACCAGGTGATCTTACTGGACATCGCGCATCAAAATGCGGGCACTTGTTACAAGAGGACTGGCAATACGGACGCTTTTTGCATCATATGGCTAATGCCTATAACAGTTACTCCCGTGGCTACTTTATACACCTACTTGTAAAACTTAAGCGTGATTAGCCTTGTCTTTTCAACTCACCAAAAAGTAAGCATTTCATGAATTACATAATCAAAGTAACTCGAGCCAAGTTTGGAAACTCTCTCGCCAAACTTTGGTTTGCAGGGGCTAGATTAGATTTACTAAAAGTATAGAATTTAGATGTTCCCATATAATGACGGAAGGACGAGCAATTTACTTTACCATAGATGTTGGAGTGAGATAGTGAGGCAGTAGTAGTTAATATTGCTTGTCATATCAGCGGGCCTATTATGGTCGTGTTTATCGACGTGGATAAGCGTGGATAAAGCATCAAAATCATGTTTATTCAGTAAATTGGCCACATACAGACTCTTTAACACCTCGGTAAGATGGTTCCAAATGAGAGCGGTCAAGATCACATCAAGCCATTGATGTGGATGCTCGCCATCTTGGTCATAACGATTACGACTGGAAGACTTCGACGGCAGGACAGGATTCACCGTACAACGTTGCTTACATATACTAGACATTGGGAAAATTACATTATCAAGAAACAAGAAATTTTAAATATCAAGAAACTCCAGCAGAAATATTTATAAGTTACATTACAAGACATAACTGGAATAATTAACTGAACAACAAGTCCTTGCACACGTGAACAGTCCGGACCCCACAAACGGCACCCGTTCACGAGTATGACACGTACCTATATCACACAATCGCATCCCTCAACCATGTGTTCGGGAAGGTGGTGACCCGATCAACGACCACGTCGTAAGCAACGACCTTTGAGCGAGCATGACGTGCTCATGCTGCCAGACAGCGTAAAAGTATTAGTGCGAAATAGCTGTCTGGCGAGAAACATCTTGCATCTTGTACACACAAGAACTAATAAAGATCAAGTACAAGAAACATGAAATTTCATGTTTGAATACACATCTGTCACTTTCTGACCAGTATGTAAGTGCGAGAGTGACGGATGCTTTATCCACCGCGATAAAGACGACCATAATACGGGCTCAGCACAGGGCAAGACGTAAGAACCGGTGCAGGTACGCATTGTAAAACCCATAATTATATCGAATTGAACTTCATCGATTGTATAATTTTATTTCATACAATTTCATTTCATCGAACGCTATTTTCTGCTGAAACTATGATGTTTTCTGGTATCTTTATCATTCATTACGTAGGTTAGGTTAGGTTAGACTAGAGCAGCAATAAAAATTAACCCAAGCGGCTAGAAATTCTTTTCGATGAAATTAAAATGTTGAGTATGATACGTTCGATGAAAGATGTTTCGATATAATAATAGGTACCGGTTTGAAATGAAAATGAATCTATATGACATTCATAATTCATAATTATGTTAGGGTTAAAATCTGCTCGATAATAAATGTTTCTTTACTTAGTATGGTAGATAAATATTATAGATAGTGTGCACTTCAGTTGGCAAGCTAGAGGCGTAATTAAAATTGAATCTCTACTGAAACTCAGTTGAAAAAGGTCGTATAATTACAAATTGGCTTACAGCGAAATGTATCCTCTGTAATGCTACCTTCTAACTGAAAGGAAACGAAATTAATAAAGAGCAAGATTTATGATGAGCAAATTTGAGCCGTAACTTAGTCTTTTAGTCTTCAGTCAGTCTGAGGACTGCAGACTGACTCTGTGACAACTCCGACAGCGTTTGTCGCATTAAAAGATTAGATAGGACCCCCGCCCCTTTCTCTATTATGGCAGTATCTCTATATCACTATTTAGTGAGAGGGATAGAATTGCCGATGGTTATTGCCCCGTCCTTTGTAACAGATATTTCGTTACTGATAAACCATAAGAATAAGTCAAGACTTCGAATAAGTATAAGTACATAAAGCATCTGACCGTTAGCAAATAGAATTTTGGATTAAGACGGCGAATTTAAGTCCATATATGCTATTGAAATTTTGCCACTTCGGTCCATCTAAAGCGGTGTTAGTGACGCTTCTATAAGTAACGTAACTGTTCGGTTTAAACGGTATGTTACAACCTTTTGAAATTGGCTAAACTAACGTATTACCTTGGTCAATTTGAATGTTATCATTAAAAACTTGTTCAAGCCGCCAAGGGATACCATTTTATATTGGTCACAAACGGCTGTGGCAACGGCGGCTGGCACGGCTTGTACCTAAGTATGTCGATTCGTAATCTCCCTCTATCTAGTCTATAACAAAACGGATGGCTTAAGCGAAATGCCAGAATATACCAAGTTGTGCGAGCCGCACAGTTCTCATTGTATATCAATACTGTATAATATTTGTTATACTGACGTTTCAAAAAGGCGCACTTTTTCATGGCCACCGGTCGCGCCAGCTTTTTTAATTGTATGATTGAGGCGGAAAAACAGGTGTTCCTCTGACTTCATGTAGAAAGTGCCCGTCTAACCTGAAAAAATCTTAATTTTTTACGCAATTTACATCATTACGTTAAAGCACTGACAAATGTATACCTTATTCGAAAATAAAAATGGTTAAATCTATTTAGTCTTTTTTTACATTCCCACATGACATGTTGTCTAGAGTAAGTTACATACATATAATGCCGTAATAATATTTCCTGACCAAAATTTCAAATTGACTTGGTCCTATAAACATAATATTTAATTTTAAATTACCAGTCTAAAATGTCCGAAAATTAATGGTGACTTTAATCTATCTACAATGTCCGATTCCCAAAATACCTGAAAAGCAAAATGTTAATCTCAAACTGTCAAATAAAAACGCATTAGGTAATAGAAAAACTTGTTAAAATTTCAGGTAATTTAGGATTAAGTAGGTTATTTCGATTTCAGGTATTTTGGGACAGAGGTGGGAAGATTTTGTCTTATACGAAGTCGTTTTGAAATCTAGGCATATTATGGTAATACCTATTACAGGGTCACGACAAATTTGGTAACGATCTCGGAAATGGATTATGCTAGGCCGACAGGATAGAGGGCAACTCCCTGACTCCAAATATGTCGGTCTGCCTGCGCACAGTGGTCGCGATATCTATATTATATTGTCCCTTTACTTTGTCAACCTCGTATCTGATCGAATAGTTATATAGGAACCTTTTGGACTGAATTGCTTTGTCCAACTGACCAATAATTTCCATTTGAATATCAAAATTAAAAGGCTCGACGGAGGTCCGCTATCCCGGAGCTCCTATATTTCTGCATGGTTTGGCCCTCCGGGCCAGATTAAGAACTAATGTAACATAAACCTACCTCATATTTTTGATACTAATTTTGGACAATTGAACAGAGCAGTTGACCACTGCCCCGTAACTCATGTTCCCTAAGAATAAATACTTCTTTCCTATGTATATCTTTTCGATGTTGAAATTGGGCTTTTTTCAAAAAAAATTGTTATTTTTGCTACTAGCGATTAAAGAATATTATCACTTCGCAATCCTCATAAAATGTATGAGTTAATGAGTCCTAATAGGTACGCACGCAACTAAATGCGGTGACAGCGCGGCCCCGACTTAACCGGCTTGATCCGTCTTGTTTATACTGTAGCAACGTAGTGAATAATCCTTTCCGATCGTTCTTTGAAGGAATACTTAGTTCGTATTTATCTAGCTTTCTCAATTAGCTTCAGTACCCATCAATAAGCCAACTGAGAAAGCAAGATAAATACGAAGTTATCCGACCAAAAACAGCGGATGACTCGTGGTCACACCAGTTTGTCACCCCAGTGCTATTCGCTTTAGTCGGTTATTCGTCAGAAATAATTTTTATTCCGCAAAAGTAGGTAGGTTAGGTTCGTTAGGTATCTTAAGATGCCCGAAGGGCAAATCGCTCAGAAATAGGAGCCCTGCCATAGGCAGGGCTCCGTCGAAAGGCACTGGGGTGACAAACTGGGGTGACCACGAGTCTGCACCCCCAAAAACGATGGGAAAGGATCATTCACTACATCTGTACCACGATTTGTTAGATCATTTTCACATTAAGCATTTTTTCATAATAACGAATTGTTAGGTACGTAGCATTTTTTCATAGTAGCGAATTTTCTTATTCGCTTTACTTCACATAGCGTTTATTTAACGTTTGCGTTTATTTTAATCGCTAAAATTACTAGTAGATTATCTTATTAGTCGCATTTATTACAATCCCAATAAAAAAAAATTACAGTCTATGGAGCTCCGCTTGGCGGAGCTCCTATTTTGTGAATTATTTTGGCCCTCCGGGCCTGATATAAAAACGGAGGGCCAAAATAACTCACAAACCTAACCTAACTTACCTACGTATTGTAATAACTATTGGGTACATTTGAGATTGGAAAAAATTGAGAACGGAAAAATGCGAAAATTCACCGAACATTAAATAACGCTAAATAAAAAATGCTACATGAAGGAAAGCGATTAATAATAAATATTAACGATTATGACAAAATGCTCTGTGAAAATGATCTAACCAACCACCATATGGTTTTGACAACAATAGGGCCAAAACAAATTGAAATAGAGCCTTGGGCCTTGCAACCGCTACTGATACTATAAAGCTACAAAAAACAACTGGTTTCGTTCACTTTCATTTATTATCTTATCACACTTCTTGGACAATTTGTGTGAGCCACCGTGTTTGGTTATATAACTATAACCAATCCAGCCAGAGCCGGTACTCTAGGCCGTAAAAACCATATAGTTTTTGAACGTTATCGTATTGTCAATGTTTCGATAGCTCTTATTTACTTGACAGTTTTTCATAAGTCAAATACGATATCGTTTTTATCGTCTAGAATAAAGGCCCTGCTTAAAATGTTATGCGTTATTGTAATGATGGGCTGGCAACGTTACATGGTTTCTTGTTGTCGAATCTGTGGTAACCGTGCTGTTACTAAACGTTAGACAATGTCAAATGAGTGCGTTAGCTCTGCACCCATGTTTCTCGAACGTAGAAAGAATCTTATTATGTCACTCGCGTATATTCTCAAAAAAAAAACATGGCCATTCTCGAGTAGATACTTAACTAAAAATAGAACACAACCACGCGAAACTGTAAATCAAAAAGTAACCTGGTCAGATTTTGATGAATCCGACAGAGCGTAGCGGTTCGTTACGTTTCTTTTTAGTAATAAATACCAAATCAAGAGAATAGTAGGCCAGAAATAATTTAGAATCTTTGAGAATATTGCCATAATGTATTGGTGAGGTGTTGGGCCTCCGCTCAGTGTTTCTTGGGGACGCGCACGACGTGGTGCACCATCGTCAGCTTCTTCGCCGCGATGGCGCCGAGAGCGAGGGCTCCGAGGAGCGTCACGAACACTACCCATTTCCATTTTTTTGAACTGGAAAATGAAATAAATTAGACACTCTTCTAGTACCGTTATTTTAAATAAAAACACGCTTGATGAATATTTGAGGTTATGTGTCAAACAGTATTTGTTTACATCTTTGGCAATTTCAATTCACACAGACTATAGAACGACTACTCGCAGTTTATGGAAATGTACAAATGAAAATAAACTAATTTACGGTTACTGGTTAACCCCAGTTACTTTGATTTACGGGGTAACATTGGCCACCCCAAAAACTAGTTTTAATATTCAATTATTCTATTAAATGTTTCATCAGGAGCAAGCTACTTATATAGTTATACAATTATTTAAATAATTTAAGAAGATTACCACTAAAATTGTTGTCGTTTTAAGGGTGAGCAATGTTACCCCGTAAATCAAAGTAACCCTAGTTAACCAGTAACCGTCAATTAGTTTATTTTCACTTGTACATTTCCATAAACCGCGAGTAGTCTTTTTATAGTCTGTGTGAATTGAAATTGCCAAAGATGTAAACAAATACTGTTTGACACATAACCTCAAATATTCATCAAGCGTGTTTTTATTTAAAATATTGTATAATAAAGTGTATCGGCCATTGCTAAGATCTCGTTTGATCTTTAAAAGCACAAGATTATCGAGTAATAATGGTAGATTGGTTCGTTTGGTTGTGTTTTACATCTTTGCCAATTTTAGGCATGGTGGGAAATATATTCACTATCCCTTCAAAAGCGGAAAACGGAGGTTAGCCCCTCAAAAAGTGCGTAAAATACAATTTTACTACGAATACACTACTTTAACAGTATATAATGTATATCACAACGGAGCAAAAATCCCTACAGACTACAACTATAAAAGAACAGATACAACTTTTGCACCGGACAGCGCCGCTCTACCGCTTTTGATCGTTTGCAGGGGGCGGCCGCACATTGAGCCACTAACACGACCACTAGTGGTTCAGTCAAACCACTACACGCCGCGACCAGTGGCAGCCACTACATACTTATAATATAATACAATGTTCATTATATGGTTGTGCGCGCGAGTCGAACCACAAAACGCGCCCACTAGTAGCGGACAATTCCCGCAGCTTTTGTTATGGCCTTAAACCCGATTTGCGGGGGCAAAAATTTACCAGTGCTAGTGATTCGTTAAACATCGACTAATTTTATCGACAACTTTTTTCGTGATATATGGATCTTACATTTTTAGCAAAAGTAAATCGTACCTTTATCTTCTCTATCTGAATGATCAGGGGTGTTACTCTCTCAAAAACAACGGACGGTCGGACGGACGACGAGTGAAATCACAGCGGCGAATAGTAGTCCCGTCAGAGGGAACAAAACACATTTTAGCGCGTACATTTTCAATTAAGCAGCCTTATACGTTATAATACTTATACTTATACGTTATAACCCATGCTGCTAAATTGAAAATGCACGCGCTAAAATACTCGTATGTGGACTACTTAAACTCGCCGATTGGACATTCACTCGTTCGTCCGTTCGACCGTCGTGCCTACGCTCTTGTATGCTCTGGTCGCCACTAGTGGCCTAATGTGCGACAGCTCTGCTCTAAACGTGAATTTGGGACAATGGCTCTCTGATTTCTTACAAAAATGTAACGAAATTGAATAAAACTATGATATCTAATGCAGAAAACAAAACAAGAAATAACCATCTTACTCATCATCACGTTGTCGTGCGCGTATTGCGTCTCTCCTGTTTTTAGGAAAAAATTGGTATTTAATAATGATATTATTATGGGTCATGTATTTCCTGTAGTCAATAGTTAAAGGCTTGTATTACTTGCTTGTGCATTACCTGTATGTTTTTATCTGATATATGCATGCCACCACCAGCAGGCCTTATGGCTGCGTCTATTTCAAATATGGATAAAACTTCCGTCACTCTCGTACTTATATTACGTGTCAGAAGGTGACGGATGCCTTATCCAAACTTTATCACGCGATAAACGCAGCCATATTAGGGCCCCTGATTTTTTTTTTCTTTTTTTTTTATGGCATAGAGAAGGCAAACGAGCACACAGGCCACCTGATGATAAGTGGAAACTGTGACCCATAGACATTCGCACTCACAAGACTGCAATGCGTTGCCAACCCTGAAGACTAAGATAGAATGCCTCTATGCTAGTCATTTCACCGGCTGTCTTACCCCCAAACCGGAACACAACAATGCGAACACTGCTGTTTGGCGGTAGGTTAATAGATAAGATGGTGGTAGTGATCCGGTCGGACCCTGCACAAGGTCCTACCACCTGCAAAACACCGCTTATGCGGAAATTAGGCCTTAAGAAACGTTAACTTTGGGTATGTCCACAGGAAAGACGTTAACCTAAATCTGTAGACCCTTTCCTTATTCAATAATCATTAAAGGGTATATGATCATATTTTTGGTAAACCATTTTTTATAATTTTGGCGACCATGTGGTGTTGAAGATGTTCGTGGGTGTGGTGATCACTGCCCTCAGGTTCAAGAAAAAAGAAAGGAAAAGCAAGAAGGTAACAAAAATCAAATGAAATTGAATAAGCTCTTCACTTTATTACACTTATACTGCTTTAACTTAAGTCGAGCAAATTATTATGCTGGATAGCCTACTGAATCCCCGTTTCCAAAGGTGAAACAAGGCCGAAGGTCACCACATGATTGGTATAACACCAGAATTCCAAATTAAATCAGAACTCACTTGCGGTCCTGGGTTACCAATATCCCCTTTATATTTGAGGGTTCAGAATCTATACGGAGAGGCGCCTCCCTGGCCGAGTTTCGGGACCTGTGGGACACAAACGATGTATAGAAACTGCAAATAGACATACGAATCCAGCGGTCCCGGATCCAACTCTGGTAAGAAGAAGAATTTAATTTCGATTATGAGGAAAGTAAAAAAAAAGTTATTTATAACATTTTTAAAAAAAAGAGACTAGAAAAAGTTAACGTCAAATACTAGGAGTGCATAAATATTAAAAGTAACCTACAGTGCTGTGCATTCGCCAGACATCTGATCCAGAGTAATCCAGGCGTCTGATCGCCTACGATCTAAGTTGCGCTACGCACCTCTTAATTACCGCTGCGATCTTGGTACTTTATTTAAATTTGCAATTACTTTTTTTCCTTAGGGTGGACATGTATCACTTTCAACCCGCTTCTAAGATAAACGATAGCCTACTTTCGACATGTATGAGTATGAGACATGAAAATACGAATAAAACAGTCACCTTGTCATCGAGGAGGTATCTGAAAGTCTATCGCGGCTTCTGTAAAAAAGTTATTTAATTGAATAACAAACGAATACTTTGTACAGAAAGTGATTCTGAACGAACTTGAAGAGCGAGGAGCAAGAGATATATAATATTTTTTAAATAACAATGATGGTCTAAGAGCTAGCTACAGAAATAGGTTTGTAATTTATAGATCAACGAAATTCCTTTAGTTAGTACTATACAGAGATGGGCATTATTCGAATAAATTTTTATTTGAATAATCATTCGAATAAACAATCATTCGCGATAAATTTATTCGCGAATAATTTATTCGCGAATAAATTATTCTACCACTTCTTCGAATAATAAATGAATTATTCTTTATTTTATTCGAATAAATACCACGAATAATATTATAGTACACTTTCAAATTTACCATTAAAATGCAACTGGAGCATATTTTAGGGTCTAGGGATTGTCTCGCAGGTAGCCAACCAGAAAGAGATGGATATATGAATGAACGAGATAACCACGTAACTCAATTTTCTTATCGGTTTGTTTACCCGTGTTCATTATTATTTCACAAAAATTAGTCATTCGCATACTTTGGTCTAAACCAGTCGCATCTCTGAAGTCTGTGTATTACTTTAACAAAAAAATGAGTGAGGTTAATGACGATGACGATAATATCCAGTCCAGCAAGGATAGCTCGTTAAACTCCACGGATTTGAGTGAAAACCGTGATGTGGTATCTCAAGACCACACAAAACCACTATATATTTTTCATTTCTTTATTTAATTTAATACCCCTGTCGATCTTATAGCGATTGACTTTTAAACAAGGATAATTTATTCGTAGTATTTTATTCGGGAATGATTTATTCGTGATACAATTTATTCGCGAATAATTTATTCATCGAATGATTTATTCGCGAATAATTTATTCGCCATATGTACGAATAAGAATAATCATTCGGAAAATTTATTCGTTATTCGCGAATGATTTTTTTATTCTCAATCGTTATTCGTCATTCGAATAAATTTTGCCCATCTCTGGTACTATACTATCAAAAAAACATTATTAACCTAATCCGGGCGGCCGGCCTGGTGGGGTGTGACAGTGGTTGGGCAACAAAAGGGTTGTAAAATCAATTGAAGGTATGCAATTTATAGAGCTCTGTTATATGTTGTGTGTCGTGGTGAGATATTATTGCTATGTTTTTTATTTTATTTATGGAATTTTATTTTTCTGCACTTTTGAGTCGCGGACAACAGCTTGTGATTTATAAAGTAATACCTGTACCCCACGGCTCGGTCTGCGCAGAAAAATATTACATAGCCTTATGTTACTCAGGGATAATGTAACATTCTCATGGTGCAACAATTTAAAAAAACGGTCCTGTAGTTGTTGAGTTTATTAGTCACAAACATACAAAAGTACAAAAATACAAATCTTCCCTCTTTAGGTATAATATTATTGTAGATAAACACAAGTAAATAATACTTAACGAGTCCGCGAGGCGATCATTTTTTTTCCTTAATTTTTTGTCTTCCGAACTCATTGTGTTTGAAAACTAGAGGAGGCTCACGTAACGTTCAGAATAACGGTTAATTTTAGAGATACGTTCATCTTAAGAAAGCATTGGTTGAGGTAAAACCCCAAGTGGGGAGAGTTTTTCTGCCTTAGGGACAGCCATGATGTTTCAGCCAGGTTGTCACCAATGCTTGTTACTAAACTTCTGACATGATTCTGTATCGCTGTGTCAATAGCTGACAATTCATTTTTTTTCGAAAATCTGCTAGTGTGTGCCTAGAGTCTTATCTGTGGCTATATTCTACTGGATGAACCCTTAGAGTATATAGAACAGGAGATGCCTTACCCGGACGACGGAGTCTTCCAAGGTATAAGATCAAATGATCTTGCACGCTAACAAAAACTACCGCCATAGTCATCATTATTTTACGTTATTAAAATCGTTTTCGGTGCGCAAGGAGCTCCAATAATGCCTTACTACAACTACTAAAAAGTTTTCAAAATAGTTTAGGTACATACTTGCAATGTTCAGACCGCTTATCGAAAATTAACACACACATGGCTTTTACCATTATTCGTTTTTGTCTTTTTGTTCCTAAATTTACATATTATACTCGCTGTTGTCAACTCTGGAAGCATACAGATCTATTACACAGAATTGACAGCATCATAAAAAATACTTTGGCTTCGATTTTAAACATAAATTTAGATGAACGAGAGTGGTTACAGGCCTCACTTCCTGTGCGATCCGGTGGATTAGGCATCAGGTCGGTTTCTGGAATCGCTTTGCCCGCGTTTCTGTCCTAAGTACATAGTACTCAAAATTTAATTGCAAAAATTCTTTCCAAATCTTTTTCAAATTATTTCATACCACATTTTAACGAGGCCCAAGACACGTGGGTTTTGGCTTGTCCAAACTCTGAGCTCCCAAAAACTCTTTCTTCTCAGAGGCTGTGGGACGGACCGATCTGCGAGCAAGTACGGAATCAACTTTTACAAACGTGCAACAGCTCCGCAGATCGTGCCCGTCTCCTAGCGGTCGGTGTGTGGGAATCGGGTTTGTGGCTACAGACGCTTCCATCGCCGAACACAGGAACTCTGTTAGATTCATCAACATTTAGAGTTGCAACCTCACTCCGCTTGGGTGCACAATGTTGTGCTCCTCACCGCTGCCAGTGTGGCGCTAGCGTCGATCGGCTTGGTCACCACGGTCTATGCTGTACGCGAAGTGCTGGTAGATTTTCCCGTCACTCCAGCATTAATGATGTCCTCGGGCTTTTACCACCGCCAATTGCGCGGCTATTTTGGAACCAAATGGTCTCATGCGCGATGATGGTAAAAGACCTGATGGGATGACTCTTGTTCCGTGGAAGTTGGGCCGGCCGTTAGTTTGGGATGCCACTTGCGTGGACACCCTTGCGCCGTCACATCTTCCCGGAACAAGTACTAGGGCTGGTTTCGCGGCGGAATCAGCGGAGACCCTCAAAAGGCGCAAATACAGTCAACTTGATAGAAGTTACATATTTGAGCCTTTTGGGGTCGAAACTTTAGGACCGTGGGGACCAGGAGCACACCGTATTTTTAAAGATTTGTCAGCGCCTGATCGACGCATCAACGTGACAAAAATGCTGGCCTGTACTTGGCACAAAGATTAAGCATTGCCATTCAACGTGGCAATGCTGCCAGCATTTTAGGAACAATGCCCACTGGTAGCGGTTTGTTAGATTAGTGTAGTTTTAAGTGATTTTGTAAGTTCTTTCGTTTGTTTGTTTTCTGATTAATTATCCTTACTTAAGTACCTCCATCGATTTTGACCATGACCAATTTTATGTACCTATATTTTTCTGTAAAATTTTTTCACATCAAATCATCGATTCCGTGACTGAATATTAAATATTATTATATTATTATATTTGTGCTCGCACAAAATCGTCGTACAACTTGTGTTTAATCTATGGTTCAAAAGATGAAAAATCCTATAGGATTATTTCTTTCTAACTCATTATTAAGAGTGTGCCATGGAATTAGTAATTACTAAGAGTGCGCCGAGCATTCGCCGGATGTACAGTGGCGCCATAATTACTATTATTGTTTTTTAATAAACTGAAGTATTTTCTTGATCGGACGGTGCTTTTCCAGTGTTTTCGGTAGAAACTACAAATGAAAACACAACTTATAGGATATAGGTATCACATAGTTTAATAAACTTCTTTTCTTAACTAGAAATCACAATAATAGTAATGAGGGCGCCGTGCAGTCGCCTTTAAGACTACGCCGACCGTACGCCGGATGTACAGTGGCGCCTTTTTCTAATAAACTAAAGTATTTTCTTGAAATTGAACTGTAAGTTTTTGTACTACAAACAAAAACAAAACTTAAAGGGTATATCACATAGTTTAAGAACAATTCACCTTCGAGTTATCAACTTAACGGAAAAAAGTGGCCACCTTTTTCCGTTAAGTTGATAACTCGAAGGTGAATTGTTATTAAACTGTGTGATGTAGGTACCTTATAAGTTGTGTTTTCATTTGCAGTAGGTACAAAAACATTTCGTCCAATTTCAAGAAAATACTTAAGTTTATTTGAGAACACAATAAGAGCAATGAGGGCGCCACTGTACATCCGGCGTACGCTCGGCGCAGTCTTAAGAGAAAATGGTCGAGCGCATGTCTTTGATTGCACCTGCTGCATACTTGATGATGATTACATGTTTTGCTTGTTTGTATGGCTGATTTAAGCTTTTGATAATAATAACATAATTTGCATTAGTGTGTCGTAGTATTATTACCTCGTCCCACACCTAAACCAGCAGTCGTTTTTGCTTGGAAAATTATGCCAAAGTGTTCCTTACTCCAGTACCCTCACCATGAGTTACAATTACCGTACTCACTAGCGAGTCGAATGCTCTGTCCCTCTATAAGAATACTAGCGAGGTCTGCGAGGGACAGAACTTCAAACTCGCTAGCGAGTACGTGAGTTGTAAGTCTTGGTAAGGGTACAGTTTTAATTTTAACCCTATTGCTCTTGACATGTTTTCGTTTTTTCAATGTTTTGATAGCTCTTATTCACTGGCCAGTAATGGCGGTTGAGTGCAAAACCATACGATAACATATCAAAGGCAATATTTTTCTACCTAGTAGAATAAAGGCCCAGCTGGGCTAATGCCTAACGCACTTATAATCGCAATCGACTTCAAAGCGGAACAATTGATTTCATTTTGTATGCTGAGAAGCCTTCGATTTTCAAAATGAAAACGATAGCGATTGCAAGTGCGTTAGGCAATAGCCCCTCAGATCTCCATATAAAGCAAACCAGATGTTCTCGGTACTTGGGCATCGATCAGCGAAGAGTCGTCTTAGTACTTACCACCGTTATATAAACTATAGGGTAACGGAACCAGTTATGGACAAGGACCAATGATGGACAGTTGATTCTTATTTTACAGAAGGGTTATTCATTTGTTTTGCAACAATCTATTTAGGACCGTATGAAAATTGAATTAAGAGTGAATTGCAAAAATATCGTACATAGTTAAGGGCTTAATTGACACAACGTTAACTTTCTTGGATTGTTTTTCCTTTGTGTAAAGAACGTTATCCATATGATTATATGACTAATCTTCGTTACACAAAGGAAAACGTAAAGGATTGTTAAGGATTTTTTAATTGAACCCTACAACTATGTACAATATTTTTGCAATTCACCCTGAAGAGTGAAGTGTCCATCACTGCTGGCTGTCGGCTCAAAGTGTCCATCATTGATGCCGTCACTTTATAGGGTACATCGCCTATTACTGGCCACCCTCCGGTATCTGGCCACTTTGTAATAATAATTATTATGTGTAAAGCAAGGATATGCCGATATTTTTGCAATTGAACTAGAATACCTACATCCTGAATTATTACTATCCAAGTACGTCAAATTACACTTTGTTACGTGGCCAGTTATTGACAATTTTCCCTACTATTTGTTCGACGCGAGCGGCTCACTATTCCATCGATATTGAGTTAAAGGCACTTTGTCAGTTAATTTCATATCCAAAATAAACTTTCTTGATTCCACATTAATTTATTGACACTCATGGACCTTACACTTTTCACTGAGTATGAACCGACAAGCAAATAAAAAAGATTAGGTACTTTTTAAATCATATCAAATAGGTATATTTGTAATGTTTATAAAAAATAGGTGGATTGATTTACATAAGTTAAGTGTGAGGATTATATTTAAAAACCAAATAAAAGGTACCTAGTCTAGGAAATCCCAAACGGTGACTTTATGGTGTGGACATAAATAGCTAAAATAACTGTCTCTATTACAGGTCGATTCACAAGAGCTGGCACGAATGGATTGAATGAGTGAACGAAAGTATACAGGGTGAAATTTAAGTCGTGAATCGAATGATCACCTCTGTGTTCTACCCACGAATATAAACAACTTTCACTATGGAACCTACCCGGAAATCACGAAAAAAAACAGCTCCTTCATAGAAAAGTTCAATACGTACTCGACCAAAATGTATGAAGGAGCTGTTTTTTTTTTCGTGATTTCCGGGTAGGTTCCATAGTGAAAGTTGTTTATATTCTTGGGTAGAACACAGAGGTGATGATTCGATTCACGACTTAAATTTCACCCTGTAGAAGTGTGTAAAATAACAACAGATTATCGGTTTGAAATTCGAACATCGGTTCAAAGAACGGCACTGACACAGTGATAGGTGACATTACTTTTGTTCATTCCATTCGTGCCAGCTTTAGTGACCGTACCTATACCTACTTAAAGAGCTGATTAGGTAGTTACATAGATATACCTACAAATAATGCATTTCTAAAGGTATCTATATGTAATAAGAGTACGCTACTAAGTTTTCATTTGCGTGTGCGCATCGTGATTCGTGATGTGATGACAGCCGCACTGAATGAAATTGAACTCTCCAAGTTTCGGAGACCGAGCACGGCCTTTGAGACGCTTTTTTAATAAACACGGTGGAATCTCCAAAAAAAATAACAAATAGTTTGTAAAGCACCCGATGTCTAATATCGTACAAAAAACTAAAATGGCGGCGCAAGTTAAATATCCTAGACAGCAAGCAGTAAAAAATCCTTCGCATATAAAATGCTGCCCAGCATCTTGTCTTCATTACAAAGGAACTTTAAAAATGAGTCCTTTGTCAAAGGGATCGGGTTAACATCCTAAAAAAATGTGTTCCTCCATCTAAAACCTATATCGGCCCGGTATTAGTTTCGCTTGGACTAGCTTAACTGGCGCTGCCGGTTTCATTTTCTTCTTTAGGAGGACACCGACAGCAACCGCTCCGAGCAGTGCAACCAGCATGTAAATTTTCCATGCACTGTAAAAAATGTTGTAAGTCAGGTGGGGTAAGAGCGTCAATGGGGTAAGTGCGACAAAACATTTTTTCTTAAGACTGCGCCGAGCAAACGCCGAGCGTCCAGTGGCGCCCTCATTACTGTTATTGGGTTTTCTAATTAACTAACGAATTTCCTTGGAACCAAACAAAATGTGTTTGTAGCGCAAGTATAAACACAATTTATGGGATACGTAACAAACTTTAATAACAATTACCCTTTGAGTAGTCAGCTTAACGGGAAAAGGTGGCCACTTTTTTTCGTTAAGTTAATAACTCGAAGGTGAATTGTTATTAAACTATATGATATACCCTATAAGTTGTGTTTTCATTTGTAGTACAAACACATTTCGTCCAATTTCAAGAAAATACTTTAGTTTATTAGAAAACACAATAAAAGTAATGAGGGCGCCACTGTACATCCGGCGTACGCTCGGCGTAGGCTTAACCGATTTTGTTAGTTTGACGCACTTGCCCCACCCTGCAGGCTTATTGTCTAACGCACTCGCAATCGTTTTCATTTTAACAGTCCGAAGGCGAGTCTAGGTACAGTCAAAGACATAAGTCGCTAAACAAAATAAAGCTACGAAATGAACTGTACACGAGAACTCTCCATATGTTAATATACAAAGGTATGTTCAAAACTCCTTGTTCGTCATGACAGTTCAAAAGTCCCTAAACGCTAACATAACTTAATTAACGCCAAAAGTCGCTGGACACTTAAACTCGATGAAATAATCCAAAAGTCACTGTACGCTAAAATTTTCACGAAGAAGTTTAAAATTAACTGGAGGTTATTTCAACACTTTGATATTTATACTTAATATTATTTTACCTTTTTTAAAAATGCTAAATAAATAGTGTGCATGTGTTTTGTAAGTATGTGTTAATGCACTTTCGTTGCCATCAATGATAATCTAATTATGTATATTTATAAAGTCCAGCAACTTTTGATAAAATATTGTTTACTAACATTTGACATTCTGCAATGTTCACATAGATTTGATCAACAATTTGTTCAGCGACATATGGAACTTTACATTGTGCAGGTGTTTTGAAAATTTGGATCTGTTCATCAATTTATGTCTTCGACTGTACAATGAAAATTAAAACAATTGTTCCACTTCGAAATCGATTGCGATTGAGAGTCCGTTAAGCAATAAGCCTGCTGGGGTAAGAGCGTTAACGGGGTACGTGCGCCGCGACAAAGCATTATATTTAAGACTGCACCGAGCAAACGTCGAGCGTCCAGTGGCGCCCCTCATTACTATTATTGTGTATTCTAATTATCTAAAGAATTTCCTTGCAATCAGAGGATACGTTTTTGTAGCGCAAGTAAAAACACAATTTATGGGATAGGTAACAAACTTTAATAACAATTACCCTTTGAGTAGTCAGCTTAACGGGAAAAGGTGGCCACTTTTTTCCGGTTAGTTGATAACTCGAAGGTGAATCGTTATTAAACTATGTGAAATATACCCTATAAGTTGTGTTTTCATTTGTAGTACAAAAACCTACCGACCAATTTGAAGGAAATACTTTGGTTTATTAGAAAACACAATAATAGTCATGAGGGCGCCACTGTACATCCGGTGTATGCTCGGCGCAGTCTTAAGGAGATATAGTTGGTTTGACGGATTTCCCCCGTACACGCTATTGCCCCACCTTGCCTTAAAGTAATTAGTCTAGTCCATAGGTTCCTAAACTTATTTGGCTGTCCGCCCACTTAGCAAGACAAATTTTTTCACCACAAACATTTGGAAATGTAAAGGGACTTACTCACCAACCTCTTTAATGACAATGGTACAAAGATTACCTAACATTTGACATTATTTATAAGGACTTAGAAACCCAATTTATCTACCTACCTATGAGAAATACTTAATAATATCATAGGACTACTGTGAAAGCACCTACATGTATCTCAATAAAAAATATTTTGAATCTATATAAAAATGTAGGTAGTCGAATACTTTAATCGGCAGTTTTAACACATTCAGTGCCAGTAGGTACAGTACGAGTGCTACGCTGTAATGTAACATGTAGTCGTTTTTTTCCAGTGGACCCAACTATGGGGTCGTTGGCACTAAATGTGTTAAAGTATTTTCGGGATATATCTACGCTCTAAGTATAGTTATGTTATTATGCTACCAAATAAAATATCTATCTATAAGTAGAACCATCGGTAAGCTTGGACGACGCGATGTGACCCTACGAAGCTAGATGTCCTGGGTTCAAATCCCGGTAGGGGCGGATATTTGTGTGATGAACGCGAATATTTGCTTCGGACTTATGGCTGTTTTCTATGTATTTAAGTATATATTTTGCTATGTAAGTATTAGTATCGTTGTCTAGTACCCGTAGTACAAGCCTAGAGCTTAGTTTGGGACTACGTCAAAATTGGTGTAACATTGTCCCCTGCTGGCCTATTGCCTAACGCAATCGCAATCGACTTCAAAGCGGAACAATTGTTTTCATTTTGTATGCAGACAAGCCTTCGATTTTCAAAATGAAAACGATTGCGATTGCAAGTGCGTTAGACCATATTTATACATACACATACATACTGATATATTAACATAAGCTCACACCTATATTCCCAGAGTAGGATAGGCAGAGCGGGGCAGAGCTACAGAGTTATTAACAACTCTAAAACCTTGTTAATAATTCTGTAACCACATTTTGCACAATTAGGCTAAGATGTTTACCAGCGTATTAGTGACAGGTTGCAAGCCCATCGCCTAACAGTAGGTTACTACACAGTTTTTATTCCCTTAGTGCTCTATTACGAAATCGACGGGAGAACATGGAGTGGCACTATTCTAACCCGGCAACCACGCGGGAAAAATATTAATATTATATTATTTATTTAATTGGCTACTAAAAATAATAAAATGTATGCGTTACCGGCTTGTTCCAGAGAAGCCAGAAGGCCCGGGGCTTTAAAAAAAGAATCCATTAGAATATTAAAAACAATTCTTGAAAAAAAAACTACTTTTACAAATGTTACAAAAACATATAAACTACAAAAACAAAACATACATCACACGGCATGTAAACATTTTAATGAAAATAATTAATAACCTCTTCATATCTACCTATGCCTTGTTTGCGAGTATAGAAGGTAGGTAAGTGTTTGAAGTTACGAAATACGTCTGTACCTACCTCATTGTAAAAAAAAAGAACAGCACAGACCCTGAATTCGAAATATCAAGAGGCCACAGATGATGCCAAACCCTCACGAAAGTCAAAAGGGGTCTATTTTGTTTAGGCAAAATGTTTTTTATGCGAAGGTACGATGTCGCGGTCGTCCTTTAGTAATAATAGCTGTTGCCCACGACTCCGTACGCGCAGAAAAATAAAACATAGCCTATGTTCCGGATCCCTTTGACTGCCATACATATCATACTTTTTTTTGTCAACTTCTTTTAGGCTGAAGTTACACTTTTTAATAAACGTTTATTGTGTAAATTAGTTAGGTTAGGTTAGTCTAATAAAAAACCTGAAAAAATAACCGTGTCCTGAGAAAAATGCATTATGTTATGACTTGCGAAAATTATGACTTAAAACACATTATGACTAAAAATAATTATGGCAGTCAATAGAGACCCTCTATGTTCATCAAGGGTAATGTAGGATTCTAATGAAAGAATTTTTCAAATCGGTCCAGTAGTCTCGGAGCCTATTCAATTCAAATAAACAAGCAATCATACATACATACATTAAATCACGCCTGTTTCCCAGAGGGGTAGGCAGAGACCACTTATTTCCATTTGCTACGGTCTTGACAAAATTTATTTAGCTACTTCCACATTCATATATCGAGTCATGCACGCACGTCGGTTTCGGGTACTTAAGATTCGGCCCTTTTCCAGTATTTCTCCGATTTGACTCGAAAAAGTACGCCTAGGGTGGCCCCTTCCGACCTGAGTCCCTTCTGAGTTCCTTCTGTTTCGATCTGTATATCTCTTTCGTCAATCTTCTTTCATTCATCCTTTCCAAATGACCGAATCAAGCAATCAAATTAAATATATAATATTATTATTAAAGTGTAGGTAGATATATACGTACATGGAGGTTCCGAATAGTGACCCGCTAGCGGAGTCTAGCTTTGGTTCGCTGACACCTGGACTGCTTCCGCGACTCTCTGTTATCGGCCTGCTTAGATCGCTCTGGGCTAAGGTCTCTTGCGAGTCGGCCCTACACAAGACACAAAGGTAAGTAAGCGATTTTCAACAAGTGAAAAAATCTATAGAATTGACGTAAGCCGTACATTTTGTTTGGAGTCCCTTTGGAAAGCATAAAATTGTTCGTCGTAATGTATTGTTTCATCTAAAATCGTTTCGCCTAACATGCTTTTAGGCTGAAATTATGTAATTAAATAAACATATATTGTGTACCTATATAACGTAAATTAAGATTAGGTTAGTTTTTCATAATAATTAAAATAAAACCGTTCCGATTGTAAAAACCATTTTTGTACTCGTCGATTAAAATGTGTGTATTACGATTTCATAGAGAATACTGTAACGTCACTCTTTTCATCGTTGAATAGTCTAGATGTTACTTCCGAAACAACCGAAATAACTATTTCGATACGCTCTAGACAACCGAAATAACTATTTCGATACGCTCTAGACAACCGAAATAACTATTTCGATACGCTCTAGACAACCGAAAAAAATTTGAAAATAGAACTTCGGATTTCCATATATGTGTCCTTGTTTAAGGAGCCTCGATCCGATACAAAATTGCCAATCTGTGTCGTTTCGGAACGTAGCAGCGTGGCATCATCTGTCAAAAATCTACTTTTAGTTTTCTTATATAAGTACTCGTATTAATGACTTACATTATTAATTTTAATGAACTCGTACAAAAAGTATTGTTCACAATAGTGTCATAATTAAGCTTTTTAATCTCGTACCTTACTTAGGCCACTCAGCAAGCTTCGTGGCCTAAGTAAGGTACGAGATTAAAAAGCTTAATTATGACACTATTGTGAACAATACTTTTTGTACGAGTTCATTAAAATTAATAATGTAAGTCATTAATACGAGTACTTATATAAGAAAACTAAAAGTAGATTTTTGACAGATGATGCCACGCTGCTACGTTCCGAAACGCCATAGATTGGCCATTTTGTATCGAATCGAGTCTCCTTAAACAAGGACACATATGATTTAAATACGAAGTTCTATTTTCAAATTTTTTTCAGTTGTCTAGAGCGTATCGAAATGGTTATTTCGGTTGTTTCGGAAGTAACATAAGACTGTCAACGTTGAAAAGAGTGACGTTGCAGTATTCTCTATGAAATCTTAATACACAGATTTTAATCGACGAGTACAAAAAATACTATTTCGATCAAGCGATTTTCGACCAAACCATACATTAGGACAAACAATGATTATGCCACTCAATATAAAAGGCTCAGGCTCGTTCTGTGTTTCCTAAAATAACAATAATAGTAATAATAAGGCCACAGAGCAGCTAGTGGCGAGCTGTTGGTGAGTGCCGAGACCACGGACCTGAGTGCTCCCGAGGGTAGGTCACACATGTGTTTTGTTCGCACTGACGGGACTACTTAATCTCGCCGCTTGGATTCACTCGACAGTCCGCACGACCGGCGTTGTTTACAGAATCACTACCCTGTTCCTCACCTCACGCTTGCCTTCACGGGACGGCTGCGTTGTACAAAGACGAGGAATCTCACCTCTGGCTTGCCTTTATTGGCCGATCAGAGTGGAGTGGCAAGAGATAGATAGCATATCTAGATGATTTAAGCTTGTATTATGATATGATTAACTTGTGAAAAACTTGCAGTAGGTATGCAATAATAACAATACTCTAGGAACATTTACTCCAGTTCATAGATACTATACTTATATTAAATCGAAACAATGAAAAAAAACTATCTTATTATTTTTGTAGGCCACTTTTGTTTGACAATAGTATACTATTCCAAAATGGGCCCAAAAAGAATGATCATTTGAACCTAGAACCCTGTGCGGCTTCCCCACACACCCCATGTCCACGTTCGGCTAATTAATACAAATTACAGAAAATTGGTATAAAACTAACGCACTTTACATTCAGACTTTGACAAGCATTCTTTTACCGCGCATTTCCCAATTTTTCGCAGCTTCTCTTACAGTCGGCGTCTGTTTTATAACTAGGTATAGTCTATACTTTTAGGTATTTAAAAAAATGTAAACTTTCCAAATCACGTGACTTTGTTAAACAACCAATCAAAACTGTTTTATCGAGCTTTGACGTACGACGACTTTGACGGCAGCCAATAGAAGCAGAACACTGTCTACTTCTATTGGCTGACGAACTATATCACGTGGTTGTTTTGTTTACATTTTTTTAAATGCCTAAAAGTATACACTATAACGTGACAAATTACGGAATATGACGTGGCACAGGCTTGGCGTGGTTACTGACCCTCTAGTTAATATATCTCAATGCACACGAGCAATACAATAAGACCGCCGTATAGAGTTAGTTAATTAAGGTGCGCGCCGTCACCGCTGCTTAACACGTTCAGTACGGCATCGGGTCGAAAGTAACCGATGGTAAACTGTCCCGCAGAGCGGGAACAAAAGTTCTGTTCCTACCGCTCGGGCGGGATAGATAGCATCGCTTTCCCTAGGTTTAGAAAAGAGACAAATAGTGTCTTCGAGTTGTCTCATTGAATATTTTACGTATGTGTGTTAAAAAAGCATCGGATCTAATCGACCTGCTACCGTCTCAGAAGTTTATATTTTACATCTGGTCCGGATATCGGGTCGATTTGACCTGATACCTGATGACCTGATAGCCGCCCCAGATTTAATGGCAGTTTGTCTAGTGCAGAGCTAAAGTGCAGTGGGTTGATCGATTATAGTGATCAAATGTCTTCGTACTACTCAACTTTAAAACGAGGCCTAAATGGTACCGGAAAGTTATGATGGAGATAATATTTGGGACAGCATTAGTTAATGCATGGATTATATACAATCTAAAAAATGAAACAAAAATAACAAAAAAAGGTTCATAGAATACATCATCGAAAAGTTTTGTACAATGACATCGACAGAGACGAACGCATCTTCGGGAAATGATACTGAAGAACAAACCGTTACATCTGTTGCAGCTGTAGATATTATGCATTCCTTGAAAAAAGGTGACACAAAGCGAAACTGTTCCGGTTGTTATGACAAATTACGTGAAACTTTGACGAGCAAAGGGGCAGCACAAAAAGTCAAGAAAGTTATAACTAGGTGTGAAGGGTGTCAAAAAACATTATGCCCTGAATGTTTTTTTAACAAACACACTGCAAGCATTTTGTAAGTTTTTAATAAGATTAAAATATTTTTTATATTATTTTGTCGATATTTTTATTTCTCAGCCCTATTATTGTATCGATAAGTTAATAATCCAGTACGGACATAAGGTCGAATAGATCTGACATATTAAATTGTCATGTGCAATTATTCTAATTGTCCTATTTACAAACGGCTTTACCAGTATGTTAACTTGTTAATTAAAAGATTGTTGCAATAAATAAAAAAATATAAATACTAACCTTGATGTGCATAATTGCACCTAAACATGTGCATCTTGAACAGACCTTTTCGGCCTGATAACGCTCCACAAGACATTTAAGAAACTGGTCTGAAGCACCTGATGCAGCACCAGCTAAAAGTTAGCTAAATGGGCTGCCGTACTGAACGTGTTAACGGTGCGTATATTACGGTGCGTCAAAAACGGCGCCACGTTATTACTATGACCCCGTCTTTTATTAATATACGCACCTTTAAGCAGTGGTGGGGTCGCAGCTTAATCCTTTCCCATCGATTTTGGTCGGATAACTTCGTATTTATCTTGCTTTCTCAGTTGCCTTATTGATGGGTCCTGAAGCTAATTGAGAAAGCTAGATAAATACGAACTTATCCGGCAAAAAAGAATGGGAAAGGATTATTCAGTACGTACATCTGTACAAAGAAAAAAAACTCATCCTTCATTCCCACCTGTGATCATGTTTTGATTTACGTAAAGGGGACGAAGCTGAGTAGCCCGTCTCGTCAGACTTCACGGAGTACTTCGATGAAGATCTGAAATCAGAATAGAAAATAGAATAGAATAGAAATAATTTATTCGGTGTTAAAATAAAATGTACATAAACAACAGCTACAACAAAAAAAAAGTAATGCAAACTAGGGCCCATATTAATAAACTCATCTTGGCTGAGAGGCCCGTCACAAGATACGTCAAAGTAGGTAAACGTCAAACCATAGAACACTGTCATTTTTGACGCATCTCGAGACGAGCATTAGAGTTGAGATTAGTTTATTAATACGGCCCTAAGGCCCACTTGCGTGGACCAGAGTTAGCGTCTTAACCCGAGGTTAGGCGGCAAACCACGTACAAAAGTAGACGCTTAACTCTGGGTTAAGGGCTAACTCTGGTCCGCGCAAGTCCGCCTTAGAGTATTTAATCTGAAATTAACACCGAAAAGGTTGCTATTCAGTGTGGTGTCAGGCTTACTAGCCTTGACGCTGGCTTTCAGGGCCACAGGATTGAAGAGAGAGGAGAGCGCTCCCAATCCATCTCACTACTCCAGTGAGTACGTTTATTCCAGACTTCTGAATTTAATTAATTAAAGTGTATCGTATGTAATTAAAATATTAGGTGAACTATAGTTATTTGTTCAACAAGAGAGCAAAGTTGGTTTTTGCTGCGAGTGATGATTTTGAATCCCGAGTAAGCGAAGGATTCTATTATTGAATCACGAGCGTAGCGAGTGATTCTAGGTTAGAATCCTGAGCGTAGCGAGGGATTCAAAGATACGAGACGTAAAAAACTTTGGTCTCGTGTGAGACATACAACTTTTCACCTCAGCAGCGAGAACAACACAGCGTGAAGCTGGTAGGGCCAACGCAGGTCTTCCGTTGTGACCATATGGTGAATACACGACTAAATAACGACACGATCGCATATGCATCAATCACAAGCATTTTTGCAAAATACTAATAAAATAAAAAGTGGAAAAAATAAACATGAAACAGATAAAACCTGTCACTCAACTTGATAATGCCGTAGTGCAAACACAACTTTATACAGCTTTATGTAGTCTGTGGCTTTAAAAAAAACCTAACTAGGCCTTGTCTATGGCTATTGGCTATGGCGGACAAATTAACAAAAATTACATCGTCATTTACATTACATTACTTTTTTTTTTTTAAGTACTATAATCCCGCTATTTTTGAAATGCGTTCTGAAACTGCCCCCGCGGTTTATGTCACGAAATTAAAAATTGTTAAAACGATAACAAAATTATGTACATACATAACTTCTTATTTTTCATTAATTTTGTCTTCAAAACATTAAATAAAAAAAATGATTGTACCTACTGTATAAAATAGTTATAATAAACAACTTTCAAAGTTTAACAGATAGTTTTAATTGCAATTTTACGGTTATGTGTGCATCCGAACGTGCGTTTCTTTTCTGGGCCTACTATGTGTGGAATTTGAAAATCGAACTTCGAATCAAGTTGTTTCTATCTCTCGCTTTTTTCCTATCGAAGTGAAAGTGACAGAACAAAGTGAAGTTCAATTTTTTCGAATGTTGTGAGTAGCCCCAGCACTGCTCACGGCATTTAAAAAAAATAATTAAAAAGCTACTTTGCCTCTCGCTCGCAGCAAAATTGAATTTTGCTCACTGTTTTTAAGCAGCAAAACCTGCTTGTTTGAGCTGCTGAGGTGAAATAGTTATTTGTTCAACAAGAGAGCAAAGTTGGTTTTTGCTGCGAGTGATGATTTTGAATCCCGAGTAAGCGAAGGATTCTATTATTGAATCACGAGCGTAGCGAGTGATTCTAGGTTAGAATCCTGAGCGTAGCGAGGGATTCAAAGATACGAGACGTAAAAAACTTTGGTCTCGTGTGAGACATACAACTTTTCACCTCAGCAGCGAGAACAACACAGCGTGAAGCTGGTAGGGCCAACGCAGGTCTTCCGTTGTGACCATTTGGTGAATACACGACTAAATAACGACACGATCGCATATGCAACAATCACAAGCATTTTTGCAAAATACTAATAAAATAAAAAGTGGAAAAAATAAACATGAAACAGATAAAACCTGTCACTCAACTTGATAATGCCGTAGTGCAAACACAACTTTATACAGCTTTATGTAGTCTGTGGCTTTAAAAAAATCTTAACTAGGCCTTGTCTATGGCTATTGGCTATGGCGGACAAATTAACAAAAATTACATCGTCATTTACATTAAATAGCTGTCTTCGTCACTGGACTCGCTCATATTTATTTATTATTACTTTTATTATATCCAACTATTATCGAAATTAGATAACGTAGCGTAACAGAAAAGTACCAAAAAACTTTTTTTTTAAGTACAATAATCCCGCTATTTTTGAAATGCGTTCTGAAACTGCCTCCGCGGTTTATGTCACGAAATTAAAGATTGTTAAAACGATAACAAAATTATGTAGATAGGTACATGATAAACTTCTTATTTTTCATTAATTTTGTCTTCAAAACATTAAATAAAAAAAATGATTGTACCTACTGTATAAAATAGTTATAAATGTTATAATAAACACATTTCAAACTTTAACAGATAGTTTTATTTGCAATTTTACGGTTATGTGTGCATCCGAACGTGCGTTTCTTTTTGGGCCTACTATGTGTGGAATTTGAAAATCGAACTTCGAATCAAGTTGTTTCTATCTCTCGCTTTTTTCCTATCGAAGTGAAAGTGACAGAACAAAGTGAAGTTCTATTTTTTCGAATGTTGTGAGTAGCCCCAGCACTGCTCACGGCATTAAAAAAAATAATTAAAAAGCTACTTTGCCTCTCGCTCGCAGCAAAATTAAATTTTGCTCACTGTTTTTAAGCAGCAAAACTTGCTTGTTTGAGCTGCTGAGGTGAAAAATTAATTATCTATTCTAAGAGGTAAAAACCATTATCGTCTTTGACGTGGGGTGTTATTCTCTCAAAAACAACGGGACGGTCGGACGGACGAGTGAAATCGCAGCGGCGAGTTTAAGTAGCAGCCTTATACGTTCGATCTCATCGGCAGAAAGCATGCTGCCAAATTGAAAATCCACGCGCTAAAATGATTTGTTCGCACTGACAGGACTACTTAAGCTCGACGCTTGTAGATTCACTCGTACGTCCGTCCGACCGTCGTTGTTGAGAGAATCACTCCCCTGTTAATACGCTTCTCCTCCTGCGATGCGCGGGAAGCAAGTAGAGCAAGCGATCAACTATTATATCAAAATCAAACTCATCCTTGAGCCCAACCTGGGGTCTAAAGGCACATAAATCACGTTACTGTGATGGGTGGTTTCATCACGAGAACTCGTCGTCGAACACCTGAAATTAACGGTTATATCGAATGTAAGTGTTTGTTTAATGTAACTTCGGAGCAACGGATCAACATATCCGTTATATATATTGCATATACGTAATACGTATTAAGAGGGGTAGGAGAGTGACATTGGCTATTTTTAAGGCACTTGTCCGTTGTCCCACCGCGCACTATGACCAAGAAGCGAGTAAAAGCGACCAACCTTCAATATATGCGGCTCTCTTATTTATTATTAACACGGTATCTAAGGATATTTTTGTTTTCGACCAAGTGGAAGGAGTTCTGGCCGGCAGTGTGAACAGGCAACAATCAACTATTCTGCCCTTCTTAGAAAAAGGGGCGTATGTTTCTTAAAACCGCGTATGTATTAGTGACCTTATGTCTTAAGGCGGGGGTTCAATTTACTTTGACTATCAAATTACGCATCCGCCCTTTTTATTTAGGAGGGTAGTATTAATGTGTACGCTTTTATTGACACGGGATCTACCTACATATAGTCGATAGCTAATCGCTTTCTCACCAGCAGCAATAGGACAAGTGCCTATGGTATTGTTTTTAATTCAACCGCCATTACTGTCAAGTAAATAAGAGTTATCAAAACGTTGACAATACGATAACAGGTCAAAGACGATATGGTTTTAACTGTCTAGAATCTCGGCCTTCTTCGGAAGAATTTTCAACACTGTTTATATCTCCAAAACTATGCTTTAGGCTGCGATTACACTGAGTCGTTCACCTAAGGCCGCTTCCTCACTTGGCGGTATGCGTGCAGTAAAACTTACTGTCGGCATAAACGGTGCTCGTTGATTGGTAGACGCCACTAGTTGCCTAGCAACCATTACCGATTCCGTGTTTACTGCAAGCATACCGCCAAGTGAGGAAGCGGCCTAATGCGGACGCCGAACTTGTTTCAAACTACTGCGGCGAATGAGCGTCGTCTTTTTTCTGTTTTGTCTGAATTAGTCTGTCCGCCTACTGCGATCACCAGTGATCGTACTTTTTCTAGCATTTTTAGTGCGATGACGTCAAATGACACACAACCCTAGGGGTTGTCGACGTGTATAATATGATTGACGTTTAAAATTATGTATAATATTGCGTTGTCGTTGAAAATCTAACACAATTTTTTTTACTTAATCAGTTATTTTGTGTATAACATTTATTAGGAACCATACTGTAACCCAAAGTTCCTCAAATTTTTCGGAGGGTATGCTGACGATTTATTTTCGTAATTTTGACAGCAACATTTATTGCAACTGTGTTAGGTACATTTTCTCATATACTAAATTGACTCTTCATTTCATTATGCATATTGTGTTATGCTTTACATGCTCTGAGAATAGTTTCTGTATTTCAGATTCGTTTAAAACGCTATTATAGGTATATAAATTTTTCATGTTACTATATTTTTGGTACAAACCATTTAATATTGGGCACTACTGACAACCCTAGCACTGAACTGAAAATGCTAGAAGTAAAGTACGATCACTAGCGATCACGTAACTAAGCGTTTGCAGCTGTCTTTCGCCGAATGCGGCCGACTACCGCGCTCTTTACACTCTTGCGGGCGCCGTATGCAACATGCGGGGGACGACTCAATGTAAATGCGGCTTTAGGACGAACGATGCCTGAGTTTCCGAGCGAAGGATAAATTAAATTATTCATAAAAAATAATTACCTTTCTTTCGTCGCAGATCCTGATCCACTTTTCTTATCTCTGCAGAAAGAACGGTGGTAACAATTAGGTAAACATCGAAATATTTCCCATATAGGTACCAAAAACGTAGGTGCATTTTCAAGTAAAATGAGCACATGGTTTTAAAACATGAGAAATCAATATCCAAAGATTTGCAGCGTATTGGTTACCTTTATCTGATTTTTTTTTACCTTTTGGTTATAGAGTCCTCTTCTGTAGTAGGCATTGCGCTAAAAATATCCTGCAACGCTAGTAGTAACGGTTAATTTTGGTAAATAGGCAGTTTCTGATCAGTTTTAGGGATATCGCCCCAATGTCTGATGCATTTTTAATATGATTTTGCTAATGTCAAAGTTGGATGGTAAACAGCATAAGAGACACCATAGAATAACTTTTTTAAATGTTGAAAATCAGCGCTAAACTTTTGTCTATGATGGGTCAATTTTACATGAGTTCGGTGCCTGGTAAACCTTCGCTATTAATGTTTATCTATGATCAGTAAATTTTGCACGAGTTCGATGGTAAGCTAATGCGTGTTCGATGGGATGCCAACGGATGTATTAGTCTGGGTTCTCTGCCGTTTCGCCGAATTATGTTTCGTCAAATGATTCATTTCGTCAAATGTTTCATTTGGGCAAATGCTTTTTTTTCTAAAACTGTAAATATTTCAGGATTTTTTAAAAACTAACCTAACCTAACCTATAGGGTTCTACACGATGGTCCTGAAATAAATCCTGAAATATTTACAGTTTTAGAAAAAAAAGCATTTGCCCAAATGAAACATTTGACGAAATGAATCATTTGACGAAACATAATTCGGCGAAACGGCAGTACACCATTAGTCTGTGAGCATTTAAAAGGTTCTTCGGGTTTGTATTTCTTTCTCACTCGCTCTTAATAAGAGCGTATGAGAATGAGTGAGAGACAAGTACAAACCCGAAGCCCCTTCTAAGAGTTATCGCACTGTGCATAATAAGATCACACGAGTGTTTTAATGCCCAATGAAAAACTTGTATCTGTAATTGCCCTGTATCTTAATGTAGTACCTGTATCGTAATGTTCAGATTAAAGTATAGGTCACCGATACGTGTAACATGTGTCTAAATATGAAAGTACAACCACATACATGTTTCTTAATATAGGTAATTTGCTTATAGTTTCTGAACATATTATAGGGAAGTTATGATATGGATGTAGGTAAAATACTTTTAATTCCCTAAACAGATGGGTAAAGTTCGTTATTTGGATCTTGGACATAATCGTGTTTATAGACGTGGACATACGTGGATAAAACATCTGACACTTTCTGACCAGTGTGTACCTACATATGTTTGAGAGTGATGGATGCTATGTCCACCTTTATCTACCTTTATAGAGACTGCTAAAACACGAGGGTGCTGTTCCATAAAAGAAAAACTTTTGATTCCACATTAATTTATTGTCGTCTCATGGACTTATAGTAACAGATAAAATATATCAATGCAAAAAGTTGTAAGTACTTACATCATGTAAAAAATAAAATTATCGTTTTCTATAAAAAATCAAGTTGGTCGTATTTCTTTACATACAAAATAACAACATTATTTTATTATACACCTTTAATATTTCTACGAAATAAAACTGTATGTATGTAAACTCATTATTGCACAAAAATTGATTAACTTCGAGTACGTACATAAACAACGTAAGGTCAACCGGGGTAAAGGCGTCACTGTTTTTTTACATTTTTTTAAGACCTAAATTACGATATATGTATTTACTATATTGAAATACTCATTCGTTCTGTTATTTTTACAACTCTTTGGGAATTTAATTCGTGTGTTAAATTTTTCGCTGCACTATAACTAAAAGATACATAGGCATTTTTAAAAAAAACGAGATTTTAGACGCTTATGCCCCAGGTTGGGAAAATGCATCTTTTTAAAATAATTGTTAAAAGATTGCAATTAGGCCTTCAAAACTTCATGACACGTTTCTGCAATACAGTTTTCTAGAAGGTTTTATAATTAGAAGGGCCCAAAAACAGCTATTAACAAGCTGAGACAGAAAATAATATAATTGGGGAAAATGCGTCTTCAATTTGTAGACGCATTTATCCAACCTAAATACCAGATGTCGTAAACATTTTTCTTCGATTGAAAAGAGTGAGATAGAAAATTTATGAAAGAGATGTTATTTTCACCTTGTGACCGATTGCGGGTAAAATCAAATAGAGTTTTTCGATTTTATGTATGCAAGTACTTATTTTGATATTAAAAGAGAGCGGACACGACTCAGAATTTGATTATAGGTACAAACAAAACAACAAAATCATTTGTTACTATTTATTCATCATAATTTTTAAACAATAATTCAATAAAGTTAAAATTAAAATTACGTATCAAGGAAAAGGTTGTTCACCACTGACATTGGGGCAAAAGCGTTACACTGACGCAATTACCCCAAAGGTATTGACGCATTTAGCCAAATTTGAAATTATTTTTCAAAGCACTTTATATGGAATTAACTTTAAACATTAAGCATTTTAAATACAAATTGGAGTTCGTACGTGTGAGTTAACTAAAACTGGTCATGTTTTAATAAAAAATAATACCGAAAGCTTAAGAAAAAACAGGATGTAAATGGATTTTGAACACTTACCTCACGCTCCGCGTTGGTCTGGATTGACACTAAATTTCAAAATGGTCAACGACTCGAATACGATCTATTAAAACGCCCTCTATGGTACGCGTTTTCCTCCAAGTAGTTCAAGTGTCTATCACTACATGGGGGTAGCAGTTGTAACTAACGTTGTTTAAAAAATAATTCGAATAAACGCAATAACCCCATAGTGGCTTTTACCCCGGTTGACCTTATGTATAAAATGTCAAACATCAAAAATATCTTGTACACAAATTACCGTATTTTCTTTAATTAAATCGAATACCATCATGATAGGCCAGTTATCGTCCCTTTACTTTCTTGACCTTGTATCTGATCGAATAGTTAGATCGGAAAGTACTCTTTATTCTTTAAGAACACGAGTGTTTTTCCTATCTTTAAATATCCGGTCCGGATCCGGTGTGGTTGCCGGGTTAGAATAGTGCCACTCCATGTCTTCCCGTGTATGTTGTAAGAGGAGGGCAATAAAGGCTTGCAGTATTGTTAAGCGATGGGTTTGCAACCGTCACTAATAGGTAAACTGGTAAACATCTTAGTCTGATTGTGCAAAATGTGGTTACAGAACTATCAACAACTTTTTATAGTTGTTGGTAATTCTGTAGCTCTGCCTACCCCACTCTGGGAATGAATTGAATGAGGGTAAATCGTCAATAACTGGCCACTTTAAAAAGTGTCATTTATGTAGTTACTAGCCATCAAATTTCTTACGGACTCTGTTAGTCAAGATACTTGGACGGTACTCCGGGTAATTACACAGGATCTAGGTATTTTAGTTTAATCGCTTAAGTGTGAGCAAATCTCTTGCTTTACACATTTTATTGCAGTGGCCAGTTACCGGAGGGTGGCCAATAATAGGCGATTTACCCTATGTAACTATCCAATGAGATACGAGGTCGAGAAAGTAAAGGGACGATAATCGGAAGCTCGTCGTGTCTCGTGGTAACGGCCATACATTAATAGTAAAGTGAAAAAATCTCAAAATAATATCTATAGGAAACTTGTTTTTACAGTATTTGGATCTAATATACTATAATATAAAAATGAATCGCAAAATGTGTTGGTAAGCGCAAAAGTCGAGAACGGCTGAACCGATTTGGCTGATTTCTTTTTTGTTGTGTTCGTTATTGTCAGGGTAAGGTTTATATGTAAGAAAAAATAGAAAAATCCAACGGGAAGGTTGGGAATTTGCAGCAGGGCGAAGCCGCTGGCGGGCAGCTAGTACCTATACTATAAGAAAGGTGACGAACTAACATGACTTAGGTCAAAATATATCTCGTAATGCTCGCTATACTTCGGATACAAGAAGTTTTCGCGATCACTCTAGTCGTGATATTAAAGGAACTTCAAAAACGAGTTCTATGTTCGAAATGGTCCACTCTCCGTCTCTTTGAAGCATTAATTCGATGTAGTAACAGAATCAGATAAAATTCTTCTAAGGATTGGCTTAGAACTACACTATTGACGCCGCGCGGCGTAGCTTGACCCCTAAGTTCTATTTTGAGGACCTCATCTTTATGATGGCTCCAAGCATGACGGCGGACAGCAGCGCGGCCAGCAGGATCCACTTCAAGTTACTGAAAAAAAAAACATGTCATCAGATCGGGCCATATTTTTTGTCAAATGTAGGTATCTTTTCTCAAAACGTTGTTTCCCGTCGCAATTCATTTATTTTTACTGGCTGTAGCCCACGACTCAGCCCGCAAAAAAAAAACTATGTTCATCAGGGATAATGTAGGATTATAATGGTGAAACAATTTTTCAAACAAACAAACAAACATACACAAACATCTTAGCCTAAATGTGCAAAATGTGGTTACAGAATTATTAACAAATTTTAGAGTTGTTGGTAATTCTGTGGCTCTGCCTACCCCACTCTGGGAATAAAGGCGTGAGTTTATGTATGTATGTGTAAACAATTTTTCAAATCGGTCCAGTAGTTTCAAAGCCTATTCAATTCAAACAAACAAACAATTAAATATTTTCTCTTTATAATATTAGTGTAATGTAGATGTAGTCACAATTGTAACCTAACCTAATAGACGTAGCAAGCGGTTTCGATATTCTGGATATAAAACTAAATACAACATAGGTACCTACTTTATCGGAAATGATACATTTGATCAGATATTGTCGTTGATACTGCTAAACCACGTAACTACCGTAAACTTTGATTTACGAGGTAACATTGCCACCCCAAAAACTATTTTAATATGTAATTATTCTATTAAATGTTTCATCAGAACTAAGCTACTTATACAGTTATACAATTATTCAAACAATTTAAGAAGACTACCATTAAAATATTTTTCGTTTTATGGGTGGGCAATGTTACCCCGTAAATCAAAGTAACCTCAGTTTACTAGCGACCAACGTAACAACCGTAAACTGGGGTACTTTGATTTACGGGGTAACATTGCCCACCCCAAAAACTATTTTTAATATTTAATTATTCTATTAAATGTTTCATCAGGACTAAGCTACTTATACAGTTATACAATTATTCAAACAATTCAAGAAGACCACCATTAATATATTTTTCGTTTTAAGGGTGGGCAATGTTACCCCGTAAATCAAAGTAACCTCAGTTTACCAGTAGCTTATTAACTAGCGACCAACGTAACAACCGTAAACTGGGGTTACTTTGATTTACGGGGTAACATTGCCCACCCCAAAAACTATAATTTAATATTTAATTATTCTATTAAATGTTAGATAAGGACTAAGCTACTTATACAGTTATACAATTATTTAAACAATTTTACACATACAACAAAATTGTTTTACGCGAATTGAATTTTAAGGCTGTTTATCTTAAACAAGGTAACCTAAAGTTTCAATTCACGTTAGCTTCATTATGCTTCTAAGACTATTGAAATTCAAGGTATCGATATAGTGTTAAAAAAACCGTTGCGTTAGCACAATGCAAGTGGAAAAACTTAGAAATTTAGTAAATAGGTATAGTGTAAGTATTCAGAACTGATTCCATCACGGTATTTTTATTTTTAGATTTTGCTAGAGGTCAGTGGCCCTACAAAGGGTTTTCTTTACTGAACAGAGTTTTTGTAACACCCTGTATTTATTTATTTATTTAAGGAGAACCAACAGCTTTTACAATTCCGATAGTAGCTTAAATAGAGGTACAGAGCCAATTACAGGACCTCACAAATAGATATAAAATAAGACTGCGCCGAGCGTACGCCGGATGTACAGTGGCGCCCTCATTACTATTAGGTATTGTGTTTCTAATAAACCAAAGTATTTTCTTGAAATTGGTCTGTAGGTTTATGTACAGTACAGTCGCCATCAGATATTATGGTAGCGGTCAAGGTACTCAAATATTTCGGAGCAGCATTAAATTTCAATATATTCATTACGCTAGATAAGGTCTATAATATCGGCCCATATAATTCGTCATAAATTTAGGAGCAGCGACTTTTCAATAAATTCGTAACATACAATTAGGTAAAGATATCGGAACTTACAGAAATCAAAAATATCGAAGCAGCCAGGATGATCATAAAGATCGGAACATTTATGGAAAATATACCTTACTAGCGACCCGCCCTCGCTTCGCTTCGGTTTATATGAGTTTTCTGTAACACCCGTACATAAAAAAAGAATTTATTACACATATAAACCTTCCTCTTGAATCACTCTATCTATTAAAAAAAACCGCATCAAAATCCGTTGCGTAGTTTCAAAGATCTAAGCATACATAGGGACAGACAGCGGAAAGCGACTTTGTTTTATACTATGTAGTGAAGTCTGTGTCACATAGTTCAAAATACTTTACGGTGGACCCATTAAAATAAGGTTTCAGACACGCATGATTAATATGTTGTCAACAATTTGAATTAAGAACAGGGGGGTTATTATGACATAGCTATGCAGTTCATTTTACGGCGAGTGTAAGGGACAGAACTATAGGTGCTACATAGCTCTGTCCCTTTCTCTGAGCGTAAACAGAACTGCATAGCTATGTCATAATAACCCTCCAGAGTGTTTTATTGTGACATGCTCCGAAAAGAGTGTGGACTTGTCATCGTGACAAATATATTTATGTCTCTATCGCGAATTGAAAGGATATTTTAACTAAACCCAACCAAACAAACTCAGCCTATTATTATATTTTCGCATTTTCCGCTAATTTGGTCCATGAGTGTAGTAACGAATTCAAATAGGTATGAACTATGTGACACAGACTTAAGGTATATTTTCCATAAAAGTTCCGATCTTTATGATCATCCTGGCTGCTTCGATATTTTTGACTTCTGTAAGTTCCGATATCTTTACCTCATTGTATGTTACGAATTTATTGAAAAGTCGCTGCTCCTAAATTTATGACGAATTATATGGGCCGATGTTATAGACCTTATCTAGCGTAATTAATATATTGAAATTTAATGCTGCTCCGATATATTTGAGTACCTTGACCGCTACCATATATCTGATGGCGACTGTACTACAAATGAAAACGCGACTTATAGGGTATATCACATAGTTTAATAACAATTCACCTTCGAGTTATCAACTTAACGGAAAAAAGTGGCCACCTTTTCCCGTTAAGCTGACTACTCAAAGGGTAATTGTTATTAAAGTTTGTTACGTATCCCATAAATTGTGTTTTTACTTGTGCTACAAAATCGTATCGTCTGATTGCAGGGAAATTCTTTAGTTAATTAGAAAACACAATAATAGTATTGAGGGCGCCACTGGGCGCTCGGCGTTTGCTCGGTGCAGTCTTAAGAAATATACACCTTAGTGCCACGCACAACAGTGCCACAACCAAACAAACATTAAACGATTAAACAATGCACAATGTAAGACCTAAAAGAACTTAAAAGAACTGCGAACATTCGTAGAATGCTCGACCCACTAAGCTCGCTTACATACCAGATCGCAACTTGGAGACCGCTCAGTCAAAACACATTTTATTAATCCCTAAATTGTGTAATGCCTAGTAATAGTGAATTAGGCAGCATAGGTACATGTTGACGAGTTACTACAGGTGAAATTGTCCAAATACCGGGGTGCAACTATCAATAAATAAAAAAGTAACTTATGTGAAGGCGCCATTTTTGCATTTTCTCGCTCTAACACCTTTGACAGATTAGTGCAGCAATTCAAACATGACGTTAAAGTGACAAAGTCTTAATGTATGCAGCCACCTACACCCGTATTCACAAACAATACTTAAGGAATCCTTCACTGAGTAAACGCACTGCGTTCAATACAGCTTTGTGATTGGTCCTGTTTGACTGACCTTTTGTTTCTGACACGATTTGAACCACCCTGTGCGTTCGTGAGCACTGTGAGACCTCATAGTGACGTTTGTGAATACGGGTGTTAATTCAACCGTCGTACTAATTATAATTAGGTACTAAAACTTAATGAAAAGATCGAAGTAGTTATGTCGTAAATGAGGTAATAGCCGACGTGGTCCAATACTAAACTGGATACTACCCGATTTATCTACGCTCTAAGCAAAACATTGTTTAGCTACGAAATACAAAACAACGTAAATAACCAATAATAAATAAAACAATCGCGTTACCTGGCACACGGATCAGGTCTCTTCGACCTTTAAAAAAATATTCTAATTAAGATTTGAAGAAAAAAACAATTAGGATAAACAAATTACGCTAATTCATTAATATTAAGAGTATTAAATAGTATGGAAATACTAAACCGTAGGGAGGTCAATTATGTCAAGTGAGTTGCAGACGAGGCGTTTTTGATAAACATGAGAAATCTCCTTTAGTACCGTTTGGTAACCAAAACTTCGTAACCACCTTTAAATTTCACTTTATTATATAGGTGGTTACGAAATTGATTTACTTAACGGTCCTAAAGGTTATCTTTGGTTCGCTGACGTTACTGTTTGAGTCACCTTGTACCCTTACCATGAGCTACCATTACCGTACTCGCTAGCGAGTCGAATGCTCTGTCTCGCAGGCCTCGTAGTATTCTTATAGAGTGCAAGGGACAGAGCATTCGACTCGCTAGCGACTACGGTAATTGTAACTCATGGTAAGGGTACAGTATAGGTCCGCATGTCTCACGGCCTCCTCCTGAGATCAAAGGCTTTGGGCTAGTCCCACACAGGTCAGCTCAAATTGGAAACACGAAGTATCCGCCTCTATTCTAGTGGTTATAAACCATATTTCGTTTGACGTGTGAACGTTTGGGATCTATTTCAGTTGGGCAAAATATTTGTGGTCAAATGTATAATTTCTCAATTTTTTATTTCCCACAAAGTTGATTCCCGTCGCAGTTGATTTATTTTTAATGTAGTCACATATGTAACCTAACCTGATCAGCGGCGGCCTTACCCATTGCGAGGCTACGGGCGGTAAGTCTTTGCGAGGCCCGTTGTCCTACGAAAAGTACCTATGTCATGCGTTTTTTTTTTAAATTAGCTTGACGCGAGGACCCTGCTAGAGCGAGGCCCCGGGCCGCCACCCCCTAATGCCGCCGCTGAACCTGATAGACGAAGCAAGCGGTGTAGATATCCTGAATATAAAATGTTTTTTTGGGAAATTTTAAATTCGACCACAAATATATTAGTCAAACGGTAGGCTTCTGAATAACTCTTATTCACGTGACAGTAATAGTCTAAATTACAATACTCGTCAAAAGCAGTATGGTTATACCGTGTTGAATCCGCCCTGACGTCGCTTTCATACTTTAATGCCCGCTTTCCACTCCGAGCTGAGCTGACTACGTTTGGTTTACAACGGTGACTTTCAAGAGGTTAGCTCGCGCTGGAAACATTTGAAGCCACCGTTGTAAGCCAAACGGAGTCCATACGGGGCCCGCTCCGCTCGCAATGGGAAGCGGGTATTACAATAATAAATCAAAATCAAACTCATCCTTGATCCCACCTATCTCTGGGCTCTAAAGGCACATAAATTGTGTTAACGTGATGGCTGGATACATCTGCAACGGCCGGTGCAGAGAATTCCGACCCCTGACGAGAACTTCTCGACGAACCTCTGAAATTAACGTTTATACTTATCGAATATAGCAGTGTTTTCATAATGCCAGCTCCACATGCTTGGTGTTGTCGCAAACACTGCAGGACGCAATTATACGTTAGAGTGAGATGGAAATACACCGTAGCCACCGTAACACCGAGCATGGAACCGGCATAATCTAGTAGCTTCGGAGCAACATATCTAACTACTTATATATTTTGCATGTAGGCAGTAAGTAGGAAGGCTGGTAGGTATTTACTATGATATTGTTATCAATCATATTTTGTATGCCAGCGTTCATAAAAGACGTTTAAATGACAGGGTACAGTTAACGCTGTTGCAGTTTGTATTATTATAACTTATAACCCTTTTTAACTTTGACCCAAATGCAAGGACAGTGGGATGGAAAGAAGCAAGTAGACAGTAATGGAAAGTGGACCGTTTGGTAAGTAGACAGATCAGGAAAATGGACAGTTAGGGAAAGTGGACCGTTTGGTTATTAGACAGCTCAGGAAAATGGACTGATTAGGAAGTAGACGGATAAGGAAAAGCAAGTGGGCCTATTGGGAAAGTAGACGGTTTGCAAAAGTGGACCGATCGGGAAAGTAGACCGATGGTTCCGGAGTTATTGCATTGTACTCGTAGTTTTGTAACAAGATGCAAATGTGGACATCTCTTTGTAGTCAACTGTACAGGGTAATCAATCCAAACGGGTCAGTAAGAATTTGGAAACTATAGGAGTTACCGCGCCTGTTTCACAATTTACATGTAAAACATATTTGACGGATAAATTTAGCCCTTTCTCGTTCTTACACTTAAAAATAGACAAGGAGAGAACCAACTTTAAATGGCAGATACATTTACTCGGCGATTGTGAAACGGGCCCTTAAGGTACCTACATAATTCATTCTTAGACACAAAGGCCCGTTTTTGGAAAATAACTATATTAAAAGATTAAAAAAATATACGTACTAACCGGGAAGTAAGCATAGAAGAGCGAGAATGCTTCTTCGTACATCTGAAATCAACGTTTACATCAAATGTAATTGTTATTTTAATGTATTTAACTAACTTTATGGACCGTCCAATAATTTTAATTTGAAATGTCAACACTTGCGGGTATGGGGTGTGATTCTCTTAAAAAAGTGGTCGGACGAACGAAATAGTGAATGTCGCAGCGGCGAGTTTAAGTAGTCCCGTCATAGTGAACAAAACACATTTTAGCGCGTGCATTCTCAATTACGCAGCCTTATACGTTCGATCTCATCGACAGAAGCCAAGCTACCAAATTGAAAATACACGCGCTAAAATGTGTTTTGTTTGCACTGATGGGACTACTTAAACTCGCCGCTGCGACATTCACTCATTTTTGAAAGAATCATACCTCAGGTTTAGGTTTTTTTTTAGTAAACTCATTATAAAACCTTTAGAAATTACTTTTCTTCCCTAGGGTTGATATTCATCACTTTCAACCCGCTTCAAAGATAAAAAATTGCCTACTTCAGCTTATGAGACACAAAAATATGATTTCTTTATACCTGGTATCGCATTCGAATGGCTTCTCTCCGGACACTTCAGGTTTTGGAACACGGGGACAGCTAAAATATACCATTATACCATATTCAACCGAGCCGTACGCAAAAGCCGGTCCGAAAGACGAGCGCTGGCTAAACAGCCGGCACTTGCCGAGTTGGGACCATTTCACAACAACTATCCAACTTTGTGTAGCTTTTTGAATTTATTTTTAACTTTAATTATGTGTTGTTTGTGAATAAATGTTTAAGGCATTAAAAAGTCGTTTAATAGTACAGATACACGGGATATTCCCACTTGTCCGCATAAATGGGAAAATCAATTCCAGCTGATCCGCGCTCTCAAATGGTGGGAATTTATTTTGAATTCTATATTTGATAAGAAAGTATGAGCGTAACATAGCGTGAGAGAAATCTACAAACCCGAAGGCCCTTAAGGGTGAGTATCCACGAAAGCTGTGCGAGGTAGTAGTGCGGTGTGAGAGGAAGAAATCAACCAATAGAATTACTCGATTTTCCTAGCCTCGGTCAACGCACATCTCCTATTGGTGGATTTTTCCTCGCACACCGCTCCGCTACTACGCTGGATACTCACCCTAAGAGCTACTGCACTGTGTAGGTACATATACCAAACGATATTTAATGGGGTACAAATGTTAGGCTTGGTTGGATTTGTATTATAGCATACGATAGTCAAAACATTTAAAAACAAATTGAGAAATTCAGAAAGCATAGCAAAGAGAGCGCTAGATATCAGGCCGACAACTTAATACAAATCAACTAGGTAATTATACTCTAATCTAATAATCTAAAGTATTGAACAAAAGTAGCATATACGCAAATAAATAAAATCAATAATAACCTTTCAATAGATGTGCATTCTGAACAAAGTTGCTGTTTTCTGCAGAAAGAAAGATAATTTGAATTAGTTTAATACGTCGAATTATATCCCATACAACAAAAACGCCAAGTTGTATGTACACTTTACACAGAACACTTGAACTTGTTGAATTATATTATCACTCTTAAATCAATTAATCTATATTTAAAACTGATTTGCAGCGATTACCTTTTGGGGGTTGAACTTGCACTATCGTCCTTTACAGACATACTGATAAAAGATTTTCGATTAAGTTTAGTTTTAACGGTTAATTTGTTTAATAGGTTACTTTTATTTCACAATATTAGCTCTGATAGCTTTGATAGATGATTAGTGGTCAATGTCAGAATAGTTTTTCACAGCAAGAGGTTAGCCATGAATCAGCCAGTGTTGTCACCAAATTGTTACGGTGTATTCCACAGAATGAATTAATTAATTTACATAGAAGGAACTTAATGAGTAGCACACTTGAAAAGTATATCTATTTACTTGGTGCCCTAATAAATTCTTTACCTTTTAATTTAGATTTCCAGAGACCCTTTATACGAGAAAAATGGGTTGCGGCTATCTGCATGTCCAGGGCTAATTGGTCCTGGTAAAAACATCACCGCATGTGTTCGAAGCATTTTGTAAACATGACCCATGATTTTTACAAATATTAAAAATTCTAATTGTTAAATTCCACGTTTATAAGTAAGGGGGTTAATGTTGACATTTTATTGCCAGATCATTGTGTTGGTTGCAGTTTGCAAAAACTACGTCCGATTATTTAACTTCAACTTGAAAAATGTATCGTACTAAGAAGAGTCAAAGATCACTTTTTAATGTTTTAATTGGAGCAGAGACGGTACTGGTCTGGTGCCGCGGCGTTGTCGTGTGCGATGACCATTATACTACCAGAGGCCGTATTGTTAACTGTCAAAAACGGTCAATTTTCAAGCAGTAGAAGGGACGGCGCAATGTCCGTTACATGGGAACTTCAGAGGACTATGAAGGTAATAAATTCCATTCAAAATGCTATGACGTTTTTCTTCCCTTTAAGTCCTAACTGTACTTACAGATAGATACACACGTAAAACAAATAATAAATTTCACAGAGTCGTAGGTGGGTGGGTAGGTTAGGTTCGTTTTTATGAGGCCCTAAACAACCCAGAAATAGGAGCACCGCGAGGAGCTCTGATTTCTTATTTGTGGGTTGTTTTGGTCGTCCGGGCCTCACGCCCTCAACCTACCTACGATTCTATGAAATTTATTATTTATTTTACGTGTATACCTATCAGTATGTACCTACAGTAAGGAATATTTAAAATTGGGAATCTGTAGAGGTGGGAATCTGTAAAAATTAAGAATCAGTAATGGAAATCTGTTCAATTGGGATTAATCTATTCAAATCCATTAATCGAGCGTATTAAAAAGTGTAATCGATTCCACATGGATTTAACTCTACATTAAAGCCCACAGTACCTACTCCATTAATAGATTTGAATGTGTTAAAAGTTAATCCTGATGATGGTTCCAAAAATTCGAAATTCGAAATTTCGGAATTAAATAATTCAAGATTTTACGGTGTTTATTTTATTGAGTATACTTATTCCGACGTTTTACGACGTTTAGCACGATTGAATAATTTAAGTTTAGTTTAGACTAAGTAATTCTAAGTTTGTGCTATCTTGGCTTTAGCCGTTAAGGTACAAAGGGGTTTGGGTAAAAGTATTGTCGTTTGTAAAAGTCATACATTTTCAAGGTGAGCGGCCATTAGCAAAAGTGGTAAATTAAGATAGAATAATTCAAAATAAACGTATTTTGTTACATAATGTTAACTCTTAAGTGCATCGGAGCCGAGATATTTAATATTCTTACCTAGGCGTCCTTTTAGTACCAAAATCTGAACACTTAAATCTTAAATATCTCGGCTCCGATATTATTAAACGCTGTAAATTAAATACATCTATGTGTATTTCGAGGTCCTCTAAAAAACTATGTAAAAATCATCCGTGGCCGCTGAAAAAAATATGACAATACTCTTCAAACAAATTTACCCAGTGCCCTTTGTTTTATAAATAAATAAATAAATAGATCAAACCAAACGGCAGGCTCCCAAAAATCTCTTATTAGATAGCTCTTATTAACATGACAGTAATGGTGGCTAAGTTAAAAACAACAAAAAAAAGCAATGTGGTTTTACCGTGTTGAATCCCCCTGGGGGCCTAATATAACTGCGTTAATCGCGTGACAGAGTGTGGATAAGGCATCCGTTACCTTCTGACACGTACAAATAAGTATGAGATGCTTTTGCCCTTCACAATAATAAATCAAAATCAAACTCATCCTTGATCCCACCTGAGGGCTAAAGGCACATAAACTGACTTAAAGAGTGATTCATCTGCAACGGTCGATGCCAAGTATCCGGACCCCTCCGGCGAATCTCTGAAAAATGAGTAAATACGTGTACCAAACATGTATCCTCTAAAAAAAAGCGGTATTCCTAACCGAATTACATGAACTTTTCCTGATAGCACCATAGTACAAATTGGAAATACAAAATCAATGTTTTGCACACATCTTCCCTAAAATAAATATCTCTACCAAGTCAAAAAACAGCTGATTTAATTAAAAGTATTTTTTTCTAATTTCTCTTTTATTAAAATTTTTGGTTACCCTAGCATTATAAGAACTTAAATTAGATTGATCAATAACATCGAGTAACAAGTACGGCAGTTAGGTATTAAATGTAGTGTAACCAACCACACTTTAGGACTTTAATTATTAGTTTTATTAGAAAATAATCAATAGTTTAAGAAGGCTAATTTAAACAACTGTGTTAATGTATTTCACTATTCGTCAATAACTGAGCAACAATCATGTCTTTTGAATTACCAATTTGAAAGCACGTAAGTGCAACACTTTCAACCCGCTTCTAAAATAAACAATGAATAAATATGATTTCTTCATACCTGCAAGGAGCGCTACATTTCAAAGGCTTCTCTCTGCGCACTTTAGGTTTTGGAGCACTGCTGAAATATACCATAATAAAAGCATCCATACCAACCATAATTATATAAAACAGAGCTGGTTTAACAGCCGGCACTTGCTTTTCTTTTCTTTTTTCTTTCAATAAGAATTTAAAGGTTCCGAAATCAACTATACTTCCGTTCTACCACAGAAGGCGGCTAACTACAATGTAGTAGTCAAAGCATTCCATACACTATTCGCAGCCACATTAAGACTGCACCGAGCAAACGCCGAGCGTCCAGTGGCGCCCTCATTACTATTATTGTGTTTTCTAACTAACTAAAGAATATCCTTTAAATCAGACGATACGTTTTTGTAGTGCAAGTAAAAACACAATTTATGGGATACGTAACAAACTTTAATAACAATTACCCTTTGAGTAGTCAGCTTAACGGAAAAAGGTGGCCACTTTTTTCTGTTAAGTTGATAACTCGAAGGTGAATTGTTATTAAACTATGTGATATACCCCATAAGTTGTGTTTTCATTTGTAGTACAAAAACCTACCGACCCATTTCAAGAAAATACTTTAGTTTATTAGAAAACACAATAATAGTGATGAGGGCGCCACTGTACATCCGGCGTACGCTCGGCGCAGTCTTAAATTTAAAATTCTTATACTATTACATTACTGCAGGTCAGCTCAAATTGAAGACATGAAGTACTTCTATCGCCTCTATTCTACTGGTTAAAAACCATATTTCGTTTGACATGTGAACGTTTGGGATCAATTCCAGTTTGGCAAAATATTTTTGGTCAAATGTATCATTTCCCACAAAGTTGATTCCCGTCGCAGTTGATTTAGTTTTAATGAAGGCACAAGTGTAACCAAACCTAATAGACGAAGCAAGCGGTTTCGATATCCTGGATATAAAACAAAAAACAAAATGTTTTTTGGGAAATGAAACATTTGACCACAAACATTTGGCCAACGACAGGTTCTTATTAGACAGCCCTTTTTTACGTGAAAGTAATGGTAGCTAAATTAAAAACAATACTCTTCAAAAGCAATATGGCTTTACCGTGTAGAATCCGCCTTAACTTCGCTTTCATATCCTTCACAACAATAAATCAAAATCAAACTCATCGTTGAACCCACCTGGGGTCTACAGGCACATAAATTACGTTTACGTGATGGCTGGTTTCATCTGTAAGGGCCGTTTCCGAGTATTCCCCTTGACGAGAAATCCTCGACGAACCTCTGAAATTAACATATATCTAATATAGCAGTGTTTTTTTTAATGTAGCTTCGGAGCAACGTATTGACATATTTTCCGTACGCAGTAAGAGGGTATAACCCAAGTAGCAATTGTCCCCTTAACTTGGTTTTGAAGATATCTTGAAGAAAAAGTATTAATTCATGCTGTTGTCTTGGTTAAATCAAATTTTGTCTTAAAGATATCTATTGGAAACCTTGAAGACAGAGTTAAGTAAAAATGGGCACCGTTTTTAAATGCTAATTAAGAGGGACTTTAGACTTCTTTCAAGTAAGACTTAAACCTTTTTTAAGGCAGTGGTATTAATAAAGCCCTTTATTGCGTCTTCAAGATATCTTGTAGGCCAAGTTAAATCAAAGTTTTCGTCTTCAAGATATCTTGAATACCAAGTTTAGAATGCTAGAATAAAATCGTGAAGAATTATCGTAGTCAACTGAAAACTGATTTAAAGCTACATTTACTTTATGTAGTTAATGTTAAGAAAAATGACGGCGAAATTATGTTAATGAACTATAATTCTTTCACAAGGAAATATAATGGCGTAGCTTATTACTCACCAAATACGCAATAGTAGATTCTTGTCCAAATTTACAGTCGAAAGTTCAACGCAAATTAGTTGGTCGTGTAGAATTAATACACATTGTTGTAAAATACACGGGCTTTACGAAATGTTAAGAAATAATATCAAAATCTTCAAATTTTATTGAAACACAAACAGTTTTGTAGGTTTTCTTTAAAAAAAATTTTTTTCATAATTTGTAGCAATGTTTATAACTTGATTGATGTTTTGAATATTTATACAAAGTATTTTAAATGATTAAATACAGCACAAATACAAATTTATAACTTTTATACGAATAATTTAAAATGTACTTCAATCGAATATGGCGTTAAATCAACTGAGGATCAAATAAGAAACACTTAAGGCAATGTTGACGTAGCAAGACAAAGTTAAGGACGAGTTAATGCTGTTTGTACTAAACTTGTTCCTATTTAAAAGAATTTTGCTTTAACTAAGTCTTAAAAAAGATTTGTAGTATGCAAAGTTAAGAAAATAGCCAATTTACTCACTCCTAAGTCAGTTTTCGCGATACCACTTGCGCAGTAAAAAGTAACGTTGTTGTTGTCATTTTGGGAGTGGTTAATGCAACAACAAACCAATAAAAAAAATAACAAGCGACTACCTAAGTTAATGTGAATCGATCAGTGTAACAAACAATTGTCGTTTTATAATTTCCACTCAGTGCATAGGAACATTACGGTAAGTGTCTACAAAGTTATTAAAAAAAATATTGTGATTGTAGGTAGCGTTTTGCCGCCCATACCTAGAGTCGGCATTTACCGTCAAAGCTTTGCTATGCTCCGCTGCCACCGCGCCGTGTAGTATGTATACTACTCGCGATCGCGAGACGTAAAATGAAATAGAAATTTTAGATATCCTATTGGCACGAGCGAGATACGACGAGTGGTGCGGCGTCTTTGAGTGTCTAAATGTCTGTCTACCATGTAGTTATTGACTCGACGACGAAATCCACCGGATTTTTTTAACTTCTTAACTTTACGACTATCCATCTCGCATAAACCCGTCCTTTTAATTCTTTTAAGACTGAAAACTCACTTCTTAAGCACACTTTTACTTTACTCATCCAAAAGAAATGCTAGTAGAGAAACTTTAGTATTCGTTTGATTTTAAGAAATCTTTAAGTCTTCCAAATTCAATATTGACTTATCTTGACTATAATAATTCAATCGAAATCAAGTAATCCTCAAGTCAATCTTCAGTAAGCATAAGATAAGAAAAACAAGCCTTAAGAAAGATGTCTTCTAGGCATAGTTAAATCTGACTTAATTCTAATTGGATTTGAAAGTGACAAATAGACTAAAGTCGCCTTTATTTAAGTCTACTTTGCATTAAATGCTAACTGGATTTTATGAAAACCGACTTAAATGTACATGTCTCAGTGGAAACCAACTTTAGATATTTTTAAGGCATATAAGATTTAGCCTTAGGCTCCGATTGCTACTTGGGAATCCAGCCGCGATTAGAAAGGGATTCGAGGTGACAGTTTTACCATATACCTACGTCAAAGTGCATGTTAACCCATTCACTGCCAGGGGGCGTTTCCTAGGAACAAACTTCTATGACAGTGAACGCATATATGCGTCGGCGGCAGTGAATGCGTTAACTGACAGCTATTCCAATCCCAAACTAATCGCGGTTTCATAATAAGAGAGCGACATTGGGTACTTTTTAGGCACTTGTCCGGTTGTCCCACTGCGCACGATAACCGAGAAACGAGTTAAGCTAGCGCATCAACTATCATTATATTTCGGTTTTTTAATTCTTTTTTTATGGCATAGAGAAGACAAACACACAGGCCACCTGATGGTAAGTGGAAACTGTGATAGACATTCGCATTCACAAGACTGCAATGCAATCCTAAGACTTCAAATGCGATGCCAATCCTGAGGACTAAGATGGAATGCCTCTATGCTAGTCATTTCACCGGCATCAAAAAGTTGGCCACGCTAACTCAATCAATTACATTTTCTATGAAACTTTTCCGTTGTGACACGAAAATTAGCCATACAATTGTAGGGATACTTTTCGTCGCGCAACGGAACTGTTTTGATCTTCGTTGTTTGTATGGTTAACTGTGGTTAACTCTGTCGTTCAACTTTTTGGTCCTCATCCTTATTTATGTATGTATGTAAATAGACAAGGTACTTGTACACATATTTATGAACTCGAGTGTACAGTCGAGCACAAAGGGATGATGATTCACTTTGTCACCTTATTACACTGTAATAAAGTCCAAAAGTGTACCTACATCTCTTTGTACAGGTAATCAATCCAAACGGGACAGTAATATTTAATTTGAAAAATATAACATACATACATTCATAAACTCACGCCTTTATTCCCAGAGTGGGGTAGGCAGAGCTACAGAATTTCCAACAACTATAAAAACTTTTTGATAATTCTGTAACCACATTTTGCACACTTAGGCGAAGATGTTTACCAGTGAAAAATATAAGATTCAAGGTAATTAATTCTTAGAAACAAAACGCACCGATTTTGATAAAATGGGACATTAAAAGATTTAAAAAAATACGTACTAACCGGGACTCGGGCCCAGAAGAGCGAGAATGCTTCTTCGAAGATCTGAAATCAACGTTGATATCAAATGCAAGAGTTTTTTACTTTATGGACCTCCGATAATAGTTTAATTTAGTGTGGCAGCTTGTGGGTTTGGATACCGCTAAGGTCAAATTTGTGGGATGTGATGAGTAAATACGTGTACCAAACCGAATAAACATGAACTTTTACTGCTTAGCACCACTGAGATAATGAATTTAAAAGGACTACATAAGATACAACTAAGTATATAAAGGGGATGAAGTAATTTTAGAATGACTCAGTGTAGTTGTATAGGAATAAGTTTCTGCTAATGCACACAGACAGGGTTATTTTTTTAAATTTAAACTTTTTAATAATCTTACTACAGAGAGACTATAGATTTCTACTACTGCGCAGGTCCATTCCCGTCTAGTTCTTTTTTTTAAATTACTTTTTCAACCCGCTTCTAAGATGAACAACCTACTTTCAGCGAATAAGACATGAAAAATATGATTTCAGTATACCTGGAATGAGTATCGCATTTCAATGGCCTCCCTTTGGACTTTCCAGCTTTTGGTTCACGGGGACAGCTAAAATATACCATTATACCATATTCAACTGAGCCGTACGCAATAGCAAAGGAAGACCAGCGCTGGCTTAGGCTGTCAACAGCCGGCACATGCTTTTCTTCTTTCTTTCTTTCTTTCAATAATAATTTCAAGGTTGCGAAATATACTACAACATTATATCACCATAGGGAATGGTGGAATGGAGGAACAAAGTACACCGTCTGTTACCTTCTTTGTCTCTCTGTTCAGTGCACGAGGCATTACAAGTCGATTAACGGTAAGGCCGCGTTTCCACCAGAGATGTGCGAGGATGCGTTACGAGGGATGTGTTTGTCATGAACCAATAGAAACATTTCATTTACCTATCCTCACTTAGCTTAGCTCTAGTGGAAACAGCTCAGCGGAGCGAGGTTTTTGTACATAAATACAAAAGAAGGGAAAGATGTGTGCGAGGAATGTGTTGCGAGGAATGTGTGGCGAGGGATGTGTTGCAAGGCGGCGTCTGGCTGACGTACGCGAGCGCAGTCACTGGTGGTGTAGCATGGATGAGCGGAGATTTTTTTTTTTATATTTATCAATTTGCGATGAAGAAATGGAGGCAGAGAATACAGAATTTATTTCTGCTCTTTTAAAAGCCCGCTACACATCCTCGCACCGCTTAGCTACCTCGCACATCTCTGGTGGAAACGCAGCCAAAGGATACACGGGATATTCCCACTTGTCCGCATCTATTTCTTGGAATAAATGGGAAAATAAATTCCAACTGGACCGCGCTCTCAATATTGAGCGATTGACATTTAGGGTGCGGACTGATGGTAATTTATTTTCTCATTGTTCACAGCACGGATAGTTAGGATAGACATTCCCCTAGTGCGCAGTGTGAACAAATGGGAATAGCTTACTCACGCTCGTATACGAAAGTATTAGCGCGAGTGAGAGAGTACAAACCGGAATGCTCTTTTAAGGGTGAGCATCCACGTGCGGTGTGCGAGTAAAAAAACCATCAATAAGATTACTTGATTTTCCAAGCCTTGTTCAACGCATATCTCTTATTGGTGGAATTTTCCTCGCACACTGGTCCGCTACTACGCTGGATACTCACCCTAAGAGCTATTGCACTGTGTAGGTAAATATACCAAACGATATTTAAAGGGGTTCAAATGTTAGGCTTGGTTGGATTTTTATTATAACATATGTAGGACACTCAAAACATTTAAAAACAAATTGAGAAATTGAGAAAGCAAGGATTCCTTAGCAAAGGGAGCGCTAAATAGCAGGCCGACAACTTAATACAAATATACTAGGTATACTCTAATCTAATAATCTAAAGTATTAAACAAAAGTATCATATACATTACAATTTCGCAAATAAATAAAATCCATAATAACCTTTCAATAGATGTGCATTCTGAACAAATTATCACTTCTCTGCAGAAAGAAAGATAATTTGAATTAGTTTCATACGTTGAATTATATCCCATACAACAAAAACGCATTGAACACTTGAACTTGTTGAAATATATTCTCACTTTTAAATCAATTAATCAACATTCAAAACGGATTTCCAGCGTATTGATTACCTGGGGGTCGAGCATAGACTTTCGTCCTTTACAGACATAATGATAACAGATTTTCGATTAAGTTTAGTTTTAACGGTTAATTTGTTTAATTATTTAGGTTACTTCTATTTCACAATAGTAGCTCAGTTCTGATAGATGATTAGTGGTCAATGTCAAATAGTTATTCAACCCAAAAGGTTAGCCATTAAGTTTCAGCCAGTGATGCACAGATTATATGTCTATTAAAATTAAAGATTAGATAGATAGATTGGTAGATTCCAACCCGTGCAGTGATGTCACCGTTTCGGCACAGTATAGATAATAGCTATACTGCTATATCTATACTGTGGTTTCGGTGTATTCGGGCCACAGATTTGGGCTAGATGCCTTCGAGCAACACGGCCTTCTAAATACATATGTATCAAAGAGAGTCCGTCACGTTCTTGCCGACGGGCGCGTGTTTTTTTTATAAGGGAGTACGGTCTTGGTACGGTCGGCCAAGAAAGTGGTCTGCCAGTTTTGACAAAAGTTTCTGTGAGATCTAATAAAGACACATCTAACGTATTGTATCATGACGTAGAAATGCACTTCAAAAATATAAATTTCAATAAGTACCTACCTAATATATCCAATTCAAGATTTTTCGATGATATTTCGGTTTAATATTTTTTCGTTGTTCCAAAAATTCCAAATTATAAAATTCGGTATTTATACTATTTCGGAATTAAATATTTCAAGATTTTACGGTGTTTAGTTTATTACAGTCCGACGTTTTACACCGGCAGTGGTCACGGATATATTTATTGTGTGTTAATGTAAAAAACGACATTTTTAAAATAAGTACAAAATAAAAATGTTGTGAATAATCCTTTCCCATCCCTTTTGGTCGGATAACTGGTTTCGGACCGTTCTATCCGTTTCCCAAAACACCCGTTCCCAAAACATCCGTTCCCATCACTGCTAAAAAACTGCTGCTGCTTGATTAAATAATCCTAGTACCTACCTTTGTTTTAGTTTTGTAAATATAAAATTGTAACTAACCTATTTTTAAGTAGCATGTAACTAGCCAATATTATGGGCAATACTCGTAGCCTGAAATAAATGATTCTATTCTATTCTATTCTACTGCTACCTTTTCCTAAATAATCCGTTTCCCGATAAGTATTCTACCCAAATGGTACGTTTGAATTAATATGCTGGTGCCAACTATATTATTAAAATAGACTTGATGTTATGACAACCGGGTGTTTTGCCACACTGATGCCATGAGAAACGGGTATTTTGGGCATACGGGTATCATGAGAGTCGGATTTTTTGGCATACGGATGTTATGACAACCGGGTGTTTTGACATACTGATGCTATGAGAAACGGATCTTGGTGGATTTAGGAAACTGTTATTTTGGAACGGATGTTTTGGGAAAGGATGTTTTGAGAAACGGATAGAACGGTCCGAAACCGGATAACTTAGTATTTATCTTGCTTTCTCAGTTGGCATATTGATGGATACTGAAGCTAATTGAGAAAGCTAGATAAATACGAACATATCCGACAAAAAACGATGGGAAAGGATTATTCACTACATCTGTACCTAGTTTACATTATAATACCCAGTCAGTTATTTAGCTCACTGACCTTTTTTCCGGCTTCTGCTGTGTCTTCGAAAACCATTTGAAGCATCGGCTTTTGTTTTACATTTCTTTCCCACCTCCATTTCATAAAATGTATTAACAATTAATCTAAAACGTTTATATAAACAAGTTACATTAACGCATTCATTGTTCGCTGCCCCGGGAGCAAAGCGGCAAATCAAAATCAAATCATTTTTTTTTCAGAAAATTGGCCACATACTTTCTCTTTTACACGTCAGTAATGTAATGAGAATGAGTGAATCTACTAGCGCTTCGGACAAGACCATCATTGCGGAGAAGCGCCGCAAGAAACTGCAGCAGAAGTTCATTTTTCCAAACATAAAATACAATAATACTTAAAAGTAAGTTACATTACAAGGTAATCAAGTAACAAATATTAATTATTAGAACTAGAAAACATATAAACATTGCAAATGTAAGGTCAAATACATTAAACTAAAAATAATGAGAACAGTGCAAATGATGGTACCTATAGGAGCCATTACTTGCGTTGGCCTAGAAACGCTAGCGGTTGAAGAACGCTAGCGTTAGCGATTGTCGAATAGATTGACGTAAACTGCAGCATTTCCGCGTCGGGCACTTATTTAAAAAAATCCAACTTCTTTACATAGTATAAAACAAAGTCGCTTCCGCCGTCTATTCGCTTAGAGCGGTTTTCATTATGTAAAGTCAAACGTAGAGTGATTCAAGAGGAAGGTTTTTATGAGTACTTAATACATTCTGGTTTATGCACACGTTACAGAAAACTCATATAAACTGAAGCGAAGCGAGGGCGAGTCGCTAGTTTATTTATTATGAATATCCGAGTATTTGATGGATATTTATCAGATGTATATCACACATAGGTACGTATCAATGCATAATATTTTTATTATTAATATCACAATACATTATGTATATATCGTAAATACAGATATTTTATAAATACAAATATTCAATAAACTACTAATAAAAATAAATTAAAACAAATCGTACCCCTCCATCGAACTCACGTGAGGCATCGAGCCGTATAAATATCATGCATAATTAAAATTAAACACGAATTTAAAAACTACTACCTACTCATTTATTATTAATCTTATTCTGTGGTGAATAAGATTCATAACAATATAAAGCTTATAAAATATGAACAAAAATAGGTGATTCCCCAAAACTTACTTCAGTAAGGCCCTGTTGTTTGATCAGTACCTAGTTAAACTAACTAATTGTTAAAATTCGAAAAAGGAATTGAAAATAAGACACATTTCCTTGAGATTCCTTCAAATTTTCGATTCCCTTTTAAAATATTAACAATTAGTTAGTTTAACTACTGATCAAACAACAGGCTCTAACAGAAATTAAAGTTAAACATTTAACTCTAGTTGTTGCCTATGTATTTTGTAACTGATCTGACCACGGTTAACCTCCAAGGAGCTAGCCGCATCAAAAACTCATAAGGACATGCCGAACGCGGGGGTTCGAACTCAAGACCCTTTGATCACGAGTCAACTCCTTAAGCCACTAGGCCACCAACGCTCTCTCGCATACAGTGAAAACGCACTGTGCATTGAAGACACTAGATGTAAGACAAGAAAACGTATGCTTTGCTAGCCGTGAATGAGTTTCTTACGAGCTGATAAAATTTAGATTGGAAACTGTGATTATGATTGTGACATTTGTGTTAAAATATCTTTCGAATGAGGGATCCAGGTAAGCATAGGTTGATAGCTCCTACAAGCTCTTCTTCTTCAGCGCATGTGTGCACACCGTTGGGCATACGCCTCTCCAATTTTCCTCCACTGGGCCCGATTTATTCCCACAAGCTGAACCATCAATACGGTAAGCTGGTTTTTTGTCTACAAGTATTGCAGAATATCCATGGATGCAAGAAGCGCAACACCAACCATCTTAGGGGAACAACTATGTCCAGCAGAGGTCGTGGTTAGGCTGAAATAAAACCCTAAAAACAGGTAGTTGGGGTACTCACCAGCTCACAGCATTCCCGGTGTCTTGTTCCTCGAGCGGTAACGTGCCAATCTTGTATTTCTTCAACAGCTCTCTGGAACAAAAGATATTATTTGAACATCACAGGTAATATGAAAAAACTTAAATATAATGTTAAGGTTTATAAAATATCTTAAATCTACAAAGCAAAGTAAGTGCCTCCAAGTCCCACCATATCACCTAGATGCGGAACTTGCCTTGCAACCAAGGAATAAAGACTATCATAAACTGATTGTTCAAAATATCTGGGCTTCCATCTGGACCAAAGGATGACTTGACAGGACTACATAACAAAAGAAGCGCAACAAGATTAATTTCATATTTAAAAGCCTAGCCTAGTTTGGCTTCTTGGAAGACAGTTCAACTGAGGGTATGCTGCGGTGTTAGCAAACCGATTTGGACCTACAGACAGTTTCTGGTTAAAACTCAAAACGATGATAAAATTAAAATAATAATGACAAGGATCAGTTGAAGTTCTTACCTTGCATCTTCACTGTGTCCAACGTCTTCAAAAGGTTCGGTTGCATCCCTGCCAGCATTATCCAGTAGTGTGTCCTCTCCACCGGGATGCTGAAATATTGGATTTTAAGATAACGCATAGGGTTTGTCGGTAGAGAATACAGTTCCTATAGGAAAATCTATCAAAACTTTATTTAAAGTAGTTGTCTTACACCGTCATGGCAAGTTTTTTTATAAATGGTTCATGTTATAATTCTGTTTTGATACATATCAACTAATTATTTTTATTACTTACATATTCATTGTTTTATATGTATAATGCTAGGTTAAGTATCATCATTGTAATAAACCATATTAAAAAATGACTGGCTGTGGAGTTTCTTGCTGTATTTGGGAAGCGCTGGTAGATTTTTGACGTGTAAAAGTGCCCGTGCGGCCTACTTATTGAATAAACAAATTTTTATTTTTTCTTATCTTTTATACTAATCACATGAGTAACGCTAGTTAAAAGGCTCTAAATATGTCATAGCTGAGCTGAGCAACGAATTTCAGAAGCAGCAGGTAATTTGACTTACCTCACTTAAAAACTTTGTTACATCGTAAACATCGTTGTGAATTATGAACCACAAATCATTATTACGGTTGTGTTTTTTAACTTCACTCTTAGAGATGGTTCGACTCATTGTAATCCGTTAATAAACCGAGTAATATCACAATTTCACACTTAATTTTCCCGTAAACAGTTTGAAATATATGACAAGGTATATGAATTAATGAATCAGGAGGGTTACGAAGGACCACTAAGTTTGAAAGTTCGGGTGTAGAGGTGTACAATTTATAGTAGTCTTTGGTGTAGAGTCCCTGTCACTCGTCACTCGAGACTAAATTGAGAGAAAAGGATGGAGCTAACGTAACTTAGATTTTCAAAGTAGGGCCTCAGATGGAATTAAGCTTCTTCACATGTTTGATTTGATATCTAACGTTAACGTCATCTTATCATCAATCAAGTTCAAGGAGTCTTGTGTGCGCGATTTATGTTAAAATGTTAAACTTGAATCTATTTAATCCAATATTGAACTCTTTATCATTTCTATAGAGCTTTTTAATAGGTTTTGTGCTGTCATTAACACTAAGATTCTAATTAAAATGATAAACGACAGTTTGTGAGAAACTTAAGCTGACAGTACACTATCCGTATCCGATTTGCAGAGTGTTGTGGATTTAGAACTTGTTAAACTGGACAGGGAATTTACTTTTCTTTTTTATTTCAAAGCTGACGTATTGGAGTATAGTCAGTATATCCAATTGGGGATCACCTAAAAAAAAAACTGCTTGTTTTTATATTTTTATTCGAAAGAATAGACTTTTATAAGCAAATAAAAAAAGTATCAGATTTTTTGGTTGCGTCATATAACTACAAAAAATAAAAATAGTTTATTAAATCTGGGACGGATTAAGATGGACACTAACCTTAGTCTGTCACATAATTAAAAAAACAGTTACTGATGTACCATTGACAGCTATCCTGTCATAAATTAAAAGTATTAAAACAAACAACATACTGCCGTGATTCTTAAAAAGGCAGTCATCTGACAATTTACCAAATTTGAGTTATGTACATGGTCGTGATCAGGAAAAAAAGACGCATCAGCCTATTTAACCCGTTTTTCTCTATCACATTTAGTTTTCGAGATATTTTTTCCATGAAAGGCAGTCAAGTGGTTGAATACCATTACCAAATTCATTAAAACGCAGTCATCTCACATTCATTCATAAAAAAGCAGCTTAAGTACCTTGACTGCAAAATAATTTGGAAAATTTTAGGCAAAAACTTATTTAAAAGACAGTTTTGTCCCAAACTGTCTGTTCATAATTATTTTTATATAAATTAGCTGTACAATAATTCATTAAAAAGCCGCATTTGCAGAAAAAAACTTTAAAAGGCAGTCATGTGACTTTGGCTGCCTTCTTAATAATTATTTACTAGATAATAGTTACTTCTATACTTCGAACAACGGAGATTACGTTCCTTAAAAAATTATTAGTAAAAAAAAATCGTGTTCATCGGATACTAAAACGCAGTCTTCTCGCAATAATTCATTTAAAGGCAGTCATGTTTGGTCGCGCCAATACAATTTTTAAGTGGATTTAAAGTCTGAGACGTCACAAATCAGTGCGCCGCCAAGTGACCTTTTTTATGAAAATGACTATAATGGCCAAGAAATTTCAATGTGCTTTTTGAAAGACAATTTTCTCAAAAATCCAACTGTCACGGTTTTGTCACCTCGTGAAAAACCGAAAGGCATTTCGGAAGAAAGAAAAGATAATATTATTTCTAAGCTTGGCCCCATAATTGGCCACGACATAAATTATTGTTTTGGAAGAATTTACCCATATCAGTAGATGCTGATATTTAAAAACCTTTTAAGTATTTTTTATAATTTGGATTTTTCTTCGTATAGACGTATTGGACTTTATTTGCGTTATTTGAATTTTTTGTAACGATTATGATTGTAAGACTACAGTGATATTTATACACAATTATATGTAATGTTAACCTCTTACTTACTAATCTATATTTACATAAAAACTAATAGTTCATAATAATCATAATATACTACTAGCTGTACGGAAACTGATGATCGCAAGTTTCAGTGCCTTTTAATTTTAAATACATACATACATACATACATACCTTCACGCCTGTCTCCCAATGGGGTAGGCAGAGATTATGGAACGCCAGGTGCACCGGTCTAAACACACAATTTTCGCTTCCTCTACATTCATCAATCTCTTCATGCACGTACGTCGGTTTCGGGTGATTTTGATTTGGCCTTTATTCAGCACATCACGAATCTGATCACTGTAGGTCCGTCTAGGACGTCCCCTACCGAAATCTCCGCTCATTCTCGCTCGCCATATCTCTTTCGTAACTCTTTTTTCATCCATCCTTTCTAAATGACCAAAGCATCTTAGCATACCCTTTTCGATTTTAGTCACTACAACATCTTCTTTCAATCCAGATCGTTCTCGGATATCGCTATTTTTTACTCTATCTATCATTCTAACTCCACACACATACCTACTGTTCTTCTTCTGCCATACCCAAGATTCACTACCATACATCAATGTTTGTGTCAATACTCCCTGAACCATGGCCAGGCAAGCTTTGCTCGATATGACCTTGTTTGCCAAGATTGAGAGTAACGAACAATTAATCTTATTTCCCGCTTTTACTCTTCTTTCAATATCCGCGTCACATTTCCCACCTCTCGTAAACAAACAACCTAATTACACAAATTCATTCACTTGATCCACTTTTTCATCTCCAATCATTATTTCACATTCTGTATCAGTTTCATCCCTCTCCACAACCATCACTTTCGTCTTTTTAACATTCACTTTCAAATCTTTTCTTTTAAACGCCTCAGTCATCAGAGTTACCATTTGTTGTCAGTGGTCCGCCGATGATGCAAGGAGAACTTGATCATCAGCATACAACAAAGTTTTAAAAACTGACTCATTCATCCTTATTCCACAATGATACTCTTTCAGATCTGACAAACAACTGTTCATGAATAGGTTGAACGGCCAAGGAGGCGCTACGCAGCCCTGTCGAACACCACGTTCGATGCTAAACCAGTCCGTATACCTACGTCCCATTTATCCTGACACAGGCACTCGAGTCATCATTATAATGATTTGAGAGCCCGTATCAGAATACTGTCCACCCCATACACGGAAAATATTTTTTTTTTTTTTTTTTTAAATAATTATATTATTTAAAATAATTATTATTCACTATTATTATTCATTTTTATATTATTTTAATTTTGTTAAGGATAAACGAAGTTTCTAGATTTTAAGTACCTACCTATCACGTAATCTCAATCTGATTCTTAGCTTAAATTAAATGCAATGTTAATTTTAAAAATAATACATTTACAAATAGGTAAGTACATACCTACATTTTGATTTATTGTTTGAACTTTTTGTTGATATTTCCATTTTATTGCAGCTACACGGTTTTATTTTAAAAAGGCATTGTACCTACATCGTACTACTTTTTAGTGACTCAGTTTACTTGATTAGAAATATTATACAGTTCTAGGTAAATTTTGGGTGTGGCTCTATAGACTTATAAGTATTAAAGTTTACTTTAAGTTTGAGATACAATCTCTGCCTATTGAATTTAATAATAGTTTGATATTACTCGTATTGTATCCGTTTTTTATTTCATTTGAATTCACTTGACTGTTGTTATCCAAGTTTTAGAAAAAATAACACTTCAAAGAAAATTACTAAAAAAGCAGTGAATTGCATTTGAGCATTTTAGGCTGCCTTTTAATGAATTACTCAATAGATATAATTTAGCCAATGTTCGCTTAAAAAAAGTAGTTTGGTGTAATAATGTACTTAAAGGCAGTTACTGGACTTTCACATCTTTGTTAATAATTACTCTAGAAAGATTTTTGGTTTCGAAACTTTTTTAAAAGGCAGCCTTACTAAAAAACTGCTTTATAAAAAATTATCAGCAAGTAATTGAGAGGCCGGATGATTTTCAAAAATAGATTGTTATTAATAATTCACTAAAAGGCAGCCTGGGGACTTTGGCTGCCTTTAAGTGGATTATTATAAATAGTAAAAATAAACACTTAATTCATTTCACAATTAATAATTAATTTTATATAAATAAATAATAAAAAAAATAAAAAATAAAAATGTAAATATAAGGAACTGATACCCGTTTACCAAGAAAAACCACCATTACGTCACATTTTATTACACAACCTGATTAAAGAGAAAAAGTCAAAATGAAGGCTGCTTTCGCGTTTTTCTCAAAAGTAAGTGCGGTCAGAAGACTGCCTTTTTAAAAATGACGGCAGCATAACCTTCGCTTGTGATTTTACGCCCGCTTCCTTCTTTAAGTTATCGGTATATTCTCTGGATGATGATTATGAGTCGAGACCCGGACGGCCGTCGACTGCTGTAACGCCGAGAAAACGTGATCAAAGCCGAGTGGTTGATTAAGTAACAGTGATCGGAAATAGGTGAGCTAATTTGCCTAAACTTGATGCACGTTCTTTCAATAATGTATTCCCATTTCGGTCACGCATTAATGAATATGCGTCAAGTTTAGGCAAATTAGCTCAACTATTTCCGATCACTGTTGATTAAAGAACGCAGAAATATTACCCATCGGGAAATAGAGCATGAACTTGGTATTGGATCACCCGCAGTATCAAGCATTTTACATGATCATCTTGGCGTCAGGAAGGTCGCTTCGCGTTGGATACCGCATTTGCTGACCGAAGAGCAAAAAACCCGGCGAGTAGATAGGTGCCAGTTTATGCTCGAAAAATTCGATGGAGGCAATTCCCAACAGGTTTCTAATATCCTTACTACTGATGAGTCCTGGATATACTGCTATGACCCTCTAACAAAGCAACAATCTATGCAATGGGTGTTGGAGGAGGACGGGCCGCCATTAAAAATTGATCCCCAATTAGGGAACAGGAAACCGTGCAAAGGCCAGCCATAAAGATGAAGACAAATAATTATTTTGTTTCATAAGAGATGATTTTAAACTTTTTTTGAGAATTGGAGCGTGAACTGTCAGTGTCAGCTGTGTCCGTGCTGCGTCAGTGTCATCCGTATCCGTCATTTGTACACGTGATAGTGTCAATCAATACGGCCAAAACAAACTGTTTTGTAGTTTTGACCTCGACTCACTAAGTATTCCATTTATTTTATCGTTTAATTCCTGCAAGACCTGTATTTATTGTGTACTTTTTTGCAGCAGATGCATTAGTTGCCAACCCTTATATGTAATATATTTTTATCAATAACCTAAATAAAGTTAAACTATTTCGGAACTCTACCACTATTTAAAAAGCAATTTGATGATCTTAACTATTTATACATTTATAAATGGCTGAAGAGAGGGACTTTAATGACGTTTTAGATGATATTTTTATCAACGAGGACATTGAACACAAAAAAAGTTTTGACGAAGGCTTTAAAGCTGGAAAGGAGGCGGGTAACCCAGAAGGTTACCACCTGGGCTATCACAGAGGTGCGGAGCTCGGCAGAGAACTAGGTGTGTTTATAATGACTAAGTCCCACCGTGCATCAAAATATTCCACTGGAATATGAACCTAAACTTAATGTAAATAATGTAGAGTTATTTCATTGCCATATTTTTTTTGTCTATGAGGCCTTAGGAGATTAAACTTAACCTACTTTGCCATGATTTATTCTATTTTGCGTCATTCCACTTTTTCTCAGGGTACTTCTTAGGCATAATAACCCACTATATTGAAGCTAATGAGGCTGCTGATACGAAATATTCTGATAAGGTACTGAACCAACTAACCAAAGTAAAAGAGCTCATTGATGCATATCCTCGCACCAATTCTGAGGATCATGATATACTGGACATGGCCGAGAAAATAAGAGCTCAGTATAAAAAAGCCTGTGCACTGCTAAAGATTTCTTCAAACAATCCTTTTGGCGCAGGGGTTTCTTTTTAGATTAGTAGGAAAAGGGTAAGTACAGTCAGGAAGTTTTATTTCAATGTCAATACACTGTAATTGTTGACATATCCTTGGTGATAGTGCAGAACAGCGTATTTAACTAATTCAGTAAGTTGCAAAACACCTTACTGACTCACTTGAATTTGTTAGTTTTGCTGTATTGCAGTATCTCCGACGAATCCTTTTTAATATACTCAACCAATAAACTGATACCTTAAATTTCAATTTACATTTTATTTATGTGTATTTTATTTCATTTAGGCAAATTGAAATTGAAACACATCAATATTTTATACTTTTCCAGGTGTTTTGCAATGGATCCAACCATGCTCAAGCTCCGCAGTCACATCAGCTCACTCCAGGCATACCTGACGCCTCTCTTGCCCCTCGCCAACTGTCACATGGTGGAGTTCCTTACCCATAACCACTGGGAAACACTTCTGCCTAGGAGCTTGCGGGAATCGCTAGATGGCATAGAAATGGATCAGGCTGTAGAAATGTTCTGGAGTAGCTGTGAAAGTGAAGAATGTGGTGAGTAAAGGATATGCCAAATTTATCTTTATAATCAGATGATAAAAACAATTGATAGTTCAAAAAAATATGAATATCCCTTTAATTTCTCAACCGTATCTGATCGAGTGGTTAGATAGGAACGTACTCATTTTATAAGTGTTCCATTTTTACCATTTTGGCATGGAACACTATAAAAGTAAAGCAATGTTATTTCCCGTTTCAGATAAGTCAGCCCTTAGCCAGTGGGTCCACACCACTCGCTCCCACTGCCTCGCAGTCAACAACGAGTACTGCCTGTCGGCTGAGCAGTTGGAAGACCGCATCAGGTCCTGGGGCGGGACCATGCCACCGGAGATCAGGGTCAACCAGTTCATGAGCTCCAAGAAAAGTTATGAGGTTCGTTTTGGAATCGTTTAGTTCGAACCAAATAAAAACTACATATAGATGAGTTAGCGAGAGCGTGGAATTGCATATCTAGTGGTATTGTGTGTGTGTATAGGCAAGAGGAAGATAGAGTAGTATTTCTCTCTCTTTCTCTCGCCTATAAACAACAGAAGTTGACTTCCCTTTAAAGACTGATATATCCATACTAATATTATAAATGCGAAAGTGTGTCAGTCTGTCTGTCTGTCTGTTACCTCTTCACGCTTAAACCGCTGAACCGATTTAGGTGAAATTTGGTGCAAAGATAGTTTGAATCCTGGGAAAGGACATAGGATAGTTTTTCCCCAAAATTCATCCCCTAAGGAGGTGAAATAGAGGGTGAAAATTTGTATGGAGCTACGATATAAACGAGTTCCACGCGGACGGAGTCGCGGGCAGAAGCTAGTTTAAATTAAATGCGAAAGTGAGTTCGTCTGTTTGTTTGTTACATCATCATGATTATATGTACAACTAGCGACCCGCCCTCGCTTCGCTTCGGTTTATAAGAGTTTTCTGTAACACCAGTACATAAAATAAAAAAATAATGTACATATAAACCTTCCTCTTGAATCCCTCTATCTATTAAAAAAAACCGCATCAAAATCCGTTGGGTAGTTTTAAAGATCTAAGCATACATAGGGACAGACAGCGGGAAGCGACTTTGTTTTATACTATGTAGTACAATAAATAAAACCAGGAAAAACTGGTGAGCGCAATTTTCAAATCAGGCACCATGCCATATGCATAAAAAAAAGTATAAATACCTTACGCGCACTCATTGTCTGTATCATAGATAAAACATGGCAAAATAATGTGATAGAAAAGTTTCAATACGCAGATTTTGATTTTCTGAACCTAAAAAATTATAGGTAATGGATTTAATCTGTAAGGAACTGTCACATAACCTTAACCTTAACCTTTTAAGATACGAGTGACCAATATGTAGCACAGGATTCGTATCCGTATGGTCTGTAAGCAAGTGCTAGTTATGTACAGTCGATGTTGCCATTTTACTGAATAAATCTTTATACGTATGTGCGAAGGTGCAACGGACGGTCAGCGTTCTGGGCGCGCTAGCGGAGGCAACACGCGCGGAGCTGGCGCTGGAGGCCGGCGGCGGGCGCGGAGCCCTGGGCGCCGCCGCCAGCCAGGGGCTCGGGTTGCCGAGCCTCACCGTGGACTGCGACCCGCGGACCCTCGCCGGCGCCGAGCGCCGCTGCAAGCTCATGCAGGTATCGTGGTCGCTGCAGGCCGGCGGCGGGCGCGGAGCCCTGGGCGCCGCCGCCAGCCAGGGGCTCGGGCTGCCGAGCCTCACCGTGGACTGCGACCCGCGGACCCTCGCCGGCGCCGAGCGCCGCTGCAGGCTCATGCAGGTATCGTGGTCGCTGCAGGCCGGCGGCGGGCGCGGAGTCCTGGGCGCCAGTCCAGGGTACAAATATGTATACACCCCAACAACGTCTCAAAAATATGTACACATACCTTATTACTATGGCAATAAGAGCTGTGTGTACATATTTTTGCACCTTTTTGCAGATATATATTTTTACCTTTGATTGTACGGTACGAGCGTTAATTTGGTACTTACTTCAAGAAAAATATGCTTGAAGTCGTCAATGTCATTAGAGATGTCAAGTGATTTGTAACTTTTAGGAAACTCAACCTTATTGTTGTAGAATTTCAGATTGACTTTGGACCTAAGATGGACCAAATTCAATCTCGTGACTGTAAAAGTGTTATTCGACATATAATATTGGGTGCTGAAATTGCGTCTTTGAGTGCGGCCGTCAATGCGCTGTCTTGTCTGACTCATTTTGTATAAAGAGTAGTTCGCCTTCAGACAGTATATCACGCGGCTTGCATGTTTTCGTGCTTTGCACGTACTCGCCGTGAGCCACCACAAGCTAATTTAACATGAAACACCGAGCGTATTAAGTATCAAAACCCTAGAAACTCCTGAACAGCCGCAGACGAACTAGTTTTCTTTTTATCCTAAGTCAGCTAAGTATACTCACCCAAACGTAATTTGTATCCAGAAACAATGGCACGCCATCGCCACACACGGGGGCTCGCCGGCGCCGCACCGGTTCGCTGAGCGCTTCATCACCGGACACACCGAGCTGGCCGCGCTCGTCCGGGAACACTTCCCGGACCTGCCGGACGCGCGGGTGCTGCTCACGGGTACAACACACACATAAGGGGCTTATGATTGTGAGATCTCAGTGAGACAAACATGCTTACAAAATATCAAAATGATGTGAAGGCGCGTACAGATTATGCGCGGCAATCACTTGAACCCGCGCGCAATGGAGACGGGGTTTCCGCGCGCGGCCGCCGCGCGATCCAATGTTCGAGTGATTGCCGCGTATAATCTGTACGTGCCTTAACGCAGCTGCCGCGGTCTACCTAAATTCCATCGAACATTGGCCGCGCGAGCCAATGTTCACGCGAACACTGGCCCGCGCGGCTTCCGCGCATAATCTGCACTCACCTTAAGGATGTTTTGTATCCCTGGGGCCTATTGCATAATAAAGTACAAGCCCATACTATCCGTTCTTTATTACGCATTATGCAATCGGCAATTACAGCTTTGTACTAGCAAGAGACTCTGAGTTAAACGCGGTTCTGTCGGTCTGTCGTCTGGACAGACGGACTACGGAACCCTAAAAATGACACACATTACAATCCAGGTCTACACACGTGCGGCAACCTGGGTCCGTCCTCGCTGCGTATGTTCTCGCGGCAGGCGGCGGCGGCGGCGCTGGCCACGGTGCCGTGCTGCTACCACCTGCTGTCGGAGCCCGCCGACGGAGCCCTGTTCGACGTGTTCCAGCGGGACTACGGCCAGGAGTGCGGCGAGGAGGGCTTCCCCATGTCCGAGCACTTGAGGGGTAAGAGGTTCTCACTAATTCGAATTACCATTGCGTCGGTGATAACGGGGTGAAAATGAAGCATGTGTTACTAATTATAAGACTGAAATTATTTTCGACAGACGAAACGTTATTGTCTATTTAATAGGTACTTGTTCTCATTTGTAACAAGTTATTGCTTGTTTTAGATTGTGTCCCTACTCACCCCGTAATCCCTACTCACCCCTTAATCCCTACTCACCCCTTAATCCCTACTCACCCCTTAATCCCTACTCACCCCGTAATCCCTACTCACCCCTTAATCTCTACTCACCCCTTAATCCCTACTCACCCCGTAATCCCTACTCACCCCTTAATCCCTACTCACCCCGTAATCCCTACTCACCCCGTAATCCCTACTCACCCCGTAATCCCTACTCACCCTTTAATCCCTACTCACCCCGTTTTACGGTAACTAACTTTAATAAGGATCGAAAACTCGTTGCATGTCTTTTGGAATAAATTGTTTGTGACCTATCTAAATTTAATTGTAGTCACAGCTGTGACTCTATTATGACGTCACAGTAATCACGCGCGGACTCCGCGAGGACGTCAATCATTTAAAATTTGAAATGCCGAATACTACTACTACTGTTACTGTTACTTAGTACTGTTAGGCGATGGGATTGCAACCTGTCACTAATACACTGGTAAACATCTTAGCCTAATGTGCAAAATGTGGTTACAGAATTATTAAGAAATTTTTAGAGTTGTTGGTAATTCTGTAGCTCTGCCTACCCCACTCTGGGAATAAAGGCGTGAGTTTATGTATGTATGTATGTATGAAATGCCGAATTTTGTTGATTTCAAATCTGTGAGGTTGTACTGCTTAGTGCGACGTCATAGATATAGGAAAACATAGATCTCGTGTAGCCAAATGTCAAGCGTACCACTTTTCTTCTGTGTACAACACAACTTGTAGCCAATATCACTACACATAGTATAAAACAAAGTCGCTTTCCGCTGTCTGTCCCTATGTACGCTTAGATCTTTAAAACTACGCAACGGATTCTGATGCGGTTTTTTTTAATAGATAGAGTGATTCAAGAAGAAGGTTTTTATGTATAAAAATTTCGGTTTTATATACGGGTGTAACAGGAAACTCACATAAACCGAAGCGAAGCGAGGGCGGGTCGCTAGTTATTGATAAACCGCACAGCACACTGCAAGCTTACGCACACTAATGCAGAGTCACACACTGACACACTTAAAAATTGGTACACTTTTGAAATTCAATCGAAAGCGGTCATATACAGACGAATCTTTTTAACGAAGGGCATTTGTAACAGGTGCGAAGAGTATTCTATTAGCCGTTTTTATACTCCCTCTATGGCTTTCCTACTCGTAGTTTGTCAGAAACCTGAGAGATGAGGCTTTTGTCACTTCATCTGTCATCTACAGAGCTCGGAATAGGTAGTGCCTATTCACCTAAACTTCTCGGGATGACGTAACTAAGAGTGGTTACAACCAGCAAAAATAATCATTTATTTTTATTGAATGCGTGATTTCCCGGGATTTACTGTATTACTCTAAAGCCTTAATACAATTAACTTTACTTATAAATCTTGTTATATTGCATATTATTTATTTATTTATCTTGAAATAACAATCAGTCGTAAAAAATGTGTGTTTTATTGAATACATTCTATACGATATTATTAAATCAACTAAGAAAAGATCAAATTTCAGGCTTCCTTTGATTCCATTTGAGATGCATTATATTTTTTAATGACTGATTGCTATTTCAAGATAAATAAATAAATAATATGCAATATGGCAAGATTTATAAGTAAAGTAGAATGTATTAAGCCTTTAGAGTAATACAGTCAATCCCGGAAAATCCCGCTATCAGTAATAAGATATTTTTTTTGCTGGTTGTAACCACTTGTAGTTACGTCCTCCCGCGAAGTTTAGGTAAATAGGCACTACCTATTCCGATCTCTTGTCATCTACCGTTGTGTCCGCAGGGTTCTCCCTGGGCCGCAACGCGCGCATGCTGGCCGCGCAGTCCGCGGAGCGCGCCGCGGCGCAGCGCTCGCTGCCCGCGCGCAGCCTGCTGTACCGCGCGCGGCTACAGGTACAGTACCTACTGGCTGGCCATGGCTACTTTAAGACTGCGCCGAGCACACGCCGAGCGTCCAGTGGCGCCCTCATTACTATTATTGTGTTTTCTAATTAACTAAATAATTTCCTTGCAATCAGACGATACGTTTTTGTAGCGCAAGTAAAAACACAATTTATGGGATACGTAACAAACTTTAATAACTATTACCCTTTTGAGTAGTCAGCTTAACGGGAAAACTTAGCTTTGCGGGTGGTAGGACCTTGTGCAGGGTCCGTCCGGATCGCTACCACCATCTTATCCATTAACCTACCGCCAAACAGCAGTGTTCGCATTGTTGTGTTCCGGTTTGGGAATAAGACAGCCGGTGAAATGACTAGCATAGAGGCATTCCATCTTAGTTCTCAGGGTTGGCAACGCATTTGCAGTCTTAGGATTGCATTGCAGTCTTGTGAATGCAAATGTCTATGGGTCACAGTTTCCACTTACCATCAGGTGACCTGTGTGCTCGTTTGCCTTCTCTACGCCATAAAAAAAAACGGCCACTTTTTTCCGTTAAGTTAATAACTCGAAGGTGAATTGTTATTAAACTATGTGATATACCCTATAAGTTGTGTTTTCATTTGTTGTACAAAAACATTTCGTCCTATTTCAAGAAAATACTTTAGTTTATTAGAAAACACAATAAATGTAATGAGGGCGCCACTGTACATCCGGCGTACGCTCGGCGCAGTCTTAACGGCCGTTCCTTAATGGTTATTCTGTCAAGTTAACCCCACACGCACGCACGCATGCACACACACACCCACACGCACGTTGTAAATGGTTTTTTATAATCTTAATGTAAAGGTTCGGCCTCCCCAAAGCTTTATATTCGCTATCGCAACGTTTACACAGTGACATATCGATTGCGTAACCTTTTTAACGCGTCTTTTTCTTCGACTTTTTTCTTTTACGATTTTGACGCTGCTCAATTTTCGCTGCTTCAGCGTATTTTAAATTTTGGTATGGTCAATCCTTTAGTGTATAAACTGAAGTGCCTTATCGGTGAAGAGTTGAGATGGGGCAGTAAGGGTAGTTACTAGATCCCTTGCTGCGAAAATGCTTCTTGGAGACCTTTCCAATGACAATTGACATTCACAAATTGGTGATAAAATGTACAGTCAGCGAGATAATCGACAGATTTGAGTACATTTCTTTAGTAATTTATCCCATTTCTATCAAGTATTAAATACTATTTGAGAACTAAGGTACGTACAAACATACAAATCAAACTCATCCTGGGCTAATCATTAAATAGAGACAATTAAGCTATTAGAAATGAGAAAATTTGTGAATGTCGATTGTCAACAAGGGATACAGTAGCAGCTCTTACCGCCCCATCCCAACTCTCCACCCTGTTTATAACTCGCCTTAACTTTAGATCATTGTTGAATATTTCAATGAAAATCAGTCCAATATTCAGTAATCCTGGTTCAACAAGTTCATGCTCGACCGTCCCGCGGGGCGGGAGACGTGGGCGGGGTCGAGGCAGCGAGGCGTGAAGGCTGTTTTGGACTACATTGGGAATTTTGTCGAAGTATTTTTGTAACTAAATGTTTTGTCTATAGGGTAGGTAAGTCAATGATATATTTAAGCAGATCCATTTCACTCTATTTTTAAAATACTCGTTACCTGACTAAATTACTAATGTACTCCGAACCGGCCTTTAGCGGAGAAGTTCTTGGTTACCAGTACCCTTACCATGAATTACAATTACTGTACTGGCTAGCGAGTCGAATGCTCTGTCCTTCGCACTCTATAAGAATACTGCGAGGTCTGCGAGGGACAAAGCATTCGACTCGCTAGCGAGTACGTTAATTGTAACTCATGGTAAGGGTACAGAAGCGTATGCTGCATTATAGTCTCGTCTCTCCCACCTTCTATCGCCTACATTTGTGCAAGAAAACAAATATGCAGAAACCCATATACATATTACAATTAAAACTAAGTAATTATTTTTGTCACAGGAAATAATAAAGAAACACAAACCCGACTTCGTATTGGCCGAAGGCAGACTGAAGCGTGTCTCGGCCAAAACTCAAGACTTCGAACAATACTTCAAAATGGCCGACGCCATTTTGAATTTAGAACTTTTTGACAGTTTGCCTGCCAGTTATTTCAAAAACGTGGATTGCCATTGGAAAAATATGGTTATGTTTTACTTTGTAAGGATGTGCTTAGCGCAGGTCATAGAAACTTTAATTTTGTTAGATAGATTGCTATTTTTAAGGGAAAATGGATTTAAAAATGCGTTTTTGGTTAAGTTGTTTGATCCTGTGTTATCGCCGCGGTGCCACGGTATTGTAGCGGTAAGATGATAATAAAAGAGTAATTATTTGAAAAAAAATAGTTTTATTTCAAGTTTTGGTTCTTTGTCACCTTTATCAGAAATTTTACTTTTTAAACGTTGACATTAAAATCTCTGTTTAACCTTTTCCACGCCATTGACGGATATATCCGCACCACTGGTTCAACGCCAACGACGGATATTTCCGTCATGGTTGACAGCGCAAATTAAACCTGAGTGGCTATGAGGTAAAGTTGACATTATCTTTGGTGTTTAGCTGTCATTGGAGTGTGAGCGACGACTTTGTTTTTGACATAGCGTTGAAAAGGTTAACAAGGAAACGTTATATCGTTCACAACTACTTATTGTATGTAAAAAAAAACATCTTACACCAAAGGCGTTCAGTAAAACCATATCACTTTGCTGTCTGTTGAAACGTCACTGTTTTTGAGATGTCTCATTTGCCTATTCTTGTTTTGTGAGATGATGATGAAAAATAAATATCAAATAAGTTTCGTATCCACAAAGATCTAACCAATATCAAATAAGTTTCGTATTCTTTCTTAACAGAAACTATTCTCGACTAACGACCGCACTCAAGAGTCAGTTATTAACGATTAAGTCGTTTATATTTTCAGTGACGATTTTTCGTACACAAGATGAAAGAGGAACAAGTTAACTGTCTCTTAAGAGAATTGTGAAGCGACGCTTATACATATAGGGTACATATCAAAAAAGTTTGTGATTTTCAGATTTCCGTACCCAAAGGGTAAAAACGGGGCCCTATTACTAAGACTGTTCGTCTATCTGTCTGTCATCCGGCTGTATCTCATAAACATACCCGGGGGCTTTCGGTGCGGGAATGAATGACATTAGCCAAAGAATAGGTGGGTGAATTTTTGAGATGGACGTTTTTTCGTAATTTCGGTGGCGCATTTTTTTTTCATCGTTTGATGATAATTTATATAATGACTAGAAAGAGATTAAATTTCTAATCGAAATGCTGTATGAGGCACCATTCTGAAGTTATTATTTTAGTTAATAACTATTTTTTTATTTTTTGCGCCACCGAAAATTACAACGGTGCCACCAAAATTACATCGTAAATTTACTATGAAATTAATAATGAATATACGTGCTTCGTACTTTAGAGGATCATTTTTAATTTTAGCTTTTCGTAACCTGTCGCTCTTCTTTACTCTGTTTTATTTTTGTCATTATTTCTCCTAAAAAAATATCAAAAAATGATTGATTAGTCCACTCAAGAATAGGGCAACTGGCAACGAGGCTCTCTGTCCTTAATTCATTCATTAGTAATAGTCTTCGCATTAACTTGGTTTTTATTTTAGTCAATTTAAATAGTTCTGATTATAGACATCATTAAATTTATAAATATCATTAATAAATAAATATTAGCATCGTTATATAAAATGTAATTTTAGCTACGCATTTATGCTAAATCTATGACTGTTTTTAACAAAATCTTATACAAAATTGACTTGACTTGTAATATCGGTGGGAATTTGTAATTTCGGTGGACAAAAACGCCACCGAAATTACGCCACAGAAATTACGGCATAACAGTTTTTCAAAGATATCGGTTGCACTATATACTTTATTAAAAGATGCATTACGGGTTTAATTTAGTCTATAAAGGTATATTATAAATATCAAAAAAATAACTAAAATATACTAATTTAACGTACAGAAATTACGCGCCACTGAAATTACTTCACAGGGTACCAAAATACATCGCGAAAAAGACTAACCTCGCTAGCTCTAACGGCGCACAGCACAGATACATGTCCACTCCATTCGGTCGCGAAAGCACAACTAATGGTCTCTTTAAATAAAAACGTAAACATGGCGGTAAGTCGCTAGACGAACCAGTTATCAGCAGGTATTTGCGAGTCGTTTCGTGAGTGGTCGGCGCGGGACAAAGACAAAGCGGTCTGCCTACTTTTAGGTATTAATATTTTTGCATAATTGGATAATTATTAAGAAGCGTCATCTAATATTCTTTCTAATGATGTATAATACCTTATTAAGATATTGCGTACACACAAAGTTAGGCGAGCTTGTTTGGACAAAACTGGAAGTGTGACATGCCTCAGAGTGGTCATATTCGTGCTATTTTAAAAGTTCAAATTTTTTTTTCAGAGATTTGGCTTACATTTGCGTGATGATTATGTATGGCCTCTTAATATGACAGTGTATATGATGAAAAACATTTTTTTTTTATATTATTTTATTAATTATTTTCCGTATTACAGCCGTGTGACACCCAAAAATACCTGTTTGAAAATTCACCCAGGTATTGACTTAAAAACAGAATGTGTTACATGAATAATTTATTCAATACAAAGATCCTTATTAAAAAAATATACGTTCATATCCACACTAAAATTGTTATGGAGATTGCTTACACCCTAACACATGCAATTTTTTAATCCCCGAAAATGTATATGTTCCCGAGGGAATAACGACAATCGAAAATTACGCGGACGAATTCGCGGGCAATGTTTTCGAAAAAACACAAGTTGAATGACCCACCACAGAACCACTACTACTCAATCTCTATTCACCATCAACATTTACCAATTAAACCGCCCTCTTTTCTAAGAACCTTGCGTAAAAACTAGAAGGGTACGTGATAAATGAATACTAATCTACATGAGCGCTATCCTGCTCCCTTCCACCCGCGGGTCACCGTCGTGAAAGAGAAAACTATTAGTTTCGTATTTCGCGGTATTGGCTTACGTGCAAATTGGGTGCGCGTCAAGGACATGACTCACTCACACAAACGAGTGGTCATCCATCCATCATTGGTCGAGTTTCAAGGGAAAGCCGTCACGAAGGTAGACTTGAGAATAGATAGCGCGGCGTTAGATGAAGAAAAAGTTAGGTTCGATTTTATTAATCCACATATTTTTTTTTACTACGAAGCTAGAGGTCCTGGCTTCAAATCCCGGTAAGGGCAGATATTTGATTTGTGTGATGAGCGCAAATATTTGTTCCTTAGTCATGGATGTTTTCTATGTATTTAAGTACCTATATATTTATCTATATAAGTATTTACATCGATGTCTAGTACCCATAGTACAAGCCTAGAGCTTAGTTTGGGACTAGGTCAATTGGTATGACATAGTCCCCTGATTTTTTTTGATTTTTTTATTAAAAGTTAGATGGCTTGCGTTTTTTCCGTACAAATTGAGCTCCGGGCAATAACGTTTCTTACTCCCTAAATCCCGTCTGATTTCCACGTTTTTGAATATGTTCTAGTGATTATAAAAAAAACTACATTTGTGTTATTATTAAGGAATATTTTCTTGGAGAGGAAAGAAAATCTTGTTTTTCATAGTAAGTATCTACAGCATATTAAAAAATTGAACTAGGTTTAAGGGGAGAGAAACGTTATCGCATTTTGTATGGAAATTTTCAGCTTTCTAACCCTCTAACACATATTTGACACGGAGACGGCAAACAGGCTTACGTAATGGTAAGTGCACTTTAGCTAGAGGCCTAGTGAAAAAGGGTGTAACTCACCTGAGGGCCCGGACAAGATGCACTACGCTAGCAAGCGTTTTTCTTTGTTTCGTGTTTAAACCAATCGCGTCACTGGTAGATGACGTGATACGAAAAGTCACGTGATGTGCCAGTGACGCGATTGGTTTAAACACGAAACGAATAGAAACGATAGTTAGCGTAATGCATCTTTTCTGGGCCCTCTGAAGATCAAATAAAAAAGAGTTTATTATCTAGTATAGTCCGCTTATGTATATACCCTTTTTCATCAACATCAGCCCATTTCCGTCCACTGCTGGACATAGACGTCTCCCGTGGCACGCCACTGAGCTCGGTCCTGAATTTTTTGTTTCCAACCACTGCCAGCCACCTTTTTCCCTTGGACCCTAGTAATATTAAGCATCTCAAGACTGCAGGGCTCATTGTTGCGCAGCCTCACCGGAGCACTCATGCGTAGCGGCAGGCGTAAGGGAAACCCGGTGGTAGCTATCATGAGACTACACAAGTCAATAATTCAGCAAGATGTCGACTACATTTCTTGAAAATAAATAGTTGCAAAGAAAAAGTGAGTGTGACAGACAAACGGACATAGCAAAACTATAAAGATTCCTAGTTTAAAAATCGACTAGATTCTACCTATAGTAATTGCACTACACTAGGTATTAGAACTAGTTTACGCTAGTAGTATAAGAACTAAAAAGGACGACCGAATCTACACCTCCATTAAATTTAATCTATAGTTCTCAGAACCAGTTCTAGATTTCTTCGGAACTGATACTACTTATACTGTAGCCAGTTCGCCTGAAACCGACTTCTTCCAGAATTGTTCCAACTTTATTAGTTAACCGTTAATGATCATTTTCGCCTGTCACGCGACCAAATTCTACGAATTCATTAAGGCGATTCGTCGATTTATGACGATGTTTTCATACAAAGGCCTAGTCAAGATGCATAATGCTATGTTTTCGAAAATCGACAGAATCTATAGGATTGACGTGTTCGCCATGATGAAAACTCTGCTTACGTTTCTATTTTCTATCGACTCGAAATGTATGAAGTTGACATAAGCGGTCTACCTACTCACTAGCGACTCGAATGCTCTATCCCTCGCCGACCTCGCAAGTATTCTTATAGAGTGCAAAGGACAGAGCATTCGACTCGCTAAAGAATACGGTAGTTGTAACTCATGGTAGGGGTACTGTCATCATCATCAGCTTAAGTATACTAGCGTAGCGTAGCGGCATCCGTATAGATTGACGAAAGAGATAATACAGTGCGAAAGTGAGTGGATGACGTCACTGGCACATCACGTGACTTTTCGTATCATGTCATCTACCAGTGACGCGTTTGTTTAAAAAGTAAACGAAGAGAAACACTAGCTAGCGTAGTGCATCTTGTCTGTCTCTGTTCCGTTCCGTTCCATTCCATTCCATCCATTCCAACATTTCCAACGTTGCTCTAAATGTAATATTGAATACTAATAGTATTTTATTGCACATAAACAATTACATGACAAATCAATTTACAATAAATTAAAGCTAAAATAAAAACCTACTTATCACTAAACTAAATACTATAAAATTAAAACTAAATAAAAACTAAAAACTAAGAAAGGGCAGTGGCAAAGTACCACAGATGCTGGCAGCATTTCTTCGTTGTACAGCAATGCTTAAGCGTTGGCCGAGGAAGCTGCCAGCTCTATGGTCTCCGTTGGTTTCTATTAGCCTTTTTGATAACTCCTTAAAAAGGCTAATAGCACCGGGTAGTCGGCAGTCGTGTAGTTTGAGGGCAATGCGCAAAGAATTTTACCTACTAAACTGACCGAGCTATGAACGGAAGACAAAAAAGCTGGAAAAGAAACACAAGAAATTTTGCGGATCCCTAGTCCACCAAAGCGGATGGGGAGGGATGCCTGAGTCCAGGATTGCTCGCTTAGCTGAATGTTCAAAATAGAATCCAAATTTAATTAATCAATCATTACACACTACGAGTCTATTCCGGTCGGCCAAAACATTTTTCACTTGGCAATTTTTTTTTCCGTCGCATTTCTTTTATTTTTTATATAGTCACAAGTTTAATTTAACCTAATATACGTTGCAAGCGGTTTCAATATCCCGGAAAGAATACAAAAGGCTTTTTCGAAAATGAAAATGTTACATTTGACCAGAATTATTTAGGCTATAGGGCATGCTCCCACAAACGGGGCTTATTCCGTATTCCTTGACTTAAGTAGTGGTTTCTTTTCAGGGTAGTGATTCTGTAAACAACGCCGGTCGTGCGGACTGTCGAGTGAAACCAAGCGGCGAGATTAAGTAGTCCCGTCAGTGCGAACAAAACACATTGTAGCGCGTGCATTTTCAATTAAGCAGCCTTATACGTTCGACCCATCGTGCTGCTAAATTGAAAATGCACGCGCTACAATGTGTTTTGTTCGCACTGACGGGACTACTTAATCTCGCCGCTTGGTTTCACTCGACAGTCCGCACGACTGGCGTTGTTTACAGAATCACTACCCTGGTTTTGACTGCACATCTAAGCTAAGTTTACTGGAAGTTTAAATAACCTGTAAAGCTAAAATACAAGTTTTTCTCATCGCGCCGATGTTGAGAAGGCAATTGCCTTCCACTGACTTTAAAAGGCTTCCACAATCTGTTCGTTCTGTAAGAGCAAATCTCATTTTTGCGAGAAATCTGCAAGCACGTGTAAGTTTACATAGTATAAGTAGGACAGTAGTTCGTCTTACAACAAAAGTACTTACATCGCGCGGCCATACGGCGAAACCATTAAACTAAATCTCGGTTGGTCTCTCAGTTGGGCTATCCCACTTACAACTTTTGTTAAATTATAAAGGTGTTAACATTGTTATCGAATTAAAAAAATAAACACTCGCTATGAGTAATGTAAAATTTTTATTTTATAAATTAAGTGTTTCTTAGAGACATTTAAACCCGAATATCTATTAGAAGAATAAAATAGCGAGTTTCCACTTTTTACATTTTTAGCTGGTTCAATTCCCGGTTGAGACAAGCGTATTTTTACCTGTAAGTAAAATGAGCCTACTTAAGTTTCGTATTTAAACCAATAGCAGATGGTAGATAACGTAATGCGAAAATACACGTGATCTACCAGTGAAAGAAAACGAAACGAATAGAAACGCTTGTTAGCGTAGTGCATCTTGGCAAGTGCCTATACATAGGTAAGGTAAATGTCCCAGCGAATGACACTATAAGGGGGGAATTCATACATATTTATACAAAACTACTCAATTATCAAAGTTTTCGACTAAACGCATATGCAAATGTATAAACGGGTTCTTCATTAATGTTATAAGTACTATAAATTGTATAATAATATTACCAATTTTAAGTTATTTCAGTTTTTCGCGACCTCTGAAATTGTACCAGTAGATGACTGGCATAACCTCGAATGTCCCATTATATGACTATGAAAAAAAATTGGCTGCGACCCAGTATATGACTGGACGTTGTCGGGTTTGATCAAATAATTATGATTTACGTATTAGTTATTAAATATATATTTAACTTCCAATACTTAGGGCCGCTTGCACCATCTGCGTTAAACATGTTTAGCTCTTAAACATATTTAAGTTGTATGAAAATGTATGAAAAATGTCATCGTTAAATATGCTTAAAACTTAAACAAGTTTTTTTACACAGTTTTGAAGCTGGTTCATGGTAACGGGAAATCCAGCTTTGGATAAAGAAATTATCCATTTGACAAGGGTATCTTCTTGTTCCGTCGTCAAGTAGCTTTTAGGTCACATACGGCGTTCAATCGGATTTTTACCTTGCACTTTGTACAACAAAGTAATACGAGGAATTCTGTACTTCTTTGCTGCTGCAGCCACAGAAATCCCCCTCGAAACTTCTTTTATCGCCTTTAAAATATCATCTTGAGTATATTTATTTGATCTCGGAGGCATGTTTGCATAACAAAATACCTGTAACCAATGTATGACACTATAGTTATGAGTTATGACCTAATGAATGACACCTCAATACGCAACTGTCATTTATTGGAGCTCCATAGAAAAACAGTCTATGACACCCCTGTCAGACACTACTCAAACTATTGATAAAAGCTTGCTTTTTACAGGGTAATTCAAATATATGTTCTACATCTTTCAAATACGATTCAAATGCAGATTAAAAAAATATTAATTTGGATGAGTGTATGACATGGGTGTCATCCACTACTAAAGACAACAAAAATTACCCAGTGTATGACATACCTCCAAAATACTAACTTAATTAATATAATCAATTTAAAACACTTAATATCAATAGTTTGTTTAATGATTTAACTGTTTCAATAATCACTTACCTATAAAACTTGAATTCCTGGCTATAATATCCACTTTCACGATCCAATGTCTTAACAGATTTCACAAGCAGACCGACGCACGTCAAATGGACGCGAAAACTGACTCTTAAAATGGAAAATATTTTATCGCATCAATGAAAATTTCTGCACAAAAATCATAAATGGCACTAGCAGTCGGTTAAACCCAGTTTTTGGGTTATATTAATATCCGTTGTCTTATTATTTCAAATTAACTGCAAAAAAGTCATACAGTGGGTCAATGTTATCCACTCGGACAATTACCTTAACTAAAATCAGTTTGGAGAACCCTAGGCGCTCGAGCGATAACAGGTAAGTATCAGAATCTCCTAAAGGACCGGAGACCAACTACTTTTCTATTTATACTACCTTCCGATGGTATCTCACAGACTTTTTTTTTTTTTTTTTTTTTTTTATGGCATAGAGAAGACAAACGGGCACACAGGCCACCTGATGGTAAGTGGAAACTGTGACCCATAGACATTTGCATTCACAAGACTGCCATGCAATCCTAAGACTGCAAATGCGTTGCCAACCCTGAGGACTAAGAAGGAATGCCTCTATGCTAGTCATTTCACCGGCTGTCTTATCCCCAAACCGGAACACAACAATGCGAACACTGCTGTTTGGCGGTAGGTTAATGGATAAGATGGTGGTAGCGATCCGGACGGACCCTGCATAAGGTCCTACCACCCGCAAAAAGGTTCCAAGGTATCGAGCTCAGAAATAGCTCTACATTTTAGCTCGAGTTCACATCGGGTAAAGGCAGGTTGTGTGATGACTTGATGAGTGTTAGTATTTGTTTCGGACTCTTGTAAGTTATTGTTGTATTTTAGTATATATTTCTCTAAATAAGTAGTTTTATCGTTGTCTAGTATCCACACTCTCTCTTATTTATTTATTTATTTATTAATAAGTACATCCACATCACATATATTAATCAATAATCACTTACGGGATATTATTGATACAGTAATATCTTCTAATATACAAGACAATTACGGAGTACATAATTTTGAGTTAACATAAAACATCGAATTAATTAACCATCCAAGAACCTAACCTAACCTAGCCAAACAATAAAATTATCTTATATATTAAATTAACCTAAAACCTTACAAGGTAGTAAAATGTACTGGAAGGTAACTTTTAAAAGAAAATAATTTATTCGTGACAAACATAAACAAGAACAAGAAAAGTTAAGCCTGAAAAGTTGTTTATTAATAAAATTATGTAATGTCTTAATTACGTTACAGATATACGTTATTTTAACCTACTTTAAAAAAAGCTAGGGTGCTGGTAACACTGTATATCCGTCGAGAGAGCCATGTGTTGTGCTGTGAATTGGCGCTGACTCAGCATAATCAGCATTGGTGCTGACGCAGCGCTGGTGTTCTGCCAGAACCATAGGAATCAGGTCTGTGGCGCCCGAATGAAACCGAAAAATGTGCCAAACGATCATGATAATAAGTATCAAGCTAAGTATTAAGCTATCTACTCTGTATATGTTTTTACATACCTACTTGTTTATGTAACTCTAGCCTTAAGTTTTAGTATAATTTCTAGAAGTAGGTGTGGTTGCCGGGTTAGTATAGTGCCACTCCATTATCTTCCCGTGGATGTCGTAAGAGACGGCTAAGGGAATAAAGGCGTATAGTACTGTTAGGCGACGGGCTTGCAACCTGTCACTAGTTAATACACTGGTAAACATCTTAGCCTAAGTGTGCAAAATGTGGTTACAGAATTATCAACAAGTTTTTAGAGTTGTTGGTAATTCTGTAGCTCTGCCTACCCCACTCTGGGAATAAAGGCGTGAGATTATGTATGTATGTATGTATGTAGGTATTGCAAATTTATACATTTACACAGTGTTAACAAAACGGAGAAACAAAATAAAATAACAAGCAATAATTATACAGGGAAGTAATTCTACGACATCAAGCTATTTGTATATTAAAAAAATTAATTCGATACTAATTCTAAACGAAGACTTACACCTAAGGTCACGGATGGGTGGGGGAATGTTGTTCCAACACTTTCTAGCTTGATATCTAAAACTGCCTCTAAAGCTTGTATCACATACATAAAGGATCAAAATTTAGAGAGATTATCTCGAACGCCCATAAAAATTGCACCCTGTTAAGGTTGGCAACACTAAGGAAACAGAAAACAAAAGACTAGTCTATGGGAATGCCAAAAATTTATTATTTAAAAAACAATTCCATAGTTAATTTAATTTGAGCTTCACTTTAACCTAAAGCATTATTTACTTCGCTTCAGACAAGACCATGACTGCGGAGAAGAAGCGCAAGAACTCCAGGAGATCATTTTCCAATCACAAAAAAACAATAATACTTAGGGCTCATTTTTCAATCTCTAGACAACATTATCTGTCTGATAAATTATAGGTCTGTTTCTGTGGCATAAGAAAGATGAGGACAGAGCTACAATTTACCTGACAGATAGTGTTGTCTGGAGATTGGTCAGCCCTTAGTAAAAGTACCTCTACAAAACTATAATATGAAATTTACGTCAAATTTCAAATATAGAATGTCAAACGGTCTATACAGATGACATGTTTTACAACTACATACAATACTCGTACCTAGGTCATTTAGGCACTGGTCCCACCGCCGGCTACAGACTATAAGCTAGTAGAATTATAAACTACAAAAGAGTGGGCGAGCGGCGAGATGCGAGTAAAGTTTTGATAGTTTTGACGCTCGGCTATAAAGCGAGTGTTCGCGGACGACGGGCGAGCTAGTTTTATAGTCGATAGCTTTTATCGCCGCGGTCAACTAGTAAACAGCGGTCCCACCGCCAGATATCGGCAAGCTCGGCGAGCAACTAGTAAAATTATGTACTAGAAACAGTTGACAATCAGCGGGAGGGTAGTAAAAATTCTATGGAATTATAGCTTACTCACCGGGCGTTGGGAGAGTCTCCTCGCCGGCAGTGTGAACAGCGAGCGATAACTATAAATATATATCTCTCTCTTTTATTTACATGGAAGCGATTATCTTTTGTTCGTTTCTTTGGCTAGAAAAAAGTCGACAGTTCATATCTCACTCGCCCGCGGTGGGACCAGTGCCTTAAGTACTTAAGTTTTTCACCTATGACAGCGGGTCTAGTATGCGGGCGCAGCAACCATGCTGCGTCTATATCGCGTGTCAAGTGTGGATAAAGCATCCGTCACTGATGCCTTATCCAAAATGTATCCCGCGTTTAAGAGTGCACCGAGCAAACGTCGAGCGTCCAGTGGCGCCCTCATTAATATTATTGTGTTTTCTAATGAACTAAAGAATTTCCTTGCAATCAGACGATAAGTAGCGCAAGTAAAAACACAATTTATGGGATACGTAACAAACTTTTCACACCACCTGCTCGACAATGCCAAATTACATATCATGCAAACCTTACGCAAACCAAATCATTAAAGCCCTTGGCTTTAGCCGGGGTGTAATGTTGTACTGAATCTCATTATAACCCGCTGGGTTGTAATATTTTCACTTTTCATAGTTCTTATTACAATGGCCTTAAAGTCTAATTTCGTAATAAAAGATCAACTAATACTCGAAGGCCGGGCGCGGCGCCGCCGCCGCCACCGCCGCGTCCAACCTAATTTGAAAATCGAACATTTTCTAAAATCGAGCTGGCCACGGCAAGCTGAATGGAATACATTTGAAATTAAACAAAAGCCGCGAGTAGTAAGACGCTGCAATAAAATACATTGGTGATAACTGCAAAGTTTTAAATAAATATTGTCTTTCCATAACTGGACTAATGTCTCAAATATCAATTGTCACTTTTAATTTTAATTTACTATAATAAAACGCTGTTTTTAGTAGACTCGCTTTTTTATTGTCTCGCAAAAGGTGAGAAAAGTAGAGTACACTCCTCGGGGATAAAGCTGTTTTCGTCTTGGGCGCGCTTGAACCCCTCACTGCGCTCAGGACTCTTCTTAATTCCCTCGCTTCGCTCGGGAATTAACTCGTAACACCCTCGCTGCGCTCGGGAGTTAAATCTAGAGTCCTTCGTTACGTTCAGGATTCAATATCGCGCCCGTGACATAAAACTGTGCTTTATCCCCTCGGTGTATAATCTACTATTAATAACAATTACCCTTTGAGTAGTCAGCTTAACGGAAAAAAGTGTTTTTTTTCCGTTAAGTTGATAACTCGAATGTGAATTGTTATTAAACTATGTGATAAATCCTAGATAAGTTGTGTTTTCATTGTAGTACAAAAACCTACCGACCAATTTCAAGAAAATACTTTAGTTTATTAGAAAACACAATAATAGTAATGAGAGCGCCACTGTACATCCGGCGTACGCTCGGCGCAGTCTTAACGCACCCATATTATAGGCGCCCTAGTGGCAACAGCTTGTGTTAAGTAAGTCGATTCTTCGAAATAAGCAATTGAGGTGTTACCCAACCTTCACCCACTGCCACGTGCCTTCTCAAGGACAGCGTGAAAAAAAAACAACTTTCGGGTAATTTGTTCGGCTTCAAAACAACGAAGTTTTAAACTGTTTTAGGAAGAAATTGTAGGGATTGTGAAACAGCCGGTGCTTGCGTGTTGGAAATGTTGGAATTCAAAGTATTTATTCAGTCAATTGTTCTCAGTACACTTCGCGAGTGAATCGACTAGCGCTTTTGACAAGACGATGGTTGCGGAGGAGAAGCGCCGCAAGAAACTCCAGCAGTTAACTTTACATACATACATTAAATCACGCCTGTTTCCCAGAGGGGTAGGCAGAGACCACTTCTTTCCATTTGCTACGATCTTGACAAATTTCTTTCGCTTCTTCCACATTCATACATCGAGTCATGCACGCACGTGTCGGTTTCGGGTACTTAAGATTCGGGCCTTCTTTCCAGTAGTTAACTTTTCAATAATTAAATTATTTTAATGTTTAGCAAGTATTTACCTACGGACGGAGTGGTGGTATATAGTACCCTAGAGAAGAATAAATGGGCTATATTCTATTTGGTTTTATCGAGTTATTTATAGACACTCACGCGTGGACAGTTGTTTAGTAAAAGAGTATTTTAAAAGCTTTTATTTAAGGCAGGCCTTACACTTGGTAAGTTTACTTACGTAAGTAGGGACGCAGCTATTTGTTAGACTAAGGTAGAAGTATCTTTTTCTCATTCTAACAGATAGCCGTGTCCCTACTTACGTAAGTAAAACTTACGAGTGTAAGGCCGGCCTAACATGCAATGTACGTATGTAAGTATATACCTAAGGGTCAAATCATGCAAGTTTAATTTGACCCACTTCCCGATTTCCGATGAAGCTGAAAATTTGCATAAGCCTCTAGTTCTGATGACAATACAATGATATAGTACCATCGAGCTGGTCTGATAATGGAGATTCAGGGTGGCCATTGTTAGGGCTTGTTAGAATCGTTTTGGCAAGTAGATGACGATTGTGCAAAAAAAGTACAGTCGGCAATAAAATTGACATAAACTAACCCTTGTGAACTAAACAAGCACATGGGGTTAATTAACTCCACGCGACAAAAATATACTTTGGCCTTATCACTGTGACATGAATTTGACAGATGACAGATATTTAGTGACAGAACATACTTTAACTAAAATAGGTTCATTGTTACGTTTTATACGCGTGCCCCTAGCCAAGATGCATTACGCTAACTAGCGTTTCTATTCGTTTAGTTTTTAAACCAATCGCGTCACTGGTAGATGACGTGATGAAAGTCTAATGATCTACCAGTGACGAGCTTGGTTTAAAAGGATGTCAAACGATAGAAAAGAAAAAACGTTAGTAGCGCTTACACTTTGTCTATGACCCCTAAAGCATTAAAAGTAGTGGTCTTGATATCCGTGTTACACGCGGAACCGTAGCTCCGTGATCTTAGCACCGGCGGTGCTAAGTTCCCGAACTACACGGTCACGCCAAGATACGTATCCGTGTCTGCGTTCGGCTACGTATCTGCGGATCTCGGCTCCGGCTCCGCTCCGCACGGTTATTGAATGAAAGCTTGTCGAACGGAGCCTTATTAGATATGTGATAAGTATGTGTTCTAGTTTATTTTATATTTATATTTATATAATGACATTAAACCAATTTTGAATACAAAAGCAAAGAAACTGAAATCAAAAACAAGACTATCGCATTACCTTCGGAGGTCTTAAAGACACACATAAAATCTTCATTACACGTCACGGTCACGGGCGGATCGGATCTACGTGTAAATAAGAAACGTATCGCCGTGTAACACGGAGCTACGTATCTTAATTACACGTAGCCGAATTTCACGTGTCGAACGGGCCGGATCTCCGTTGCCGTGTTACTCGGTAACGGAGATTCGGCTACGGGTACACGAAACACGGACACGACCAGGAGCCGTAATTAAAAGTCGATGTAAATTGAATTCACCTGTGGTTTGGAGAATGGGCGGCACTTACATTTAAAGATTTCGATTTCCTCTATTCCGGGTGTAACTTGTTTACGCTTAAGAGTTCAAACTTGTGGGTTTGGATTGATTGAACGAATTAGTCAACACTTTCTGTGCCAGCGACTCAATATCGAGTCGAATGTGTAAGTAAAATTGTGGCACTGGCAGTAATGAAAGTGGAAACAATAAGGCGGACTTGCGCGGACCAGAGTTAGCCCTTAACCCAGAGTTAAGCGTCTACTTTTGTACGTGGTTTGCCGCCTAACCCCGGGTTAAGACGCTAACTCTGGTCCACGCAAGTGGGCCTAAGTTACTGAAATAGTTTGTGCTAATGTATTCATTCATCGCCATGTCTGTCCGTCTGTGTCAAAGTTACAAAACTAAAGTTCTCTACAGATATAAATACGGAAAATAAACATCCAGAAAAATTTTTTTCGTCATGTAATTATATTTTCATAGATTTGGGGGACCGTGTAGGATATATTGATCTCTAAAAGCTACAATTATACAAAAAATCTGCCGATGGAACTCTACATTGAGCATGGTATCACATGCTTTCGTCGGGTTTTTTTAATATTTGCTGTCATAGCAGCAATTGCAGCTAATGCGATTCAAAAAAACAGCCCCGTGACAGACAGACAGCGGGGCCATACGAATAGGATGCTGTTGGTACCCTTTTGGTGCGGGACCCTAAAAAAGCAAACTAAATTCAGTATCTATTTAAAATTGTACGTACAAATTGCAACAGTGATCAGGATTCCTGTAAAAAACCAATTAAAGTGACAAATTAGCGTCGTGACGTAGACGCAACTTTACGTCTAACGTCATAGCATGCGGCATTTAGAGGTTATTGTTTGCCACGTGGGTCGAACCAGGGCGTGAAATTAGATGTTTTGCTGCTGATAAAACGTACCCTGTGATGTAAAGCATCACATATTAAACTTTCTCCTTTAATACAGTAAAGTAGGTACTTTTATTATACATCGATAAACTTGTAGACACGTCTTAGGATATTGAAACACTCGAATAAAGAGAATGTATCAATATTTTATGACATTAAAGTCAAGTTTTATTAACAGCTAAAAGGTTAGACAGTTGTCAAGGTGATTTGATAAATAAGACTTATCTTATCTTATCTTATCTTACAGATGGGCCCTTTCGGATACACTTCGACCCTTAAGGATGTTGCAATCTGCAAATACCCTCGTAATAGTTTTATCTGTGGTCTCTGGAGCCCCATGAACATTTTCAATTTCAAGATTGTAAACTTATGATTATAATCTCAAAATTCCAAATATGTTGCCAACCCGTAGGACTTAAATGTAATACCTCAATGCTAGTCATTTCACCGGTTAGTTGTCTTACTCCCACACCGGAACACAACAATGATAACCCCGCCCGGCATTTTAATTGTTGAATTGGTGTTTGTGATCCGGACCTTACATAAGGTATTTTTATTTATAACAATAAACATTATAGTACCATTGTAACGTTGTAGTAGTCTCTCAAGGGTTAGCCGGAAAAGATCCCTTAAAGGGATAAGTTCGCCTTTGTACATATTTTTATATTAATTGTATTGTTCTGGTTTTTCTTTTTGTACAATAAAGTGTTTACATACATACATACATATAGTAGGTATACTGACTTAATTTAAAAAGACGGACCCTTTTCAACCCTTTAGGGTATTTGGTGCAATTACACCTTTTACTCAACCTGTTCGAATGTGCAGCTTTCCTCACAATGGCTTTCCTTATAGCAACCGCTGGAGATCAAATTCTGTACCTTAAACGTCTTAGTATGACGATTTTGCAAAAGAACTAAATAGAAAAACTATCACACTAAATAGAAAGACTTGATTGGTTCTTTTGATACGCGCAACTTAAAGTATTTAGTTTAATTTAGTTTAGCACCCACTTAAAAATCATCAGAGACCGCACCAAATAACAAACACAAAAAATCGTTCATACTTGTTTTTTGAGAAAGTTATTGTGTAGCAACGGCTTCGGTACCTTACACTGAGCATGGTACGACATGCTCTTGCCCGGTTTTATTAAATAATGGATTTCATTATGATCGGCTAGTTTCGCTGTTATTGTGATCAAACAATAATTTATCGTCCTACCGCTACAGGCGATTCTATTAAACTCGATTCCTCGGAACAAAGCAGCGATTATTCATTCGTTGAGAAATTACCATGATAAGTCATGTTAGGCGTTTGGTGGGCGTCACGATACACGCCCGTTACGTTTATAAAAGTCTAAGTAAAGTATGACATACACACATACACTCACGCCTTCATTCCCAGAGTGGGGTAGGCAGAGCTACAGAATTACCGACAACTCTAAAATTGTTGTTAATTCTGTAACCACATTTTGCACAATCAGGCCAAGATGTTAACCAGTGTATTAGTGACAGGTTGCAAGCCCATCGCCTAACAGTACTACTAGCCTGTATTCCTCAGCCGTCTCTTACGACATCCACGGGAAGACATGGAGTGGCAATGTTCTTACCTGGCAACCACACCGCGTACATACATACATACTTTAAATCACGCCTGTTTCCCAGAGGGGTAGGCAGAGACCACTTCTTTCCACTTCCTACGATCTTGACAAATTTCTTTCGCTTCTTCCACATTCATACAACGAGTCATGCACGCACGTCGGTTTCGGGTACTTAAGATTCGGCCCTTTTCCAGTATTTCACCGATTTGACTCGAAAAAGTACGCCTAGGGCGGCCCCTTCCGACCCGTCCACTCACTTTCGATCTGTATATCTCTTTCGTCAATCTTCTTTCATCCATCCTTTCCAAATGACCGAACCATCGAAGCATGCCCTTTTCAATCTTAGTCAATACATCTTCTTTTATTCCACACGGCTTTAGTATCTAATTAAAGGTAAGCACAGCTTACTCAAGAGTATTGAAGATTACTGTTAATTAGTAAATAGGTGTATTAATAACTTTGAGAAACATACATGTAAAGTTATTAATACCGTACCCGTAGTATTAAATATCAAATTTTAGCCCTCTTATGTAACTATGCCCTTGCAGGCATTACATATACCTATACCTGACTATTTATATTGTATACTCTCCACCTGTAACCTGTGTGCTCGCATTGTTGTGTTCCGGTTTGGGGATAAGACAGCCGGTGAAATGACTAGCATAGAGGCATTCCATCTTAGTCCTCAGGATTGGCAACGCATTTGTAGTCTTAGGATTGCATTGCAGTCTTGCGAATGCGAATGTCTATGGGTCACAGTTTCCACTTACCATCAGGCGGCCTGTGTGCTCGTTTGTCCGTTCTATGCCATAAAAAAAAAAAAAAAAATGCATTTTTTTTGTACATTAGAACGAACTCCCTTTTGCCAGTATTGTGTATGGGTGAATTTTTGAGATGGACGTTTTTTCGTAATTTCGGTGGCGCATTTTTTTTTCATCGTTTGATGATAATTTATATAATGACTAGAAAGAGATTAAATTTCTAATCCAAATGCTGTATGAGGCACCATTCTGAAGTTATTATTTTAAGTTTTAGTTAATAACTATTTTTTTATTTTTTGCGCCACCGAAAATTACAACGGTGCCACCAAAATTACATCGTAAATTTACTATGAAATTAATAATGAATATACGTGCTTCGTACTTTAGAGGATCATTTTTAATTTTAGCTTTTCGTAACCTGTCGCTCTTCTTTACTCTGTTTTATTTTTGTCATTATTTCTCCTAAAAAAATATCAAAAAATGATTGATTAGTCCACTCAAGAATAGGGCAACTGGCAACGAGGCTCTCTGTCCTTAATTCATTCATTAGTAATAGTCTTCGCATTAACTTGGTTTTTATTTTAGTCAATTTAAATAGTTCTGATTATAGACATCATTAAATTTATAAATATCATTAATAAATAAATATTAGCATCGTTATATAAAATGTAATTTTAGCTACGCATTTATGCTAAATCTATGACTGTTTTTAACAAAATCTTATACAAAATTGACTTGACTTGTAATATCGGTGGGAATTTGTAATTTCGGTGGACAAAAACGCCACCGAAATTACGCCACAGAAATTACGGCATAACAGTTTTTCAAAGATATCGGTTGCACTATATACTTTATTAAAAGATGCATTACGGGTTTAATTTAGTCTATAAAGGTATATTATAAATATCAAAAAAATAACTAAAATATACTAATTTAACGTACAGAAATTACGCGCCACTGAAATTACTTCACAGGGTACCAAAATACATCGCGAAAAAGACTAACCTCGCTAGCTCTAACGGCGCACAGATACATGTCCACTCCATTCGGTCGCGAAAGCACAACTAATGGTCTCTTTAAATAAAAACGTAAACATGGCGGTAAGTCGCTAGACGAACCAGTTATCAGCAGGTATTTGCGAGTCGTTTCGTGAGTGGTCGGCGCGGGACAAAGACAAAGCGGTCTGCCTACTTTTAGGTATTAATATTTTTGCATAATTGGATAATTATTAAGAAGCGTCATCTAATATTCTTTCTAATGATGTATAATACCTTATTAAGATATTGCGTACACACAAAGTTAGGCGAGCTTGTTTGGACAAAACTGGAAGTGTGACATGCCTCAGAGTGGTCATATTCGTGCTATTTTTAAAGTTCAAATTTTTTTTTCAGAGATTTGGCTTACATTTGCGTGATATTATGTATGGCCTCTTAATATGACAGTGTATATGATGAAAAACATTTTTTTTATATTATTTTATTAATTATTTTCCGTATTACAGCCGTGTGACACCCAAAAATACCTGTTTGAAAATTCACCCGTATATTAGTGGCAGTTAAAACTGTCCAACCGTGCCGTGTGGTGGTAGGCTTTGAGTAGCGCTACTCCATGTCTTCCTGTGGATGTCGTAAGGGAACAAAAGCTTGTAGTTCTGTTAGGTGATAGGCTTGCAACCTGTCACTAAAACGCTGTGGTTACAGAATTATAGTTTTTAGAGTTGTATGTAATTTTGTAGCTCTGTCTACCCCACTCAGGGAACGAAGTCGTGAGTTTGTGTGTATGTATGTATCTCTAAAGCTGCCCAACAAATCGTTTCATCCCTGTGGGAAGTGCGATGCCCAAACAAACAGACACACAAAGGCCAAAGTCTGCTTTCGATTGAAAATATTGTAAGTCGCCGACTTCAACTGGACTAACCTACTACAGATGTATTGAATATCCTTTCCCATCGTTTTTTGTCGGATAAGTTCGTATTTATCTTGTTTTCTCAACTAACTTCAGGACCCGTCAATAAGCCGGCTGAATAAGCCAGATAAATACGAACTTATCCAAGAAACAACAATGCGAAAGGATTATTCAATACATCCGTACCTACCATTTATAAGTTTTTTTTTGCGTTCATGAACGCGGTTTTTTCCGTTTTTTACAACATTTATTATATTTTATACTTTTTTATGATCGTAATGAGCTTATAAGTACTATAGTCCCACTTCTTAGTTTATATGAAACCTTAAGACACTTCAATTAAATGGTATTAATTATAGTCGCTCAACTATCTTAATCGAAATATCTTGTCGCCACCCTTGAAATGTATAACGTTTAGGAGTTCCGGTGGCCATCTGTGGTCTACATCATCAGTTCCACTTCACCAAATAGTGCTTTCCAAGAGCTATTTGCTAGAGGTACAATGAAAAATACCAAAATCGCTATAGGTGTGCCTATAAACTTTGAAGAGGTCCGTCGATTCCTCATTGACTCCATATCAGATCTGATAATCAGATTTGATGGGACCAGCTTTCAAATAAAAAAAGAATCATCAAAATCGGTTCACCCAGTCGAAAGTTCTGAGATAAAAAACATAAAAAAGAAACATACAGTCGAATTGAGAACCTCCTCCTTTTTTTGAAGTCTGTTAAAAACGTTAAAATGAGACGCGAGTTATAACTTATAAGCCACAGACTACGCAAACAAATACCGCATCGATACTTATTTGTTACATAAAAAGTGATGTGTGTTTTGTTATTTTCTTAATTACTAACTTTATTTTGAAACTGTCTTAAATGTTAATATTATTAAAGTGAATCACTCAAATTAATTAAGTAACTATATTTCATCGTTCATTTCTTCATTCACCCAATAAGGGCCATCACAATTTTTTGTACTTATACCAAAAACTGACCACACCGAAGTGGTCATCTTCCTGAAATAAAATAAATATAAATATATAAAGGGACAATCTCACATCTAAACTAAGCTCTAGGCTTGTACTACGGGTACTAGACAACGATATAAATACTTATATAGAGAAGTATATACTTAAATACATAGAAAACATCCATGACTCAGGAAGCTCAAGAGCTATTCTTAGGTATAGGTATTCATTGTAACCCATATTCAGCGAATGGTTTCTATTTCTTAGCGTTTTTATCTGTTAGAGATCTTATAGAAAGCTATCCATGAACAATTCTTACCATTAAGATTTTTTATTTAACCCAAGACCAATTTCAGTCTTTTTTTTCATTTCTCTCAAGTTTCTCACCTAAGGCAGATTATTTCGTCACCGCACAGCAAGTTTAATCACGAGAGACCTTAAAAATTATACGAAATAAAAAATGGTTGCCGTGTGGCTACCAGGAAACAGTTTGGCAACTTTTGTATGGTATCCTGAAATTTCTTAATATCAAAAAGTGTTGTAACTCGCGCCCGGTAACCGTGCGCGTCGCGTGTCGCGTATATAAAGGGCCCGCGCGCTCTGCCGCACGGCATACGGTCTCTCGCTGCAGTCGCCACCCGGTACCCTGCCTAGACTAGGCACGATGAAGACCGCTCGCGCCGCCGCCGCCGTGCTAGCCCTGCTCGTCGGTTAGTGTTCCAAATTTGAATTCGCCTTTTTTACCAGTTTTGTTTCAAGCCAGTTTTGTTTTTTTCTTAATAAAGGTTTTTTTAATGTTGTCGTTTTTATTTATTATTTTAAATAAGTTGGTAAGTATTTTTTAATAACGTTCATTTTTATTTTAAACTACAAAAAACGGTTAAGTTTCGTTTTCTTTTTGGTTCCTTTGTCTTTGTGAAAACTTTATCTACCGATGCAGCGACGGGTAAGTATTCGTACTCTAAACTTTTTAGTGCATTGTGTCGAAAATAATAAATTGCAATTTCCAACAGATTAAATGCTGTAAATTTTAAAAAAGCTAAAACCAAAGTGTTTTTTTATAAATCGTATTTAAACGAATTATGTTTACATTAACTTAGTGACGGCCAGTAAACGAATTTATACTTGTATTTTTGACTACCTTAATTAGGTCTAAAAAGTAACTGCTTTAAAACAATTGTGATGAGTGATGGATGACAATACCTCGTATTCATCGTAATCTTTATACTTAGGTAGTCTTTTAATTCTAACATTGAAGCCTAGAAAATTCAAGCATTGACAACGCGCTTTGTGAGATATAATAAAACGTAGCTTCCTCCCGGCCCGTCTGAGGAATATCTAACTTCACTTGTTGCATCTGATCTTCGTTCGCAACGAGGGTGAAAGTCAAGGGCACCCAGACGCGGACGCGATTTACGAGAAATTGAGAATACTTATTACTTATTTTAGTACTTAGCAAGTAGCTATGCCATATTTTTTGTTATCGTTCGAATGTCTGAATAAAATTTCGTACTTTCCTACGTCCAATTTTGAGAGTGAACATTTTGGGCACCTAAAAAAAATAACCCAAGTTCCTACAACTGCATTTTGAATTTCGATGATTTGTGCAAAATACCTACTTGAAGGTAAAATAAATTGACAAAAACGAAAATTAGAATGACTTGATGAAAAATATACTTAAAAACTATGTCTAAGTACAAGAAGTGGATTTGATTATGATTTTTGATAACCCTCTAACGCCGGTCCGGAAACCATACGGACCATACTTACCCCTTGAAATTCTTCTTGTACGACAATTGTAAAATTTGATGCATCCGAATCGTAAGTAAATTGTTTTTTAAGGGCTCAAAAATTCCAAATTCCAAAAAACGCGTGTTTTATTATTCATGCCCTTGCGAACTGCCAAGTGCATTTGCAATAACGCTGCGCTCGACCAAGTCTTCAAATTTCCCCGTAGGATGAGCAAAACGTCGATCTCTACTAGGAATTGAAATTTCCCGGTATTTTCCCGATATTTTCCGGGAAACTTCAATACTGATAGTACTATAGGTATTCAAACATGTTAAAACGTAGGTGCAGATTTGTGATATCCAATAAAGTGTTTGTATTTTACTGTGTTGCGGGAATGCGGTGGATGCGAAAAGCACAAGACCGGTCCGAGTGGAGAGCCTTGGGGGAGGCCTATGTCCAGTAGTGGACGTCTTTCAACTGACATGATGATTTTATTGTGTTGTATTGTTTTTGGAATATATACCACTGTGACACTGTATGACTAATGGAAATGGAGCTGCTTTCAACCTAGCTTTTATTGTTAATGTAAACTCGATTATTTATAAATAAGAAAATAATAAATTGGAATTCTTGAATTAGTCTAGCACCGAAAATTACCGGGCCTGTAAACTCTATTTTCGACACATTATGTAATTTTAAACCATGCGCATTTTAAGAGTGAAACACCTTAAAATTCCGTTTTTTTTCCCGGAAGATTCATTAGACCAAAGTGTTTTTTTTCCTTAATCCATGTAATGCTAAAGCAATTTTAGATTAAATGCATAATTCAATTATTTGAAAGGTAATGTGTCGTAAAATTAACCTCATTTTCGAAGTGGGCTTCTGCGAAAATCTAATTAAAGCCTTTATAAAAAGTTATGCCACCATCTAAAAATCCATACTAATATTTCAAATGTGAAATTAACTTCGTTGGTTTGATATCCTCTCACGGCTTAACTCCTCTACCGATTTCGATGAAATTTGGCATGGAGATGTTTCAAAACTCCCATATAATAAAAACTTAAAACACTTGTCCGCGATCTTGAAATCCAAAATTGACTAATTTTTTGAAATTGTCCCACAGATACCCTATAAAAATTATCCCTATAATAATTTAAAAAAAAGTCCATCATACGTCATTTTGAAATCCAAAATCAATATAATTTTCGGGATCAGTATTTCCGAAAACCTTGTGTCGTATTAACCGTGCTAGGTCATTCTCACAAAGTAAAAAAAAAAGCTTAGTTTGGGACTAAGTCAATTTGCGTGAGATTGAGCCTGATATTTATTTATTGCTATTATTTACTTAATCTTCATTAACTGACTAAATGCAGCCGATAGTAATATTTTGAACTTTAGATAGGTCTAAGGGCGGATGCATACTTCATTCAAATCGCTACGAATTTAATTAAGGACAATAAAATCCTGATAGAATATTCTGATTCTGTCGAAAATTTCCATGTACTACTTTTCAGATCCCATTTATACATTATTAAGACGAATCTAAATCGAAATCGAGACATCCATTCAACCTCTACGAGGGAACAAAGAACCATACACACATACATTACATTACCTTCCTTCTACAGCAGTCAGTGAAAAAAATATAGGATAATAAAATTAGTTTTAAGTTTTTACTACTAGAGATCAGTCAGAAGTTTGCAAAAAATTTACAAGTTTTTTTAATTACATACATACATACATAAACTCACGCCTTTATTCCCAGAGTGGGGTAGGCAGAGCTACAGAATTTCCAACAACTCTAAAAACTTATTGATAATTCTGTAACCACATTTTGCACACTTAGGCGAAGATGTTTACCAGTGTATTAGTGACAGGTTGCAAGCCCATCGCCTAACAGTACTACACGCCTTTATTACCTTAGTCGGCTTTTACGACATCCACGGGAAGACTTGGAGTGGCACTATTCTAATCCGGCAACCACACGGGACAAGCGCCGTTTTTTTAATTAATAAATGAAATCCCTTGTCATAATATTCCATTGAAATACAATCTAGTATTAAGACTAATAAGTATTTTAAAATTTGACCTTAACTTCAAATACAGGCTAAGCTAAGGAAGTGTCCATTATCACTTTTCCTATTGTCTCTGGTAAGGGGAACACACTTTGTCAATGTGTTCGTTGTGTATAGTACTCACTGTACTAATTACACTACACTAAACTAAACTACCAAGAGTAAAAAAAAGTAAAAAAAGTCGTTGCAAAATGTATAGTCTATATTTACCTACCTATTTATACCTACTAATATTATAAATTACAAAGTAGCTCTGTCTACCGCTTTCACGGTTATACCCAAACCGATTTTGATAAAATTTGTTTTGGAGATAGTTTGACTCCCGGAGGCTAGCGAGTAAATAACGGCCACGGCCATAGGCGACAGTTTGTGAGTGTGTGAGTGTGTATGTTTGTTACTCCTTCACGCTGCAACGGCTGGACGGATTTGGATGAAATTTGGAATGAAGATAGCTTACACACTAGATTAACACATAGGCTACTTTTAATAAGTTCCCGTGGGAATAACGATAATCGAAATCTACGCGGACGAAGTCTAGTAGACTATAATAGTCTTAAAATTCAGTAAAAATACGCGTGATTATTCCTAGTTGTACATCGTACACACAGCAACACATCTAGCTATACACTTCAGAAATCTGAAATATTGCGTGAAAGAGAGTCGCACTAGAATCGAATGTTGTTGACATAATACACATATATACATCTCTTTCTTTTTCTCTCTGCTCCGTCTTTAATGGTTAGTTAGGTGTGTTGTTTTGTGTACAACTGTAATAACGCTAGCCTAGATTAGGCTAAACAGAAAGCTCAGCGTCCTCTCTGTCATATGAGCTGCGTTGTTCGACTTCCAGCGGCTCCAAATTAAAGGCCGTATTGACACGGCACTGCCGTGTCAAATTGACACGGCAGGTGCCGACTGGTGCCGTGACGGCACCTGTTTGCAGGGTAGTGATTCTCTCAACAACGACGGTCGGACGGACGAGTGAATGTCCAAGCGGCGAGTTTAAGTAGTCCCGTCAGTGCGAACATAACGTATTTTAAGCATGGTTTCTGCCGATGGATACGTATAAGGCTGCTTAATTGAAAATGCACGCGCTAAAATGTGGTTTGTTCGCTCTGTACCCCTACCATCAGTTACAATTACCGTACTCGTTAGCGAGTCGAATGCTCTGTCCTTTGCACTCTATAAGAATACTTGCGAGGTCGGCGAGGGATAGAGCATTCGAGTCGCTAGTGAGTAGGTTAATTGTAACTCATGGTAAGGGTACTGACGGGACTAACTAAACATGATGCTGCGATTTCGCTCGTTCGTCCGCCCCCGTCCGTTGTTTTTGAGAGAATAACACCCTGTTTCCAGCAACACATAATTTTAGGAACCCGAGCTTAGGGGGAGCGTCGACGGAGGACTGTTAGCATGCCAAGTCTTATTTACAAATTTGTAGGTACACGATATAAATGGCGACGCGCTGGCCTATAGTCTATACTTTTAGGTATTTAAAAATTTTTAAACATTCCAAACCACGTGACATTGTTAAACAGCCAATCAAAACTGTTTTATCGAACTTTGACGCACGACGACTTTGACGGCAGCCAATAGAAGCAGAACACTGTCTGCTTCTATTGGCTGACGAACTATATCACGTGGTTGTTTTGTTTACATTTTTTTAAATGCCTAAAAGTATAGACTATAGTTGGTAGTGACCCTGCCTACGAAGCTAGCGGTCCTGAGTTCAAATGCCGATAAGGGCAGATATTTGAGTGATGGGCACAAATATTTGTTCCTGAGTAATGGTTTCTATGTATTTAAGTATATGTTTCTCTATATAAGTATTTATATCGTTGTCTAGTACTCGTAGTACAAGCCTAGAGCTCAGTTTAGGACTAGGTCAATTGGTGTGACATTATCCCACTGATATTTTTTGATATTTTCAATATTTAAAAAAACCGGCCAAGTGCGAGTTGGAGTCGCGCACCGAGGGTTCCACCATCACGCCAATCGAGATAAAATATGTGACGTAACTAAAAATTAAAAGTTTTCGAAATTTTTCCTTTATATGTGCTATCAAAAAGTTTTTACAGTTGTTGGAAATGTTGTAGCTCTGCCTACCCCACTCTGGGAATAAAGGCGTGACTTTATGTATGTATATATGTATGTGCTATAAGACATTGCTTCATGCCAAATTTCAAGAATCTTGATCGACTGGAAGTACCCTTTAGGTTTGATTCCCTTGGGAGTAAATGCGTGTTAGAAAATATGCTTCTTAAATTGCTGTTTCTTTTGATTGCGTTGAAATAGAAGGTTGATTTTGTTACAGGTTAAAGATATTATAGATCTGAGTATTTGATATGAATTTCAATTTAATTCCTCTACGCGTTCATGAGGAATGGGGTAATAACTTTAAAAGTATCAAAAAAATTATATATTATAAATGATGTCACTAAAAAATTACGGTTTTCGCAATTTTTCCTTTATCTGTGCTATGAGACGTTTTGCTTCGTACCAAATTTCAAGATTCTGAGTTCACGGGAAGTACCCTGTAGGTTTTGATTCACTTGCAAAGTCATCCTGAAAAGGATTGCTTCTCGGTATAATTAACGGTCTTTTTTTTGTATTTGTCCGTTATGATATTGAGATTTATCTTAAGATAACAGTCTTGAGTTAGCAAATGTCCTCATAACCTAATTATGATCCCATACAATTAGGGCCCGTTCAGACGGACAGCATTTCAACTGCAACCCAGCTGCAAAGTGGCAGTTCCGGGGCTGTTCTGATGCAGTTGGTCCAACTGCATCTGAATTCAGAACATTTTATTTGCGTCTGACCTATCGTAAGAAGTATTTATGTATAAGTGTAAAATAACAGAAATAAAAGAAGTATAAAGGCGACCTTATCCCCTTTAAGGGATCTCTTCCAATTAACCTTAACAATAACAAATTTTCGTGACAAAACAGAAAAGTTACCGCTGTTACTTTTAGTCTACTATTAACCGGCGTGTTTGAGTTGACCCGTCAGATAAACAACATTTAATTTAGAATCATTCTGAATTAAGAAAAGAAAATAAATAGTTTAGTCGCGACAAATATTGATTACATACACAACATAAGCATAAAAGCATAATTTGTCAAATGGACAGAACTCAGCGTGATGCTGGCAGAGCCATCGCTGGTCTTCCGTAGTGACCATTTGGCGATGACACGGCACAATGACGTCAATTAGGTAGCTCGTTACGACAAATAACTCAATCACCTGAGGTATCGCGCATCTTGCACGTTACCTTACAGGGTAGTGATTCTGTAAACAACGCCGGTCGTGCGGACAGTCGAGTGATATCCAAGCGGCGAGATTAAGTATTCCCGTCAGTGCGAACAAAACACATTGTAGCGCGTGCATTTTCAATTAAACAGCCTTATACGTTTGACCCATCGTGCTGCTAAATTGAAAATGCACATGTGTTTTGTTCGCACTGACGGGACTACTTAATCTCGCCGCTTGGATATCACTCGACAGTCCGCACGACCGGCGTTGTTTACAGAATCACTACCCAGGGCCTCTATTGTAGGCGGTAAAAAACATATCGGTTTTGACTCGGCCGCCATCACTGTCAAGTAAATAAAAGCTATCAAAACATTGAAGATACGTTAACAGGTCAAAAACGATATGGTTTCTATCGTGTAGAATCTCGGCCCAGAACTATTACTAAGGCTGCAGCTAACGAATATATATTTCCCTACTTCCTTCCTTATTAAAGTATTATTATAAGCAGTGGGCGGCTGACTGATGCAAAATAGGGACGTAAACAGAACATGGATAAGACTTTTATTAAATTTCGAGAAATATTTATGAATACAAAATTATGCAGTTTTTATCTTTATCATACATTATTAGTAAGTACATAATAATATATAATTACGAATACGCACCTCTTTCATCTGTAGATGTAGAGAGGTCATTTTCCTTATATAAGTGGATTGTGAACCATAAAAGGAATGGATTGAAAATATGCAATTTGCGGGTGGTAGGACCTTATGCAGGGTCCGTCCGGATCGCTACCACCATCTTATCCATTAACCTACCGCCAAACAGCAGTGTTCGCATTGTTGTGTTCCGGTTTGGGGATAAGACAGCCGGTGAAATGACTAGCATAGAGGCATTCCTTCTTAGTCCTCAGGGTTGGCAACGCATTTGCAGTCTTAGGATTGCATGGCAGTCTTGTGAATGCAAATGTCTATGGGTCACAGTTTCCACTTACCATCAGGTGGCCTGTGTGCCCGTTTGTCTTCTCTATGCCATAAAAAAAAAAAAAAAAAAAAAAAAAAATAGAAAAAAATATGATTATTTACTACAACAATACAATTATATAACTATTTTACAATTTCGTTCTTTTTATTAAACCCCTTGCAGTCATATCCATATTACGTAAAACGTTCGACATTATTTTGACGTAATTTGCATCCGTCAGCCGCCCATTGTATAAGATCTAATAATAGGTAATTAGTTAGAACTACGCTTCATCTTAAATGAAATTAGTAGGAGCCTCTGTAATATTTTTTTATAAGAGCGTTTAAGTGCCTTTCAAACATATTTCGCGTCGAATTAAGTACTCGTATCTTATTAAATAGCGATTTTTGTACTTTGGAAACCGCGCGAAACGCGTCAGAAGTTTGTTTAAAAATAGAACTAGTAGAATGATTTAAAAAAAACGTTGTAAAATATTGATGACCAAATGTGCACAACCCTCAGGGCGCTAGTCCGACTCGTACTAAGCGTTTTTTTTTAGTAATTTAAGCGATTCGCAATGTGAAACTCGTCCGAGATGTACTAGGCGCGCATAAAACCGAGATGGTGCGAGCGACGTACCTACTAGTGGTCCTGATATCCGTGTTACACGCGGAACCGTAGCTCCGTGATCTTAGCACCGGCGGTGCTAAGTTCCCGAACTACACGGTCACGCTAAGATACGTATCCGTGTCTGCGTTCGGCTACGTATCTGCGGATCTCGGCTCCGGCTCCGCTCCGCACGGTTATTGAATGAATTGAGCTTGTCGAACGGAGCCTTATTAGATATGTGATATGTGTTCTAGTTTATTTTATATTTATATAATGACTTATTAAACCAATTTTAAATGCAAAAGCAAAGAAACTGAAATCAAAAACACGACTATCGCATTACATTCGGAGGTCTTAAAGACACATAAAATCTTCATTAAACGTCACGGTCACGGGCGGATCGGATCTACGTGTAAATAAGAAACGTATCTCCGTGTAACACGGAGCTACGTATCTTAATTACACGTAGCCGAATTTCACGTGTCGAACGGGCCGGATCTCCGTTGCCGTGTTACTCGGTAACGGAGATTCGGCTACGGGTACACGAAACACGGACACGACCAGGAGCCGTAGTACCTACATAGTTCTAAGGAGTAAGGAGTTCTAAGTTCAAATTACAACGCATGTTATGAGATTTGAATCGTACTTACTGGACACTTTTTCATTCGGAATTCAAAACCTCTCTACTTACCGGAGACTTTTGATCATTGTCTGGTATTCTTAACTTTCTGGTGACTTTTTAAGGATGTAATGGTGACTTGACTTATCATTATTGAGAAAATGAAGTTTAGCACTTACAAATCAGTTTACAAAGCATTTCTGGGGCCCACGCGACTTTTCGTATCACGTCATCTACACAGTGACGCGATTGGTTTAAAAACTAAACGAATAGAAACGCTAGTTAGCGTTATGCGTCTTTGATAGGGCCTCTGTTAATTACCTACATCAGACGTAGAAATATTAAAAAAAAATACTCTTACTTTAACACTAATGTTCCAAATCCCTATTGGCAAAAAAAACTAGGTTTCCCTAGGTTTCGCACAAGGGTTTTTTTTTAAGCCGACAGTGGCGAAGCCAAGGAGTTATGTGTTTGAACTGTATGTATGTCCGTTCTTTTATCCGCTCGTAACTACTCAACGGCTAAACCAATTTTGATAAATGATACATTATTAGATTCGTCTTGATGGGGGTCTTGGGGGGCATTATGGCACTGGGTAAATAAAAAATCAAAATAGTCGATTTTGTTAACATATCGACGACGACAATATAAAAAATGCAGTCGGTTTTTTAAACCTTGCTTAAGATCTTTTATTTATTTCAGCTTTTAAATTAAAAATAAACTCTGAGATATCTTAGATGACTTAAATAGGCTTTGGTCAGCTTTTTGTATTTAATACAGTCGAACTCAGAAGAAGCTGTACGTACATTTAAGTAAGTACCTTGTCGCGATGATGTATTAAGTAAGAGTGATTTGAACGTAGTATATCAATAACTGCGACAAGGTACTCAAATGTATAGTAACTTCTAAGTCAAACCGTGTTACTCTAAAAATGTTAACATATGCTTGCTATTAAACTAGAAACTAAATTAGAAGAAAATAATGTATGTATTTATGTTTGTTCTTTTGTGGCGCTCTAGAAACGAAACGATCATTATATCATTGAATAGGTATTTCAAAATCATCTTTAGCATTCTTTAATTATTTCTCATTTTGAATGATCATTTATGATTTATATAACGTCTTAAAGTTGTTTAGAACCGTCGGGTTTATTAAAGCTTGCTTTTTATGTTAAAAGATTTATTTTGAGCTAACTCCTGAATGAAAACAAAGGGAAAGCCAACCCCGTGAGCAAATCTCTGCCCACGTTTTTCGTTTACTCATTCAGTGGTATTACCTGAATATAGAGTCTATTTTGTATATTATACAAATACCCTGGCCTTGAAAATACTAACACGTTCGTTGCCGACCATTTGGCAGTTTTATGAAATGTGACGCGCCGGGGCGTCGCTGGCACTGTATGTGTTAAGGAACCAATCTTTGCTTGAACGATGATTTTAACAGCATTGTCCGTTGTTAGCTTAGCTCTTTAGCTTTATAGTATAGAGTGGGTGTCGTTGCCGCTATTATACGACCATTACGCTGCCTTTAGTGCTACATTGACAGTTTGTGCTCTTGAGGCTGTACACTGTACAGTAAGGACATTTTAGAATAAGGTACAATTCCTAATGTTTTTTTTTTAACGAATTCTGACACCAATACTTGATAAGTATTGATAACGATGCTTACAAATACAAAGTATACCTAGTGTAACATCTAGTGTAGAACGCAATTTAATTTGTTAAACATATCAATACTTTCCTGCTGAACTACGTGCTATTTGATATTATATTTAATTTAATATTTATAGCTTTATATAATGCTAGACTAAGTAATATCATTGTAGTATTAAATATGGTTAAAAAACGACTGACTGCTGAGTTTCTTGCGGCGTTTCTTCTCGACAGTGGTCTCCTCTTGGGAAGCGCTGGTAGATTCTTGACGTGTAAAAGTGCCCGTGCGGCCTACTTACTAAATAAATATCTTTTATCTTTTTTTATCTTTAATTTAGAATTTTGAAACAAAGACTAACGAAACTACAAGTAAGGTAAACGTCCGAGTGCTCGTCACCGTACTAGTAGTTGGTCCCATACTTTGAATTGCAATTAACGAAATAAGATTAACATTACTTTTGTCACCACCTCATTTTAGCGATGAGAAATGTTTGTGGCTTTGATATTTCACACGCCAATTTTTTAATAAAGAAAAGGACCGCCAGTAAAAGCACCTGACATTTACTCATACAATCCGATTGACTAACATTTCTTTTCATTTAAAAAATAATCCATATGGATACCATAGGTATAAAACAAATTCCATTTAACAAAAGTAAAGGTCTCATCTCCCAAATCACATGAAAATGTTTTGTGTATAATGTATAAATGAACATAATACCACGACGCAAATAAATATTTTCTGTTGACATGTCGAGCACTCGTACGTTTACCTTACACATAGAGGTTAATGATATGCGATGCTCGCGATTAACTATAGGGCCACATATAATGTACAATCATATGGAATTTTTTAATTGTCTAACGGATAATAGGTATATGATATGGGTATCACTTAGGTATTAATAGGTAGTAGGTACTTTTGGCAAATAAACTGACTTTGACTTTGAGGTAATAGGGTATTAGACAAGAGTGAAATTAAATTGGTTTTTCATTAACAACAGATAAACATTATAAAAATACTATTAAAACATCAATCTTTTATTTATGTTTGCTGTAAGGATCAATCTTTTATGTAAGGACGCTGTTTGATTGTGACGTCACAAGATAGTAATCCCTATAAATTCCATAGTAACGGAGCGTTTTTGATGTTTCCTAAAAAGAAACTGATGTGACTTTTGTCAAATATCGTATTATTTGACGACATAGTTCGTAGTGTCCCTGGACCCTGCCTACCAAGCTAACAGTTCCGCGTTCGAATCCTGCCATGGGCAAAGGTTTATATCATGAGCACGAGTATTTATTATTTGTTGTTTTTTAATGTATTTAAGTGTGTTATTTCTCTATGTAAGTTTATCGTTGTCTAGTACATATAGTACAAGCCTAGAAGAACTTTTAAGACTTTTAAAATGTAATATTTTAAAAATAAGTTTCAGTCAAAAATTTCATTTCACTGTAAGTAGTACTTTTTTTTGCAAATTCGTTATCTGCTTATCAAGACAAAAATAATGAGTCCGAACACGGTGAGACTACATTAAATATAACGGAGGTCCTATACCATCTTCAGATTAGATCAGCTCTTAGATACCACAATATTGCATTGTCATCGGGTTTATATACACGGTGATTTTTTATCGGTGATCAGGGGGGTTATTATGACATAGTTATGCAATTCTGTTTACGCTGAGAGAAAAGGACAGAGCTATATAACTGCCATAGCTCTGTCCCTTACACTCACCGTAAAATGAACTGCATAGCTATGTCATAATAACCCCCCAGGAGTTGAAAATTATTAATAAGCAACAAAAATTGAATTTAATGGTTGATGTCTCAAACAATTAACTCACTGTTTAATTTATTTAAGTTAATGATATTGTTAAAACCAATCACCACTGGATACATGGACATCCTACATTAATTATTTAAGTGAAGTAGATACCTACGTCAAGTGCCATCGTTTTGGCGGGAAATTTGACAGATATTACGTCAATCAACTTATCAGTTAAGTGTTGTTAACTCATAGACTAAACAATTAGTAGGGTGACCTTTAATTTCAATTAAGAGTTTGTTTTGTTTCATGTCACTGCGACTTAAACGTGATCGCCATTAATAACTGAATTAGAAAAATTGGTTCCTGATCACCAAAAAAAAATCACCGTGTATAAGTACATAAGTGGTTTACAAATAACAGCCCATTCCACTAACGGGATCTGTTTCAAAATTTACTTGCAAATTTTGACGGGCAACATACAAACATACAAACTGTGTAGTTAAATATAAGCATGAAAGAAAATGCGTTTTACCGCGCTTTAATAAAACCGTAGCGCCGGTCGTAGCAATCGCTACGAGATGCTTGTTACCGTAGACGTCCAAACAGGTGTTTTCATGTGATGAAATACGAGTAACGCTCAACCCCCCTTACTTATTAACGTGGAACAAGCTTCGAATAGTTTATGCCATGCTTTGTCCTTATCTGTAATTGTGACATTTGCATCTGACAGAAAGTGACAAAGCATAATTAAAATCGTTTTGGCGAATCGATTTGTTCAAAGAACCAGTTTATTGTCATTCCATTAAAATATGTCCATAGATATTTAAAAAAATATATGCGTAAAACAATAGATATTGATTTTTGAAACGAATTTACTATAGACGTACTTCCTTGAGTTATTGAATGCTTATTTCGTAGGAACAACGCGTGAAATAATAAATTTCAATCGGTCACCGGCCCAATAACATATAAAAAAAATATATACTCGCATAAGAGGGTATAAAAAATAAATAAAAAATAAGGGGGGGACAATCTCACACCAATTGACCTAGTCCCAAACTAAGCTCTAGGCTGGAACTATGGGTACTAGACAACGATATAAATACTTATATAGAGAAATATATTAAAAAATATCCATGACTCAGGAACAAATATTCTCGCTCATCACACTAATATCTGCCCTTACCGGGATTCGAACCCAGGACCACTAGCTCCGTAGGCAGGGTCACTACCCACTAGGCCAGCGCATCGTCAAATATAGCGAATATGAGCGAGGTCAGAGACCCGACCACGGCGACCACCCGTTCCCCGATTAAATAAAGCCTTTAAAAGACTTACATCTCTAAGTATAACCTACTAAAAGAATAACCCCTTTAGAAGAAATGTATGACTTGTTATTTGTTAAACTAACCATTCAATTAAGGGAAACCTAAAGAGCTCTCTTATTGCATAACCAAATATAAGGGTAACCCTTATAAATAGCGCTTTTAGAAGCAAAACGGCATACAAGCGGTACGGCTTTTCAAAATAAATCCTTATAAAAACCCATTCAAAACCCCTTGAATGGGATAGCGGGCCGGACCCTGAGCGAGGTACAGTCGAAGTCAAAGATATGTTTACACTTTAGTACCCTGTCTCATTAACGTCATGTTTAAACTGTCATATGAAATTGTCACACCGATTATAGTGACAAGGTACTAAAGTACAAATATATTTATGACTTCGACTGTACTAACCCCAATCCTGTTAGTGTTAACGGACCTTACAATCGGCCTTTTGTAGCTGTACACTTTTGTACCTTGTCGTTCCAACGCCTTTCACAGATTAGTGCAGCAGTTCAAACATGAGTTTAAAGTGACAAAGCACTAAACTGTGTGACGAAACATTCAACATTCAGGAACAAATACTTACGCTCATCCCGCAAATATTAGCCTATAATGCAGCCGTAACAGTGTATCATGGATACCAATCACTTAGTAGAGGCATTCATGTCGAAAACCCATAAAGCGAAACGCATTAATATTTACTAGTACGTCATAAAAGAAACGGCCTGTCATACATATACTGTCAAATTTGATACATTTTAAAGCACCCCAGAGACTATCGATGGCAATTATCAATGTCATAGTACCAATTGAAGTGAAATTGTTAAATTGTGAAGTAACAGTTCAATATTTTCGCACTCGGTCATCCATCAAAGAGATCAGAGGGCCCGGACCATCTATTAGTTTTTAAACCAATCGCGTCACTAGCACATCACGTGACTTTTCGTATCACGTCATCTAACAGTGACGCGATTGGTTTAAAAACTAAACGAAGAGAAACGGTAGCTAGTAGTGCATCTTGGCTGGGCCCTCTGATGTGTTTATGTTCGCCAATTGGGATTGACCAAAACGGTTTTTACTTTCTAATTCGAAAGAATAGGAAATTTCAAGACACCAATTTCATTAATTTGGTATTTGACCCAATACTTTTGTTTAAATATCTTTAATTATTTAGCAGACATTTTATGGATGACATGATTATTTAAAATTTGGGATGGCATTTTCTAATAAATTACAACAATTAAATGATATCTAATGAAAAAAAGAGATTGTAATAGTGTATTAAAACATGCTATTTCAAGCTTTTTTCGCCTAACCCGTAAAATACACCTAGGAGGGCTTCAAGCCGAAAACTAAAGTCAAACAAAGGTTAAATATACTTTTGCCGAAATATCCACAATAAATAAATACTTCAAGAATTTAATAATGCAGGACGGCTTTAAAACCCTATTCCTCGAAATGGTTTCCGAATTGGAGTAATTGTAAAAATATGAACAATCCCAATTGTTCGAAATGATTGTCATGGCTCGGTGAAATGGTCATGAGGTAAATGAATGAAAATTATCATCATTTGCCTTCAATAACGTAGACATGACATGTTTATAAGTACGAGAGTGACGAAAGCTTTATCCACATTTTGTCACGCGATCAACGCAACCATGTTAGGCCCGCTGGTAGGTATGTAAGTTCTGTATTTTACTAATTACTTTATAAGGGTTCTGTACCTGAAAGAAGCCCAAAGGGGCCCTGTTAATATACCTATGCTGTCTGTCCGTCCATCCTAATAGGCTGTATCTTTTGAGTTATAATCTATACTAATATTATAAAGCTCAAGAGTTTTGTTTGTTTGTTTGCTTGAACGCGCTAATCTCAGGAACTACTGGTCCGAATTGAAATATATTTCAGTGTTAGATAGCCCATTCATCGAGGAAGGCTTTATATCATACTCACATAAACCGAAGCGAAGCGAGGGCGGGTCGCTAGTAATTCAATAAAATGAAATAATAAAGGGGTCTCCATACCAGAAAAGTTTTTTAACGTATGTCATAACTGGTTGGAAATACCGCCAAAGGAAGTTCGTTCTAATATACAAAAAAAATATGCATATTCGCAAGTTACAGGTGGAGAGTAGGTATACATATAAATAACCAGGTATAGGTACACGTCACGCCCTGCAAGAGCATAGTTACATAAGAGGGCTAAAATTAGATATTTAATACTACGGGTACGGTATTAATAACTTTAGATGTATGTTTATCAAAGTTTATAATACTACCTATTTACTAATTAACAGTAATCATCAATACTCTCGAGTAAGCTGTGCTTACCTATAATTAGATACTAAAGCCGTGTGGTTGCCGGGTTAGAACATTGCCACTCCATGTCTTCCCGTGGATGTCGTAAGAGGCGACTGAGGAATACAGGCTAGTAGTACTGTTAGGCGATGGGCTTGCAACCTGTCACTAAATAATATACACTGGTTAACATCTTGGCCTGATTGTGCAAAATGTGGTTACAGAATTAAAAACAAGTTTTTAGGGTTGTTGGTAATTTGTGTAGCTCTGCCTACCCCACTCTGGGAATGAAGGCGTGTGTGTAAGTATATAATGGTTTTTACACTTCGGATGTTTGTTTGTTTGCTTGAACGCGCTAATCTCAGGAACTACTGGTCCGATTTGAAAAAATATTTTTGTGTTAGATAGCCCATTTATCGAGGAAGGCTATTATACTCACATAAACTGATGCGAAGCAAAGGCGGGTCGCTAGTCCTTAAATGAATAAATAATATACTGTTTGTTTTTATACAAATATAAACGTTCATCTTTCTTGCTACAGTCAAGAATATTGATTCCTAGAACACTTTGGAGAATGTCAAGTACGTAATCAATCAAAACGTAAAAGACTTCTCATGATTTTATTTACAGTGTCACTTTGGCATAATCCAAAGTGGTCTAGGATTAAATTTCCGTGACTGTATTGAGGCGTTACTTGAAGCTGTATTTTATTTTGATGTAACAAGTGTAACGACAAAGCACGTCGTGCGTAGAAGAAAACCATTTGCTTTGTATACTGCCCTCCTTAATAAAAACGACAATTTGGTGGTCAAAGCTATTACACTAATACATTAATGAGACATACGGTTTTTTACTAATGCGGCAGTATAGAACTATATAAGTTGTCAAAATTACTTAGTTTTTAGATTAGTAGAAAATGAGTTCCATTTAGGAAGTAGGATACATTAAAACTTTGAGCTCAAAGGCACCCTGTATTATGTAGTATGTATGTATGTATACAAAAGAGATAATAATTATAAAATGGACAAACATATAATAGGGATGAACAAAGGCGAACTTATCCCATTAAGGGATCTCTCATATGTCGCATAAGGGAGTAAAAAATGTCCACAATTCCAGTTCTATTTTATTTATTTATGGTATATTGGAAAACAACAGCGATTACAAGGAAAGAAAGAAAGAAAAGAAAAAAAATCATACATTACAGTACAGGCATTAACAGATTTTCTCATAAAATTGTATAAAGAATTACCAACGCTGGGTTGCATTTTCTTTAGATGTGTGCTAAGCTCACGTGGGTGTCATATTGAATCGGAAATTATTTTTAAAAATAAAAAGTTAATCAGATACAGGCACTTGTCCCACTGCCAGTGAGGAAACGATCAGAGCAAGACGCATTACGCTAACTAGGATTTCTATTCGTTTCGTTTTTAAACCAATCGCGTCACTGGTAGATGACGTGATTCGAAAAGTCATGTGATCTACCAGTGACGCGATTGGTTCAAAAAAGTAACGAATAGAAACGCTAGTAAGCGTGACGCATCTTGACTAGGGCCTCAGCTATCGACTATTTCCTTGCTCGAGAAACGAACAAATGATCCCGTGTCAATAAAAGAGAAACATAATATTAATAGTTGATCGGTGGTTGTTCACACTGCCGGCGAGTAATCTCTCCACCAGTTTGTTATAAAAATAAAATAAAATAAATATCAGGGGACAATGTCACACCAATTGACCTAGTCCCAAACTAAGCTCAAGGCTTGTATTATGGGTACTAGACAACGATATAAATACTTACATAGAGAAATATATACTTAAATATATAGAAAACATCCATGACTCAGGAACAAACTTTCGCGCTCATCACAATAATATCTGCCCTTAACGGGATTTGAACCCAGGACCGCTAGCTTCGTAGGCAGGGTCACTACCAACTAGGCCAGCGCGTCGTCGTCGTCGTCGTTGTTGAAACAAAAGATATAGATGCCCCATCAATAAAAGAGACACGTATATTAATAGTTATTATAGTTAATCGCTGGCTCTACTCGCTTCGCGCATCGTCGGCGGTGGGGCAAGTCCCTTATACTAAGAACCCTTTGGAATTACTAGTAGAACCTAACGAGCGTCACAGATACAGCGCAGGGGTCTTTTTTTAGCACATTTAATATCTGTTACAGTAAAATATCGGCTATTCATATTACTGAGATAAAAGTGAGTAGGCGGTATTTTGAATTACCTTACGTAGCCACTTGCATTTGGCTCCCACGTTATATGGAAAATTTCTCATTTTTCCTCATGTTGTTTTGTTGTAGGTAATTCTGTAGCTCTGCCTATCCCACTCTGGGAATTAAGGCGTAAGTTTATGTATAAAAGAATAGGCGATTTCATCATCATACTTTACAATTTACATGAGTGAGAAGTTCGAAAGATGTATTTCTCACTCTTTGCACTCATATAAGTTCTGCGCTCTCACTGCACTCTGGCTGACCACTGCCACTGGTAACTTTACCCAATATCAAGCTCAAGTTCGTTCGTGTATGGAGTACTACTGCTGCCACCTGTGGAATAATCTGGCTTTTCCAAATATCAGCTGACACTCGTCAAAATCAAAATTCTAAATTTGGAACATTGGCGTAAAGTCGCTTGTTAATCGGTTTTTCACAATACACATGCGCAATTTGATAGTCAATGAAAATTTAAACTTCTACCTTAAAAAATAAGGTCACTGATGCATATGCGGTTTTATGAGACATTCGCCCTTTTTTCTAAGGAAAGCCTTTTATTATAGTGCCTCCACTTTCTCCAATCGGTCGTTCAGACGGCTTCCATCCGCATATAGTCTAATTTCTAATAGTTCGGACGGTTTGCTGCGTCATTTTTTTTTCGCACTACTAAGGAGGAATGCTCTTCCCGTGTCTGTATTCCCGGAATCGTATAATCTTGGTGTTTTGAAGACAAGCGTGAATAGACTTTTTTCTGGGTAAGCGTGTACCACCCTCGACCTCGTCGTCACTTGGCACATTACACCCAATTTGATAGTTACCGAGAGAATAACGATAAACGACTTACCCCAAAAAAATCGGTCAAGTGCTAGTTGGACCCCCGCACCAAAGATTCCGTGTCGCCGCATACTAGGTATTATTTATATCCCAATTTGAACTCGATTTCAAATCTAATCAGCGCCAGCGCAACTCGCACATGACCTTTTTGTAGCCTTTGTTGGTTTTCTTCAGTGCTTCTTCTATACTACTTCAGTTTTTTTAGAATTAGAAACCACAATAACATTATATTGCGTCTGTTCAACTATTTATAAATTATAAAATATTTTACTACCTTTTTTTATATTTATTACAATACAATCGTATCTACAATTAAAATTTAAAAACTAAACTTATTTGAATTAAAATAAAACTAAGCTACTGAAAAATTAACTATTTATTACCTAGCAATAGGTACAGTACAATAGTCGCAAAACAAAATTGTTTTAATGTCACTTTATTTGCGTGTCATCAATTGTTACTCCAGTAGGTACAAATTGTAAAGAGATTACAGTTCACGAGCCGCAATACAGTGTGTAAATGGTATACGGGCGTTCCTTTTAACTGTGGTTAGTATAACCCCTACTGAGCACATTTAGGCAGCTTTTGTTAAAATTAAATTTAAAAAAAAAACCATACAAAATAATTTAACACGCAATGTATAACGAAAAATGCAATTAATTAAACATTACGTACAAACTTACCTGACAGATGGACTTCGATGTACATTGCGGGTCGATAGTATGTTCAAAAATTAATAACGGTGTATACGTTAGCGTAATCAAAATAATTATTTCTGTTAATGATTAGTAGAGTCTTAATCTATTGTCCAGTTTTAATAAACGCCCGTATACCATTTACACACTGTATAATGTTGTCGTGGTTTCTAATTCTAAAAAAACTGAAGTATAGAATTGTACCAAATTTGACGCTTGTAACTTTACTTTTTTAACGATACAACAAAAATAAAAATACGTAGAACAAATATCTTGTCTGGGGACCAGATTATTTACTCCACATTCTTTTTAAAAAAAATGTTAGTAAATCGGCCTTAAATCATCCCTATCGTTTGCGGTTCAAAAGATACATACATACATAAACTCACGCCTTCATTCCCAGAGTGGGGAAGGCAGAGCTACAGAATTACCAACAACTCTAAATACTTGTTGATAATTCTGTAACCACGTTTTCTTTTCTTCTTCAAAATTAATTAGTAGCGTAGGCAGATTAAAAGGGTCTCCCTTCGGATACGGAACCCTAACAAGGACGAACCACTCTTTTTGGTCTGGTTATCGGTTGCACTGACGACCACCGCGTGCACCGCTCTCGTTGCTTTGTTTCTGACACGTGGCGTCTGAGAGATTGATGATCTACGGAGTGTCGCGAGCAGTGTCCGCAGTGTCGGCTAGAGCTCGTCACTGAACGAGATTGGAAACGTCCTTAGCACAAGTACCTTAAGTAGCTGCACACTTTTATACCTTGTCGCTTTAACACCTTTAATAATCGAAATATCTTATCGCCACCCTTGAAATAGATACCCTTAAGGAGTTCCGGTGGCCATCTGTGATCTTCATCATCAGTTCCACTTCACCAAATAGTCCTTTCCAAGAGCAAATACATGAGTTACAATGAAAAAATTTTTTTGATATCTTTCGATTTCTTATGGATTCCATCATCAGGTCTTCATTTTGATAAGAATGGGACCACACAGAAATATCTATCCTACTAATATTATTCAAATAAAAATTAAAAAATTGGTTCAATCGAAAGTTCTGAGGTAAAAAACATTAAAAAAAACAGTCGAATTGAGATAAGGTCGGTTAAAAAGAGCGACGGTAGCCTGGTGACTTAAAAAAAACTCAGGTTATTGTAACCAATGCGTATCACCCCTTCCACGAAGTGAACTACTCGAGTCCGTCCACATCGTTATCCCGTGTCCTGTCACAATCCCACATCCGGCCCTTTTCTGCCAAACGTCGCGATCTGGTTACAGGGTGACAGATAATTTCATTAGACGCCAGTTGTTTTATAAGTGGGTAGTTTTGAAATGGCGGTGTCCGGTTCGAAGGACCAGGTTTAGGTCTCGAATTTTGGAAGTGACGTTTGGGAAGTGGGAGAGCTTGGAATACATTGTAGGTAAATTACTAGTCATGTAGTAGGTAAAACCTTTATATCGTCGATCGATAATCGGTATGTACAAATACAATGTTTTATTAAAAATATACAAAATAGCCTGTCATACAAGTATAGTATAAATACTTACACAATTAACTAACAAAATACTTATACAATTTTGCGCCAGAAAAGTTAGTTTACCTTATATACTATCAAGAAACATCGACCTTAAAAAGTAAATTAATCCTACTGAGCTATATTATCATAACATAAGATTCATAAGTAGGTACCTACCTAATCTAAAGCATGGATCGATATAAAATTTGTCTCGGAAATGTATGCGTTAATGTCACGAAATGAAGACATGAAGTTTCTTGTTTATGGCTCCCTTTACTTCTTGGCATAGACCAAGTTTTTTAATTGAAATCGGGTTTTGGTGAAAAATACGAATTCCCACGACGTCCCCACAATATTTTTAACTCCTCCTTAGCCATTGATGTCAGTTTAAAAAAAGCAAGAATTATGTGACATGATAAAGGGTGTGTGCGTTTCGCAATAAACGTGAAATGCCATTAATTGCCGTTTTACCAGGATTCCAATTAAAACCACGTCGTATCCAATGGAGAATTATATTTGCCTTGGATTTTTTTACCTAAGCGCCGCGAAGTGTTTTTTTGTCCATTATAGATCATTGCCGTTCTGTAAAGTGGCAATAACTCGAAATGAAACACATTATAACTTGGCGTTTTGCGAAGCAATTTATATTTGGTACGAAATTTGTCCAAAAATCTAGTTTAAGTTCTTCATTTCCTTCAGAACCCTTTACAGTTTTTTAAATATTTATTTCAGTTTCCTCTTGAATTAATATATTCAGTTCCATCGTAGCGTAGAGTCTAGACAGATGGTTAAATTTAAGGAAATAATTATCCTGGCCCGCAAAACTAAGTAGGTACTTATCTCACTTTTAATGAAAATTTCATTGAAAGTGAAATAAGTACTTAGTTTTGCGGGCCAGTGTAGATTCAAAAGTATTTAATATACTTAGATATTAAACATTCTTAGTCAACAATGTTAAACGAGCAGTCATGTTTTTAGGGTTCCGTAGTCAAACTAGGAACCCTTATAGTTTCGCCATGTCCGTCCGTCCGTCCGTCCGTCCGTCCGTCCGTCCCCAGTCTAGCTCAGAGACTCATAGTACTAGAAAGCTGTAATTTGGCATAAATGTACATATTAGTCACGCCAACAAAGTGGTAAAATAAAATTTTGAAAAATATTTTTTTTTAATGCACCTCCCCTACACGTAACGTGGGGATGTCTTTTTTTTTTCTTGCCTACCCCATAGTGTGGGGTGTCGTTGGATAGGTCTTTCAAAAATATTGCGGGTTTATGAAAACATTTTTTCGATTAAGGGATCCGTTTATGAAATATTAAGCTTTAAAGCGCTATTTTTTGTTAGAGTCAAGTGTCCCCCCCGCCTACAGCCAAAACTACAAGTACTAAAAATATGAAAAAAATCTTCAACGAAAGCGCATATAACGAATTTTAAAGGAAAACTATCACGGCTAAGTAGACATGATTAGTTCCTGAGATACAGGCGATTAACGGGTTTATACCTACTAAAAATCATCTAAGACAGCGCCAAATAACTTTAAATAGAAAATTGTTTCATACATGTTGATTTTTGAGATAGTTTTTTGTGTTTTTCGTTACGGCTTCGGAATCCTACACTGAGCATGGTCCGACATGCTCTTGCCCGGTTTTTAAATTTATTTTTTCTTGTTGACGAATCTTTATAATTTAAAAGACCATGTCAATCCAAATGGTGCCATAATTGAAGAGCTAGCGAGGAATACCTATTCGATTTTTAGTCATGGTTATTCAATGCATTCATACATTCTATTTTTTGTTTTTTTTCCTCTATCGCCCAAAGGTTAGCTGGAAGAGATCCAGCTAACCTTTGTATTTGATTTTCTGTTTTTTGTACAATAAAGTGTTTACAAACATACATACATACCTACATAAATACATTCTTATACTTAGACTGCTTGGCTTATCGCAGTTGGATAAAAGCGGGTTACCTTTGTTTCGGCGAAATATGTTAGCCAAATGTATCATTTCTCAAGCGTTTAATTTGCCAACCAGCTTTGTTTTCTGTAACCGTAAACATTTCAGGATTTTATAAACTAACCTATCCTCAAAACGGCAGTCTCCGAAAAAAACATTAGGGATTTAAAACACCTTGTTGTTTCTTATAAAGATCCTGTGCTATGAATTCCTAATTACTTGTCCAATTTGCAGCGAGCCACTCGTTTTATTTCCATTTGGGTACAGTTCAAATATTAAAATTAATTAGAACAAGGAAGTAACGAGACCGAAGGAAAAGAAAATTTATAACCCAAGGGAAAATTACTAGGGGCCGCTGTCATATAAGGAACTAGCTTTAGCTCGCGACTTCGTCCGCATCGTATTAGTTATTCGGCCATCCCATGTTGCGGGAGATTTTGACTATCGTTATTCCCTCGGGAACTATAATATTTTTCGAGATAAAAAGTAGCCTTGTTGTTAATCCAGGGTATAAGCTATCTCCATTTCAAATTTCATCCAAATTCGACCAGCCGTTGCACCGTGAAGGAGTAACAAAATTATAAAACTAGCTTCTGTCCGTGACTTCATCCGCGTAAATTTCGATGATCGTTATTCCCTCGGAAACTTTAATTTTCCGAGATGAAAGGTAGCCTGTGGGTTAATACAGAGTATAAGCTATCTTCATTCAAAAATTCATTCAAATCCATCCAGCTATTGTGTAACAACCTAACGCACACACACACACACATAAACTTTTGCATTTATAATATTAGTAGGATTATTTTTGAACTTGACGGAGCATGTCACAGAATGTCTCTGGCCCTGTAAATGCAGCCATCATGGACAGTGTGCTCCAGTGATGAAAAATAACCATTTTAACGGACAAAAAGCGGCCAAGTGCGAGTCGGACTCGCGCATGTAGGGTTCCGTACCACTATACATCTAAATAAATGTATTTCTTTATTCTTTATTATATTGGAGTGGATTGAATGAAAGGTAAAATGCGGTTTACGATTTATAACGTATTAAAAAAAAACTAATTATTAGATCTCGTTCAAACCAATTTTCGGTGGAAGTTTGCATGGTAATGTACATCATATATTATTTTTACATTTATCATTCCCTTATTTTAGAAGTTACGGGGGGGGGACACACATTTTTCCACTTTGGAAGCGTCTCTCGCGCAAATTATTCAGATTAGAAAAAAATTATATTAAAAACCTCAATATCATTTTTAAAGAGCTATCCATAGATACCCCACACGTATGGGTTAGATCAAAAAAAAATTTTGAATTTCAGTTCTAAGTATGGGGAACCCCAAAAATTTATTGCTTTTTTTCTATTTTTGTATGAAAATCTTAAAGCGGTTCACCGAATACATCTACTTACAAAGTTTCCACAGTTAGCTCTTATAGTTACGGAAAAAAGTGGCTGTGACATACGGACGGACAGACGGACGGACGGACGGACGGACAGACATGACGAATCCATAAGGGTTCCGTTTTTTGCCATTCGGCTACGGAACCCTAAAAAGGCACTTTCAAAAGATTGAATTCTAACAGAGGTAGGCCCGAAGTATTACAAAATTATAATCTTATATAATTGTAAGGCATAGCGTTCTATAATATGAACTTACACTAATTAACTCATTGGGATTGTTCATGACTGGAGCACTATCCATGATAGGTGCATTTACCTTACTTGGTGTAAATCGACAGTTAATTTGTTGACCTGCACAATTGTTGCCAAACAATTGAAAATCCATGGGTAACGCACACGTGTTAGTTTGTTAAGCTCTGGTTTCCTAGGATAGCGGTGTCGTCTTATAGCGGCCGTAATATGACGATCGCTATAAATGCTATAATATTATTTGACATTACGGTGTCAATCACCGCCCTCTGGGAAACCGCGCCATTTTGTTTACATAGACAACGTTCTAAAGAACGTTCACAAAGTTGTAACGTCATTCACCGCTGTATTACGGCCGCTATATGACGGCACCGCTATCGTAGGAAACTAGAGCTTTACTCCTACACGCTACCAACGGGTGGACGAATTTGGATGTTTTTTTTAATTGAAGATAGCTTATACCCTGTACACATAGGCTACCTTTCATCTCGGAAAATTTAAAAGTTTAAAAGTGCAATAACGATAATCGGAAGAAGTCGCGGGCAAAAGCTAGTAAAAAATAATAGCAGAAACCAACATCACATACAATACGAAAATACAAAACAGAAAAGTACAGTAGAACCCGCTTAAGACGATTCTGAGGGGACCTAGCAAAAAAAGTGTCTTAAACGGGAAATCGTATTAAACGTGAAAATAAAACTAGTAATATTTCATGTACACACATTTACATGTAATTTGTTTATTTTAAATGGAAGATAAGTACCTACAAAAAATTATGTTTATGTAAAAGTGTATATTAATAACAATTTTATTGTTTTACTTAAAGTAATTATTTATTTTAGATTAACGTAACGATTTGGATGCACTTTTCATAACAAGATTTTCAATATAATTTAATTTATGGATCGCTTGTTCGCTATTACCCAAGCACTTGGTCGCGTCCCTTAGTACGATATGCTCTTTAACTTGGTATTATGGTTTTAGAAGACGTATTAAGCGGGACGCGAGTCGTACTAACCGTGAAAAAATGTATGAAAACAGGCCTTAAGTTGCAGGGACCGGCAGAAAATGGCGTATTATGCGGGAAATCGTATTAAACGTGATCGTATTAAGCGGGTTCTACTGTAATAGGTGCTTAAAATGTAAAGCATAACTACCTTTCTACCAGCGGGGGCGCTTATCGTCTACCAATCAAATCTCATTCATAAAGAGCACAGATATAATATCACCTCTCAAAGAAGTCTAAAGCTATTTCCGTTCAAACATCGAGTAAAATTTCTTGGAACTATGATATTAATAGACCTACTTAATTATCTGATAACAGTGATCGTACTTTTTCCAGCATTCTTGGTGCGATGACGTCAAATGACACACGACAGTGACCTAGGGTTGTTGACGTGTATAATAATAATAATGATTTTTTATGTCGAGCAACGAGGCCTATAGTTATAAATACCTTATAGACTAACATACATAACAATATAAAACTTAACAGTAACATCATGACGACAGAAAAGCGCGGTCCTCTTTTGCCAAAACTGGCGTGATGGTCGCTGCCGGTAGGTTGCCCCGAAACCGCCGGAACACGACACCTTTCAGCCAGAAGTCAGGATTCGACGGTCCCCAGCATAAAGCGCAGCACGCGCACTACAAACGAACTGAAGTGCACGTAGCGAAGCGACCGCAACTGGAACACCGTTAGACTGCACTCAACCTTCTGACGGACGTAATATGATTGACGTTTAAAATTATGTAATATTACGTTGTCATGGAAAATGAGACACGATTTTTTACTTAATCAGTTATTATAATATTACTGGGACGTCAGTGAAGAAACAAAATGACTTCTATATTTATGCACTGCCATTACCTACGTTATACTGTCTATGCTAATATGTAGTTAGTATACCTATCAATTGACAAGATTTCATATTTTCAAGACTTTAATTTTATTCGTTTTATAGATACTGTTTGGAAGGAGAAAGACACTAATAGTTTTAAATTTTCTCTAGAATGAATAATTATTTTATTATTAATTTATTAAGATGTACTTATTCTAAAAGGGCGTAACTTCATTTCTACGACACAATGGACATATTACGTTAGTCCAATCTGTATATAAAAAAGTATCATGTCAACCGATAAAGGGCCACTTGCACGAAAAGTTTAACCCTGGGTTAAGACACTAACTCGAGTTAAAATGACAGTTATCGTATGAATCTGACGTCTACTAACTCGAGTTAGTGCCTTAACCCAGGGTTAAATTCTGCGTGCAAATGGCCCTAAGTCTCTATCCATCTGTCAATAGTGTCAATGTCTAATTATTAGTATGACAGCTTTTTTTCTCGTGAAAAAGGCAATGGTATTATATCTATTCAGGCATAGTATTGGTAAAACTCGATATTTTTATTAACTTACTTGTAATTTTGAAAATAAAGAAAAATAAATCTAAATAAATATTTTGCCGTGTTCAGGAGGTAAAACCCTTTCGATTCGTATAGTAATTTGCAGGTGTCACCAAAATGAAATGTTGTCAATTCCTTATCATGAATATGAACTATAACCTAAGGATTTATTGCAACTGTTACATTTTCTCATATACTCGTAATAAATTAACCCTTCATTTCGTTATGCATATTGGGTTAGGCTTTACTTGTTCTGTGAATATTTTCTGTATTTCTGATTTGATTCATGGTTCATACAATTTAATATTAGTCACTACTGGCAACCCTAGCATTGTACCAAAAATGCTGGAAATAGTACGATCCGATCACTGATCTTACCGATCTTACTCTATTACGGGCTTAGGATGACACCGTAAGCTTCGTCTTAAGTTCGCCTAGAATTTATAATTGGAGCTTTCTATATGACAACTTAATTCAATGGTAATTATAAGATTAATATGCTTTGGATTAAGTTTCGTGTCGTCTGTGAATATGCATGAGTTAACTGTCATTAAGAATGTTTAGATCTTTGTTTATGAATTATCGAATCGTATAAAATAAATATTAGTTGTAATGTCAATTATTCTAAGGCCGAGTGAGTTAGAGAACGAGTTGAGTATGTTGAGTATGTAATGGATACATAATGATTGATTACTTTTAGGGTTCCATCCAAAAAAATGAAAAACGGGACCCTTATAGGATCACTCGTGCCTCTGTCTGTCACAGCCAATTTGCTACGAAACTACTGGACCGATTGAGTTGAAATTTGGTATACATATGTAAATTGATGACCCAAACACAGATAAGCAAAGTTTTTTTTTTAATATATAATTTTCTGGGGACTTAGGAAATAAAAATCTTAAGTATATTATTACTATTAATGTAAAATAAATGGTTTTGATTTTATTCACGAATGAAGACGAAAATTAACCGTTCCGCCTCCCTTAATCTCCGAAAGTACTGAGACTAAAATTTTGAAAAAATATAGAGTATATTTAAAATTACGTATGTACGGTACGGGATCCTGGTCACGCGAGTTCAACTCGCACTTGGCCGGTTTTTTTTATCATCATTTATCTTAGTGCGTGATATAAATATCTATACTCCATGTCTTTAAAAACCTAGTAGGTACTGGAAAAGTGCAGTTGCACGTGATTGGCTAATGAGAATCCGCTAAAGCCGCACACACAATGGAGCAGGTAATCAATAGGCTCTTACATCTGGGGAGTGATTCTCTCAACCGGACGGACGAACGAGTGAATCTCCAAGCGGCGAGTTTAAGTAGTCCCGTCAGTGCGAACAAAACATATTTTAGCGCGTGCATTTTCAATTTGGCAGAATGGTTTCTGCCGATGGATCGAACGTATAAGGCCCTGTTGTTTGATCAGTAGTTAAACTAACTAATTGTTAAAATTTGAAAAAGGAATCGAATCTCAAGAAAATGTGTCAAATTTTTCGAATTTTAAAAATTAGTTTAACTACTGATCAAACAACAGGCCCTAAGGCTGCTTAATTGAAAATGCACGCGCTCAAATGTGTTTTGTTCGCTCTGACGGGACTACTTAATCTTTCGTCCGACCGTCCGTTGGTTTTGAGAGAATAACACCCGTACGCTGCGTACGCGTTTGTTTCCCTTCTTGCGACTTATTGTTTATCATTTACCTGTGACTTGGGTAGTGAAACCGACCGATGTTTCTTTAATTTTTAAATACCATTTTAAACGAGTCCTAAGAAGATTATCGTTTGTTGCCGCCCACTTGGCTACCTGCCTGTATCTTTTGTCCTTGTCATTGGTGTGACACCGAACGAGTGAGATAAGCCTATACTAGGTCGTTAAAGTAATTAGAGTATAGTGCAATATATACTGATACATATGTATATATTTAGTTATATATCTGTAATCACGTTCTCAAAATCGGCTCTTACGATTTCGATAAAAAATTGATCTATCAATTTGTCATCTTACTTACTTCTAGTAAGTACCGGATACGGGGTGAGAAGGGATTAAGGGGTGATTAGGGACACAACCTAGAAAAGAAACAGGTTACTAATTATAAGACTGAAATTATTTCCAATAGACGTAACATGATTGTCCATTTAATACTTGTTCGGATTTGTAACAAGTTATGATATCCCTATCCTTACTCACCCTGTTTTACGGTAACAAATACGAAACGGGGAGCTTTAACCAATCGCCACATTTTATAGATAACAACACGTTAACGTTACTTACTCAAAGTTAAACGACCTTTACCGGTAAGTGGACGTACTCGTACCAGAACATTTGACCTTCTGTCATGTATGCTTCCCGTCTAGCCAAGGGTCAAACCTCACGCCCCGCCTACACCCTCAACTTAATTACCTGCAGTGACAAAATAAATAAGGCTCTTACGGTAACAGATTGGATAGTTTATCGTGAAAATTACCTAATTTTGTTATGTCCACAGCTTATCGCTTCCATAATATCTTACTAAGGTTTTTTTTTAATTTACACTCTATCTTTCGGGCCTGGAGGTCAACTTTTAAATCTTGTATCTCAAACTCGATAATTCCGCGTAGCAATTTTTTCGGCCGTGTTTTTTTCTAGTTAAGATTTTCCCCATATAGAATAGAATAGAATATGATAGAAATAGTTTGATTCAAAAAAATTACACAGTGCATCTAACACAAAAAGAAAACAAAATATACAGTTTACTCAACAAAGTTTCGAGTATCACATAGTGTCAAATACATCACTCAGCATGATGACATGGCGTGGCGGACCACGACCCAAGCCGCTGTTTTTCATTGGCCCCTACATATGAATTACTCTTAATCACATATTTTTCTACTGTTATTACAATGAAACATGTTGGTAGGTTTAGGTTATGTCAGTTTTGCAGCAGCACAGCAAGCACCGAAAGACAGGAACTCCGCGAAAGCCGACGGCTCTGTAAAATTGATATTTGAAATAGACAATAATGCGATTCGGAAAAGCTACAACGTAATGAATGCGTGTGGTTAAAATGACGAATAGGGAAAAAACCCACTAGAAAAATTGATACGCTGAATTATTGACTTAAGCAAACACATTGTTTTTGACATGAATGTATTTAAGTATGTACGGTTCTTTGTGCCATTGCATTGTAAGGTGGCCAGCAAGGTGTCGCGAAATGTCGTTAGATTCGCCTTAGGCCTGTATAAGAAAACTCGTCTTGATTGAGATGCCCGTCACATGATACGTCAAAGAAAATGTCAAACAATAGAAAATTATCATTTATGACGCATCTTGACACGAGCATCACAGTCAAGATCAGTTTATTAATACGGGCCTTAGAGTCGCAAGCGTCAAGTTCATTAACTGAAAAAAAAATGGCCGCTTTTAAAGTACTCGTACTTATATGTTTTAGATGAGTAGGTATTTAACATATTGACGAGAGTAACTAAACATGCAGTCAGGTTTTTAAAGATTGCTATTAGAATTGGTGACAGCGGTGTTACTTTAGAAATAAGAATTTTAATTAAATTCCTTTTTTCCATACAAATGTTATCCTCGTAAGACTTAATACCTATTTTAGTAACATTTTAATTGCAACCACGTGCATTAACTATAGGGTGCCTTATATGTTTGATATTATTGTCATCATAGGGTTAAAGCCAGACATTATATCGAGAAGAATTTAACTGTCATCCTCCTCTAATATATACCTAGTTTGTCGAATATTATGAGAGGCTTAAACTAGACGTAGCTCGCATGACGTGTCACGTCTATGACTGGGCTAGATTAAGTTCTCACTTCATATCTTATCTTATTTGATTATCAACGTTTGTCAATCAAATAAGTATAGGTATTATCGTATTATCAACGTTTTGATAACTCTTATTTCCTTAACAGTAATGGCGGCCGAGTTAAATCCATACCATAACAGATAAAATACGATTTGGATTTTACCACTTAGAATAGAGGCCCAGTTTGAAATTGGAACGCCGTCTGAATTTTGACTCGAACCAATTTCATTTCTTAACTGCAATTGATTGATAGAGTAAGGAATGAAAAAGTCAGAGAGAAATGTGGACTAAGAGCCCTTTCACACTAGCGTTTTTGCCGGCGGTTTCTCAGCGGAGCGGACACGCGACCGGAACGCTGCAAAAACGCTAGTGTGAAAGGGCTCTAAAAGAAGATGTAGTGACTAAGATTGAAAAGGACATGCTTCGATGGTTCGGTCATTCTCATTTGGAAAGGATGGATGAAAGATGATTGACGAAAGAGATATACAGATTGAAAGTGAGTGGAAAGGTCGGAAGGGGCCGCCCTAGGCGTACTTTTTCGAATCAAATCGGAGAAATAATGGAAAATGGCCGAATCTTAAGACCCGAAACCGACGTGCGTTCATGACTCGATATATGAATGTGGAAGAAGCGAAAGAAATTTGTCAGGATCGTAGCAAGTGGAATGCAAATGACAAAAGCCTACATGGAATGATTTTCGCAGTAGGCGGGTGGGCCGTAACAAACTTCCGAATAACCTGGCGAAAAAATATAATTTACTAACTTTCAAACTTGAGTTTTGATTGGCTTCAATAATGTAGGTACAAATTTCCCGGCCGTCGAAATGTTTAATCGAAAAAAGCTTATTTGACTTACTTTAGAGGGTTCCATCGAAATAATGAACAAGATGTCGAGATAATTTTGACAAACATTTTAAACACTTCAAAAAAGGGGCCTCAATTACGAATTGATTTTGATGATTTGATAGGGGAACTTCCAATCACTGTTTTAATTTCAGAAATAAGTCCAGCACTTGCATTCAGAAAGTATCAAATGATACTTCCTTCACCAAAATGGTGAAGTGGAACTGATGATGAAGACCACAGAGATGGCCACTGGCTCTCCTCAACGGTACCTATATCAAGGGTGGCGATAAAATATCTTGATTAAGATAGTTGAGTGACTACAACGAAGAACAATTAATTGTTTAAATATGACAATGACTTTCCCGCGGCGTTGCTTGAAATGTGTTTAAGTTTCATATCAATTAAGAAGTGGGACTAGGTACATAACAGCTTATTATCTATGATCACTAAAAAGTATAAAATGAAATGTGTTTTAAAAAACCTAAAACGAGGTATATCAATCTGTTTTTCAAGAGACCCCTTCAAAATGCATAATGTTTTAAGGATCCTGGATAAATAAAGTAATAAGGACTGGTCGGTAAAAATCTTATCGTCTTTGTTTTTGTTTTTAACTCCAACAACAGCTCTATCAGCTTTGTGCCCTTGACTGTAATAATATTAGGTCCTTACTTATGAAATTGCGTTTTATATTGAAGGTTTTATGAAAACGGTTTCATACATTTAATTTTACGGATTATTTAGTAACGTAAAATGCACACTAAACAAAATTCTTTCAGGAATATTGGACACTTCTAATTTAATTACTTGAAAATAGGTAGCTTCATAAAACTCTGCGTAATTGAAACACTTGAACTCACAGCACATGAAAACAGTTGAGCTCACACTTTAATTTCAAACATTAAGTAAGAAATTCAACCATGTTATTAGTATCTAAAACCTTTAAAACATAGTGTATTAATTAAATTTAAAAATAATTTGGAAGTTAAAGTTGAAATGAATAAATTCCGTACGAAATAAAACACGCAAAAAAAACGCCAACTTCGTATGGACCCAATATTACACATGTAAATACTCGTAACTACGCAAAATTTCGGCCCATTCCAATAACAACCCAGGGCATCTATTCTACGAGGTAAAACCATATTGCCTTTGACATGTTATGTTGTTTTTAACTCTGCCGCCTGTCAAGTAAATAACGTAAATATGATATAATGTCAAAAGGCATATTGTTATACCGCGTAGAATATATTCATTATTTACTTGCTAGATTTTTATTTCATATACTAACAAACCGAGAAACATGTAAAATTAATTAAAGGTTTGAAATCGGAAAATAACGGTCCTTAAAATCATTTTTCAGACCACGTTTGTGTACCCCGCAGGGTGATGTTCGGAAGCAGCTCTAAAGCCTCATTAAAAAATAACAAGGACACTATTCTCGCAAGCGTATTTTAAAACAAAGTAATTAGAAATCAAGAGTACTTATTTTTAATATTTATTATTACTGTATAATCACGGTTTAAAAAGGTTTTTTTCTCCTCGTTATTCAACGAAAAAAAATTTGGACACCGTAAAACTACACAACTATGGTCTTGGCCTACAATAATAGTCCAATTTTACTTATAACATTCTTCTAAAAATATGATAGCTTGAGCTTAGAGCAATCGATTTTAGGCAAAACAGTACATATACCCAGCAATAATAGCCGTAAGGTGTCATACTTTAGAGTAATGTAATGAGGAAAATTGGACTATTGTTACAGGCTAGGACCATAGATGTGTAGTTTTACGACATTGTATAAAAATCTTCGTAACATAGGATAAATCAAAGTCACTTCCCGCCGTCTGTCCCTCCGTATGTACGCTTAGATCTTTTGAACTACACGACGGAATTTAATGCGGTTTTCATCAATAGACAGAATGATTCAAGAGAAAGGTTTAAATGTATAATTAATTCTGGTTTATGTATTGTTGTTACAAAAAACTCACTAAAACTGAAGCGAAGCGAAAACTGGCCGCTAGTTATCATCAGGCATTGATTATATAGGTATGTGTATTTGATGTAGATATGTATGTAAGGGTCAAATCTTGCAAGTTAAATTTGACCCACTTCCCGCTTTCCGATGAAGCTGAAAATTGGCATACGCCTTTAGCTCTGATGACAATACAATAATTAATATAGTACCATCGAGTTGATCTGATGATGGAGGTTCAGGGTGGCCATAGGAACTCCTAAATTACACGTGATAAACCGTGTTAAGGCTTGTTAGATCCGTCTTGACGAGTAGATGACGACTGTGCAAAAACAAGGACAGTCAGCAACAAAAGCTTGTCCCAAAAATTAATGTTTTGACAGAAACTTTAATTTTTATTTACAAATTTCGGATTGATTGAGGATCTATACATTAATTCCAACTCAGGCGTATAAGGTCGCCGTCAATAGAACTTGTGGACGATGTAAACAAATTTGACACATGACACATGACCTCAAATATTCACCAAACGTGTTTTTATATAAAAATGACGTGTAATGAATAGTTGTTTCATCTTAAACTTTATATGAAAATAATGATCTAGTGTATAACATTATTGTAATTCCTTTGGGCGTCAAATAATTTTAAATACAATTTGTTTGCATGAAAGCGATCTCCCGAATAAATATCTTCCCTTAGACGGTTCAGTGTTTTGAAATAATACGTCTTTGTCCTCATAGAACAAATTATGTTAGTTTAGGACTCATAGTTGCTATAAAAACATATTTCTGGATAGTATCTAATAAAGCTCAAATCGGCATATAAAAAAACTAGCGACCCGCCCTCGCTTCGCTTCGGTTTATTTGAGTTTTCTATAACACACGAACATAAAACAAAATTTATTATACATAAAAACCTTCCTCTTGAATTACTCTATCTACTAAAAAAAACCGCATCAAAATCCGTTGCGTAGTTTTAAAGATCTAAGCATACATAGGGACAGACAGCGGGAAGCGACTTTGTTTTATACTACTCGTATGTAGTGATAGTGATATGGAGTTAACGATATTTCAGTTACTACGAGGGCTGCTACTTATGTAACCGGAATAGAAAAAATAAACAAACGTACATGGCTAAATATGGTTTTATTGTTTTTCGAAGTATTCTCCGTGATAATCGATGCACTTTTGCATACGTTGAAACCAATTTATAAAGCACTTTTTCCACTCTGACTGAGGTATCTCCAAAACGTGCTGTCTGAACGCGTCGACGGCATCTTCACGGGTCGAAAATCGTTGACCACGTAATTTATTCTTTACATTTGGAAATAAATAGAAATCATTGGGTGCCAAATCAGGGCTGTAAGGTGGATGACCCGTTAATTCTATATTTTGACCTTCCAAAAATCGAGTCGTTTCACGTGATGTATGACAGCTGGCGTTATCATGGTGCAGAATGATTCTCCGTCGCTGGTTGTTTTTCCGTATTTCTTCAAATACTTCCGGCAAACAAATGGTCGTGTACCACTCCGAATTAACCGTTTTACGATTCTCTAGGGGCACTGTAGCCACATGGCCATTAATACCAAAAAAGCAAGCCACCATTTGCTTCAAGGTGCTTTTTGCACGAGTTACTTTCGTAGGGTTCGGCTCATTTTGAAACACCCACACCGTTGATTGTTGTTTAGTTTCGGGATCATACGCATAGATCCAGGATTCGTCACCTGTGTAGATATTATAAACAGCTTTTGAGTCACCACGGTTATATTTTTTCAACATTTCCTTGCACCATTCGACGCGAGCCTCTTTTTGATCCTTAGTTAAGTTGTGCGGGATCTAACGCGAACAAATTTTTTTCACAGCTAAGTGTTCATGTAATATCTTATTAATGCTCGTCATACATATGCCTATAGTCGCCTCTATCTCGCGATACGTAACATGACGGTCATGCATTATAAGTTTTCGCACAGCTTCAATATTTTGTGGTACAACGACCGATTTCGGGCGACCATCCTTAACTTCGTCCCTGAGCATACTACGTCCACGATTGAACTCACTAAACCAGGGATACACAGTAGTTTTGGATGGAGCTTCATCACCAAAAGTCGAAGTTAGTTGATCTATGCACTGTTGTTGCGTTAAACCACGCCGAAAATCGTAATAAATCATAGCACGAATATTTTCACGAGTGAGTTCCATTCTTGCAGCGAGATTAAAATTTAAACCCGCCAAAAACAAAAGACTAGCGTACATAAGAAAAAAAATATATAGCGGCCAGTATTAAAAAAAGTTCAAATTTTACCATGGAGGTCAGATATAGCGTTTAAAAATGTTGGAATCCCGGATTCCGGTTACCTAAGTAGCAGCCCTCGTATTGCCCAGTTGAACTAGGTCATCATAATTAATTATATACTAGTTTTTGTATTAAAAGGTAGTCTTAAACTTTATTTTGACTAGGTTCTATTTTCAAATTACCCGAGATCTCTTCGGAGGTTCCCAACGATTGAAATAAAACCAAATATTTTGAGGACTTGACCAATTTCGTCTGATAGAGAAAGATTGGAGGCTTTTGAAATGTGGTGTAGGAGGATGGCCGGAATAAGTTGGAGAGAAAAAATATCGAATGCTGAATAGAATAAATTAAAGTAGGAATTTACTAGCAAGAATAGAAAATAGAAGAGGAACAATGATAGGACAGCTACAACACAACCTTTTCCTTAAATACATAATTGAAGGAAAGATAGAAGGAAAGAGAGTTAGAGGAAGACCAAGAAGAAATTACTTTGAGAAAGTAAAAGAGAAGGTTAATGTTGGGTCGTACATACTAGAAACTCAAGCAGTTGACGGAGGACCGGAGTGGTTGGCGATTACTCCACTGACAAGAGCATGGCTCTTAAATAAAGAGAGAGAGACCAATTTCGAGTTTTTAAAAAGTTTTGAATACTTAACCATAATAACGACGAATTGGTTAAGGACTGTTTATTTCTTAACTCTGACATTCTACAGCAATAAGGTTAAGTTTCCTATAAGTACTAATGACTTAGTCTCTCTAATGACATTGACGACTTCAAGCAAATTTTTCTGAAATGAGTTGAAAATTAAATATATCAAACTCCAATATGTCCTTGAAATTTGGTAAAAGAATTTAAAACTGAATTTGTTCGATTTAAGTTTTAAATTCGTTTACCAAATTTCAAGGACATATTGGAGTTTGATATGCGTCAACTCAAATGGGTCCTAAATTTACATTCGCGCAGTGTTGTCACATCTAATTTCGGCAAATTGGTAGAACAGGATCCAAAAATTTTTAGAAATTGGTAGAATTTGAAATGAAAATTAGATTGATCTACCATCCTGTTTTTAATGATTAAAAATGCGTAGAAAATTTTCAAAATTAACACCAAAGTTGCCTAAAATGCCGCGAAATGCTTTGCTATCTGTCAGTGTCAGCTGTCACTCACAGACAGCTTCTCATTTTTTTTATGTCGCCTCAAACACAGATTATACACTTAACGTAACGATTTCCGTTTTAATTGCTGAAATTACAAGACGGGCTAAATTCGATAGCAAGTAACGTTTCGTTACACTACACGCATGGAAAAATGTTTACAATCATAACATTTTGAAAAATATCAAAATTGGGTAGCTTTGGGGCCGTGGGTGGTAGATAGGTAGACAGGAGGAGGTGCGGGTGGTAGGACCTTGTGCAGGGTCCGTCCGGATTGCTACCACCGTCTTATCCATTAACCTACCGCCAAACAGCAGTGTTCGCATTGTTGTGTTCCGGTTTGGGGATAAGACAGCCGGTGAAATGACTAGCATAGAGGCATTCCATCTTAGTCCTCAGGGTTGGCAACGCATTTGCAGTCTTAGGATTGCTCTGCAGTCTTATGAATGCGAATGTCTATGGGTCACAGTTTCCACTTTACCATCAGGTGGCCTGTGTGCTTGTTTGTCATCTCTATGCCATAAAAAAAAAAAAAAAAAAAAAAAGGAGGCAAATTAGGTAGATCTACCAAAAAGTGGGTAGATGTGACAACACTTTCGCGACCGATATGAAGGTCTTAGTCAAATCTCACAAGTCAATTTTGACCCAGTTCCCCAGTTTAGAATAATATTTTAACACCAAAAGTAACCAAAAGCAATTATAAATGTTTACTTAGAGTTTATTTCGGAATTCGACACTTTATTACAAAGATCTGAGAAGATTCCGGGTGGGAGATTTCGTTAATAACCTCAAACGTGTTATCCGATTTCCATTTGGAAGTTTGGCTTCATGGTCAAAATGTAAAACTTCCATTAACCCTCTTATTCAAAACCGTGGAATAGCTAAAGTATGCTTAAAATATGCTTATCTAGCATTATAGTATTTGAATTTGACAGACAGAGACAAATAAACTTTAACTAAAAGAGGTTTACCATGCGTTTATGAATCCGCGTAGGTCTTTATATTTTATTTTAAAATACTAAGAGTAGGTACTACTAAAAATTGTCGACAAATGTTTTTTGTAGGAACTTATGCAAGGTCCGTCTGCATTGCAACCACCATCTTATCCTTTAACCTGCCATGCCGCAGTGTTCGCACTCTAGAGTTCCGATGTGGGGATAAGACAACCGATGAAATTACTAGTATATAGGTATTCCATCTTAGTCCTCATGGTTGCCAACGCATTAGCAGTCTTAGGATTGCAGTCTTAAGATTGTAGTCTTAAGAATGCAAATGTCTATGGGTCACAGATCCCACTTACCATCAGCTGGCCTGTGTGCTCGTTCTCCTTCTTCATGCCATAGATAAAACTAGCTGTTGTCCGCAATTCCGCCCGCGGAGAATTCGTTTATCCTCCCAGAACTGGCCAATTTTCCGGGAAAAAAGTACCTAGCCAATGTCCGTTTATGGACAGTAAACTATCTCTTTCACTTCGAGCGGTTCAGGCGTTGGAATATACCCGTGTGGTTGCCGGCTTAGAATAGTGCCACTCCATGTCTTAAAAGATAAAAATATACATACATACATACATTAAATCACGCCTGTTTCCCAGAGCAGGCAGGCAGAGACCACTTCTTTCCATTTGCTACGATCTTGACAAATTTCTTTCGCTTCTTCCACATTCATACATCGAGTCATACACGCACGTCGCGTCGGTTTCGGGTACTTAAGATTCGGCCCTTTTCCAGTATTTCTCCGATTTGACTCGAAAAAGTACGCCTAGGGCGGCCCCTTCCGACCCGTCCACTCACTTTCGATCTGTATATCTCTTAAAGATAAAAGACATTTATTCAGTAAGTAGGCCGCACGGGCACTTTTACACGTCAAGAATCTACCAGCGCTTGCCAAGAGGAGACACTGCTGAGAAGAAACGCCGCAAGAAACTCAGCAATTAGTCATTTTTTAAACATTTTACACTTGTACTATTTACTTAGTCTAGCATTATATAAAGCTATAAATACTAAATTAAATATATCTAATATCAAATAACATGCGTCTTGACGTGAATGTCGTAAGAGGCTAAGGGAATATAGGCTTGTAGTACCTACTGTTAGGCGACGGGCTTGCAAACTAATACGCTTGTAAATATCTTAGCCTAATTGTGCAAAATGTGGTTGCAGAATTAACAGCAAGTTTTTAGAGTTGTAGATAATTCTGTAGCCTTTCCTCCCCCTCTTTGGGAACGAAGGCGTGAGTTTATGTATGTCGTCCCATTTTTCCAAGTTCAATGTACTTATTTTAATTTTTACAAACGCCCTCGCGACGACGAAGGGTGTGTCTGTAAATGCCAGAACAGATTAAATAATAATTAAACCTTTTAACGTAATTGTTCGACGTTTCGTTCGTCCTGCGGGATACTCCTTAATCAAATAAATTGAAAAGTAATGTCGACATTTTTAGTTGAACATTAATTAGGAAAATACATAAATTAAAATGAGGAAAACATAACACGTTGTTGCATTAGGTACTTGTATGTATGTATGAAGTAAGTTTATTGTATACATAGTCGACAGTTGTTTACCCCTTTTGAACTCTAACGTACGTATTTTTCAGTAATTAAGATAATTATGTATAATATAGCTTAGAGGTGTCCAATATCCCTGACAGAATTTTGTTTATGGAAATTTTACGTTATTAAATAATCCACAAAATTAATTAAATAAATAAATAAATATTAGGAAACACTATCACACCAATTACCCTAGTCCCAAACTAAGCTCTAGGCTTTAGCCTGATCAAATTGAGCCAAATATGGGCAAATAGGGGAAATAATTCGTGTAGTTTTGAAAATTGGTACATTTATACGTTGCAGTATCCAGATGAACATACTAAAAGTCCTCATGGGTAGGGGGTGTGCTGAGGGTGTAGGAGGGGGTTGAAGGTACCTTTTTTCAGATTTTTGCTCATATCTCTAATACCTGTATGAATAGCATTATGATTACTTCTGACAAAAGTTTTTACATAAAATTTCCTACAAATTTGGTTATATTTATTTTTGCTGTTATATCAGTATTTTAGGAGCTACAGGATGTTTAAGTTAACACGGAGCTAAAATATAGACGATTTAAGAAGTAAAAACGAAATAAGTGTTAAATTGTTTATTAAAAATAGAAAAAGCAAATCAGTTTCTCTTAATTATGTCACTCATCATCTTCTAAATTGACATCTTCGTCTTCTCCATCGATGATATCTACAGGTACACCGTTTGTTCATGAACCCATGCAGCCGAAGCATACTCGACTGCATGAAATACCGGCTTTTCGACATCCGCATTTTCCAGTGCAACCACTTTTGCAGCGACAAAAAATTGAAGTCAGCACGGTGTCAGGAGCTGGAGGATCAGTGGTAGTAATAGTAATAGGAGAGTTTTTGGAGTTTTTGTGACGAAAATATCTTGGTTTCCACTTTTTCTTTTCCTGGCTTGACAAAAAATATTTGTTTCACTGGTGGTGATAGAGTCATTAGAAGAACTACTAAATCCACATCTTCCCCAACAACAGCAACTACGGGATGGTTTGCTGCTTTCTCAATGGCAGTTCTTATAATTAAGTATACAGTCAGCATCTCTAGGAGCCACTCGTGTTTCGATTCCCTCAGCCTGCATTTTTTCTGTGAGAAGTTCAATGAGTCGGGACTTGTTTCCCGCATTTGATAGGAAATGCTCTTGTTGAACAGTGACTTTCATAACAAGATTAAAATTTATGTCAACAGACGTTTTCGTTGCTTGTCTTCTTCTTTGTTCTGATGCTTTTGTACTGTTTTTTGTGTCATCGTAGCCATCAAACACGACAATACAATAGGGTCCGTATTGATTTTTTATGTACTTTACGTACTGATCACAAATGTCAGAATAAGTGGAGCCACATTGCCAACCCACCATCGATTATCATGACACTAGTTTTATAATCAATAGTTGTATCGGTATTGGGGAGAATGTCATACAAAGCTGCTTTTTTAGTTTTCCTCATGCTGCTTTCATTAAATAGAGACAAAAGATAGGGTGCTAATTCATACTCCAAAAGCGATACCAGATATTCATCGTCCTTCTTGGCAATCGCAATCCTTTGGAACAAAAGCAATGGATCGACGGCTACAGTCTCGTCATGGATCTTGATGGCACTACTCATCTCATCTCTCTGTTAAAACTTACACACCCTGTAGCTCTTAAAGTATTGGTCGTAGAGCAAAAATAAATATGACCTAATTTGTAGGAAATTTTATGTAGAAACTTTTGTCAGAAGTAATCATAATGCTATTCGTACAGGTATTAGAGATATGCGCAAAAATCTGAAAAAAGGTACCTTAAACCCCCCCCTACACCCTCAGCACACCCCCTACACATGAGGACTTTTATTATGTTCATCTGGATACTGCAAGGTAAATGTACTTACCAATTTTCAAAACTACACGAATTATTTCCCCTATTTTAATTAATTTTCTTGAGCTACTTGTACTATGGGTACTAGACAACGATATAAATACTTATATAGAGAAATATATATTTAAATACATCAGAAAACATCCATTACTCAGGAACCACATGTATGAAAACCTCCGTTTTCATAAAATTCTTCATATAAAACGCCAATTTTATAGGTAAGGACCTAATATAATTAGGTAAAAAATGCGAATAAAATTTTCGCTACTAAAAAATAATGATACTTATCTCTAAATTTGATCTAACAAACCGGCTCGCTCATTAACGTACTCGCAATCGCTATCGTTTTCATTTTGACAGTCCGAAGTCCGTTGATTTCAAGTGATAAGTTTGGTTTCATTCTCAATTTGAATGCCCAGCAGGCATGATCTCCGCTGAGGTGCAGCACCTGGACCTGCTGCGGCTGCTGATGGAGCGGCCCCAGGTCCGGGAGCACCGCTGGGACCGCCACCCGCCCGTCGTGGACCCGCTCGACCTGCCCTACCCGAAGTACGAGGAATATGAGGCGAGAAGCTTCAATGACCTGAGGTAAGGACCTATATCTTCGTTTCGTCTACCTTCCTATGGCCACCCTGTCTCCATCATCAGACCAGCTCGATGGTACTATATTACTGTATCGTCATCTGGGGTGTTATTCTCTCAAAAACAACGGACGAGCGGAAGAACGAGCGAAATCGCAGCGGCGAGTTTAGGTAGTCCCGTCAGAGTGAACAAAACACATTTAGCGCGTGCATTTTTAATTAAGCAGACGACGTTCGATCCATCGGCAGAAACCATGCTGCTAAATTGAAAATGCTCGCGCTAAAATGTGTTTTGTTCGCACTGACGGGACTACCTAAACTCGCCGCTTGGACATTCACTCGTCCGTCCGTCCGATCGTCATTGTTCAGAGAATCACTACCCAGAACTAAAGGCGTATGCAAATTTTCAGCTTCATCGGAAACCGAGAAGTGGGTCAAATTTAACTTGCAATTTTAAATACATACATATTTACATGCAAGTTAAACAAAATCAAAATCGTTTATTTCATAACACTTAGACATGTTCTGTTGATTGTTATAATGGAAAGGGCGTGAACAACACAGCTTAGTTAAATTTGAGCTCTCCCGTGGTTAGCCATAGAGAAAAAGTTACAAAAAAAAATCTGGCTTCTCCATACATTTCTTAGGTCCCTCACTACCTACATCAGTTAATGTAATAAATGATCCAGTTACTTATTTATTCAAAGAAAACCAAATAGAACATTAATGAACAGGGTGGAAAGATAAGTCGGGCCCTGGTGGGAAACTACCTTAAATCCGTAGTTCTTGTACCCCGGGAATCGAACCAGTTAAAAATGAAAAAAAATAAACACTCGCTATGATTAATTGTCATTTTTAGCTGGTTCGATTCCCGGTTGAGACAAAAAATTTAAGAAAATCTTTTATTGCAGTTTTGTTTAAACTTAAGGATTTAAGGTAGTTTACCTCCGGGGCCCGACTTATCGTTCCACCCTGTATATGTATACTAACAATAACTAATAACCGAGGTCTTATCAACCACAACAAACAAACGAATATAAACAAACAAACTTAGTTGTCGGTCTTATTTGCCTATTTGTTTTGTTTTCTACGTAGAAACAAAGAATTTCTAATAAATACACGAACTAAAGTCGAGTCCAGAATTAGCGTACGAACCCGACAGAGGCTACCTAAAAAGATCGCAATGGCCTGTTGTAGTAACAGCATTATTTTTGCATTTTATTCATAATTTGAGGAATATGTAAAGTTTCGACGACAGATTTATAGAAGGCACAAAGTTATATTATATCGACATATTTAATTTTGTGTCGACATAAACCTATCACAATTTATTTTTTCCTATGTCTGACAACATTTTCGGCTGTCAAGTTAGTTCGCCTAATTCTGGACTTGACTTTAGGTATTTCCGACAAATACAACACGTATCCGTCAAAGCAAAAGTGACATTTGGATGGACACAAAGAAATAAACCGAATATAGCAACAACAATCGAGTTAATCGGGTCTTATACATTTTTCACGTTTCAAATATATACCAGCAACACTCACGAGCAACAATAACTGGTCATGTTGTACTGAAATTCTTAACAAAGTGACCCGTTAAGCTAGACAAGTAACTTAACGATAGCGTAATCGATTTTCGGAAACTGGCAAAATGTACGGAATTGACGTACGCCCTCGACGTCTGACAGCTTACTTCAATCCTATACATTTTTGATAACGTTAATGAACACCGAACGCATCTTGTCTAAGGGCCTCTGTAGCGTGTGTATAAATTACTTTTTAAATTACACGGGTTTATGTGAGTTTTCCGTTACACCCGTACATAAAATAGAATTGATTATCAAAGCCCGGATTTTTCGCGGCAAAACAAAAAATCCAGAATTAATTACACGTAAAAACTTTTTTCTTGAATCACACTATAGATCTATTGATGAAAACCGCATTATAATCCGTTACGTAAAGATGCAGTCTGTCTATTTACATTTTTTCTATTAAACTGCAATGTATGCATTTTCGGGTTAAATCTTACAAGATTTGAACCCTCCACCCGTTGTGTAAGGGCTTGCAGGAATCGTCTTGACGAGTAGTTGATGACAGTGCAGAAAAAGTAAGTACGGCCGCAAAAGCTTGCCCCAAAAATATTTTTTTTGACATAAACTTTTTGAGATTATCGCTTAGAGAGTTTCAATAATAAAATATGAATCAACAAACGGAAACAAAAACAGTAATAATAAACGAACCATATCATTTTACAAAACGATATACACAAACTTACTTGTTAGCGTTTAAAAAAAACTTTTACAATTATTGTTTTTGTAATCTGAAAACAGGTAACAATCTAAGCAATTAAAACTATGAACTTTGGCGTAAAAATAATCAGTTACAAAGACGCCAGTCAGTTCAAATTCAAGTGTTTTTTTAAATTTCAATTTGCATCCGCGAAGCTACACCAAGTCCTCGACCCACAAGGAAACTTGATAAATTCGAATAATATCTTCATCAAAATGAAGTCGCTTAATAATATAGTAACTGCGTACTTAATATACGGGTATAAATATGATATTTAGACGTTAACGACACGGGGGGTGCTATATTAACTATCCACCAAAATCAAAGCTTAGGGACACGTTTACCCTGTCCCATTTTCCTAATTCTGTCAGGGTTGAAGAGTGACGGAGTAAGAATTCAAAATTTAAATAGTGTTGGTTTAGGTTTAAATACAGCGTCAAATCCAAAAATACTTTTTAAAATTGACTAAGAATTAAATGACCCGTCGTATGAGACGTCTTTAGACTATTAAACGGCCTGGATAGTGATAATGGGGCTGTTTTTTTAATTGTTACTTGTTGGTGATCTCGCAGGAGCTAGTGGTCGCGGGGCACTTCTCAGGAGTGGCCATAGAGAAGAACGGCCTGGTCAAGACATGGTGCCCTAATGTGCTTAATCCTAAGTGAAATTCCTATCTCAAGACGTTTACCTTGACGTATCTTGAGACGGGCGTCTCATTCAAGAGTTTATTAATACAACCCGTAGATTGTAAAGGAAGTCCCTCAATAAGAAGTCGAGACGGCGATGTCGCGGCACGCTTTAGGCGAGGTCTTTGTACATAATCGGATACAAAAGAATAACAAAAAAATTATAAAATTAATTCATCAATTATAAAACGGAGGTGTTGCGGCAAGGGTGCTTCCCCCTCAACCTCGACTCCTCAACGCCTTTCCTTCGACTGCCTCGACTGCTCATGAGTGCACTGTAGTGCCCCTTGAGTGTGTGAGCCACTGTTGACCTCCTAACCCGTTGTTTGTCCGCAGCGCGCCGTCACCGAAGCGCTCCGCCGTGGCCACGGCGCTGAACGCTGGGCGGTGGCGGCGACAGCCCGCGCCCGCGCTCGGTAAGGACATCTCGCGTTTTGCCGGCGTCGGTAAGCAGCGGTGTTCTTTCACGCTTCGCATGGCTTATGCGCCCCTGGTGCTCGCTGATTACGCTTGGTTCCCGCTCTGAGAACAACGGGCCTACATGTTGATCTACATTAAGGCGTATTAATAAACTCATCTTGGCTGAGATGCGCGTCACAAGATATGTCAAAGTAAACGTCAAGCCATAGAAAGCTGTCATTTTTGGCGCATCTCGAGACGAGCATTAGAGTTGAGATTAGTTTATTAATACGGTCCTAAGAAGCTTATAACAGGGGTCGGATTAGAGCTTATCTTCATTCAATAACGTATGAATGAACTTGCGTCAAGTTTTCCGACCCTTGCTTACCAATGGAGAGTGCACAGCTAACATACAATTGAAACTAGGAAAAATTACCTTACTTCAGGTATCTTTTGCATCTCTTTTTCAAAAGATTGTATTTTCTAGCTTCAATGCAAAGTTTGCTCTGCATTCTCCGTATGTATAAACTTCTTGATCTACACACATCAAAAATGAAATGTCCAAGGAGCAATCATTTTGATGTGTACTGTACTAAACCTTAAGAATTCCATCTACAAACATCTAATTCAGAAATCTATCTTCGAAAGCCGGGCATTCTGGAAGACAAAATTTGCGTCGGGGAAAGATTTATATACTCCACCCAGTGACTAAAGCTCAAAATGGCAGATTTTAACTTATTTCTAGAAGTTCGAGTTTTAATCTCACTGATGAGCGATGACAAACTCTCACGCCCGTGACATCAAAAACGCGTCCCTTCGTCCACTGGCAAACGAGATCATCTACTCAATATTCATTAGTGACATTCAAAAATCAACTCCCAGAGCCGAGAAAACCCTCTTGAGACACTCGTAGAAGAGAACTAAGAAGGTCATGCGCCGTGTGTTCTGACAGCGGACTGCCAAAACTTCGTCAAGAGTGTTTTCTTCCTTAACGTGATCAAGGCCTAGCCATTTTCACACGCTACTAACGTTTCCGTTCCTATCGACGAATGTATGTAGTTGACATAATCCACGCGATCTGGGCGTTTATCACATGACAAAATGTGGATAAAACATTCGTCACGTTTCTGACACGTATGTTTATTATTTACATTTTATCACGCGATAAAAGCAACCATACTAGGCCCGCTGTCACTCCACGTTACTCCACATTTTGTAAATTTTCGAAAATCGCTAACTTAGCGTCTTGACTTAAGGTCTCGAAGATATATACTATGTATACTGTGTATTACTTTTAATGGCAATAAAGCACCTCATGGTAAGTGGGATCTGTAGACTTATTGCCTAACGCACGCAATCGCAATTGTTTTCATTTTGACAGTCCGAAGACGAGTCCGCATACAAAATGAAAACAATTGCTCCACTTTGAAGTCGATTGCGATCGCATTAGGCAATAGGCCAGCTGAGACCCTGAGACACATAAACGTTTGAATTCTCAAGACTATGATCGCAAGACTTCAATGCGTTGTGAACCCTGAGGATCAAGATGAAGCACTTCCTAAATTCCTATTACATTTACGCCATGAGGGCGCAGACAAGATGCATTACGCTAACTATCGTTTCTATTCGTTTAGTGTTTAAACCAATCGCGTCACTGGCACATCACGTGACTTTTCGTATCACGCCATCTACCAGTACGCGATTGGTTTAAAAACTAAACGAAGAGAAACGCTAGCATAGTGCATCTTGTCTGGGCCCTATGGCCAGTTCGCGCGTCTTGGAGGTAAGGACTTTTATCGGGAAACCATACACTACGGAGCGAGGAATAGAGCTTTTAGACCTGGCCTGCACTTTTATTTGTTGTCTGAATGTTGTAAATGTTGCTTATTGGTTCAGTCACCAACCAATCTTGTCATAATGATAGCGGCGAACACAAGAAAGATTAATTCCTTTTTTCGTCACATTCTTGTACCGACATAGTTTTATCTCGGCACATTCTTGTTTGAACAAAATTTGATTTGGTCCAGAATTGTCTGTAAAAAATGTATTACAATCTTAAAGGTACTGGTAAATAAATGATTTATTTTATTATTTAACAATGTCAGTACATAACGCACCTTCGCTAGGACAAGGGCACAATTGCCTTTGTTGTCATATAGTACATTGTGCCCTTCTTCTACCGAAGGTGCGATAATATGGATTATACTTTGATATTCCGATGAAAACGGAATGCGTCCAAACAACAATGTGTACAATCAGGAATGTAACGAAAAAGGCATCGATCGATTATAATTATATCAAAATGAATCGTTGGCTTTCTGCGACCTGAGGGGTTATTGCTTAACGCATTCGCAATCGCAATTGTTTTCATTTTGAAAATCGAAGGCTTGTCTGCATGCAAAATGAAAACAATTGTTCCGCTTTTCAGCCAATTGACATTGCGAGTGCGTTAGGCGTTTAGCGCAAAAATTCAAGTTGTTGACTGTACACTGCATGGACTTGTACCTAAACTGGACTGAGTACTGCGATAAAAAAGTGTGACCGACAGAGAAACCATACTTAGAGAATTGCATCTCGTTTTAACTAGTGTGACCAAGTACATCAAATATATATATATGTATATACCTTTTTTACATTGGCAACTTGAGTGAGGGGGACACCGTCCTCGGGTTGGTTGCTCTCGCTCGGCCTCAACCTATATCATCACATAAATTGTAACTGTCTTACTTCGTAATACGGTTCAATTTTGATTGACTAGAAAAAGTTAGTACTCAGTCCAGTTTAGGTACAAGTCCATGGTACACTAAAATTATTTTCATCACACTTGCTCGTAAATAGTATCCTAACATGCTAGAAACATCGACCGTAAATCCAAAATAATACCCGCGGGCCTTTTTTTTACCATTACGTTACTTAAGTGCGTAATAGCTTTTTTTTTAAATATTATACGTGGACTCAAACTATCACAATACGTCAGGACCCCAATTCTTGTGCCATTCGATATGAAGTTTCATTCGAGATGAAATGTCAGTTGAATACTATTTCCTAACAATCTCGCATAGTAAACTATTGATCTCATATGTCACTAGAATCGGACTCCGAACACGTTTGACATTATCTGTGGTAAGTCACAGACAATGATGTAGTCTGCCGCTAATAAGTTAAAAATATGATCTTTTGTCTGATTTTATTTCATTTCCTCGCAATTGTGATGAAAAACATTGTATGTTACACGGGTGGTAAAGGAAATACAAAGCTCGAGTCATTAAAGCTCTCAGCCTACGGCTTCGGGCTTCTAACAGACTCTCGTTTGTAATTCTTTCTTTACCACCCTTAATACACAATGTACTATTATATGACGATTGAGTAATCGGCCTTTATTTTACTTCGTTTTTTTACAAAGGATTAATAACAGTCAAATTTGCACGTTTAAATATTCTAATTCTTGTTATTAATTATTTATAAAAGATTTACTCTTCAAATTATATTTTTCAATTGGTTTAATGTGTAACATTGCGTAAACGTGTACAAAATTACTGCTACTATTTGTTCTAATATAAAAAAAACGAAGTATAGTAGGTAGTGTAGTTTCTGTCCGCATATCCAGACAGAGAAATAAGGTTTCGTATATCGCAAAGTAATAATATATAAATAACGTTAAATCGATAAAAAAAACATCGATTGTCACAAAACCAAGTAACATTAAATAAACTGAATTGAATAGTTGCAAAATTAATTTATTCTAAACTGTTTATTTTGAAAATGCTTCATTGCATTTTTAAGAAAACTTTCCTACGTATGACTCAATAAAAAGTGTCCGATTTGTCTTATTATCTCGGACCGCCCTCGACCTCGACTTAACATCTGGTGAGACTTAGGTCGAACGCAAACCCATTTAGAATTTAAAAAAAAACCTTTACCGAGGAACTATGAAGCGGAAATAAACCTATGTCTCCTGCAATCTCTCCTGTAAACCTATACGTATCTCAGATATAACATGAGCTACATCCTTCTACTGTTCTACTCTTGTGATACAATTCTTTATTTGTAACACAAGAGTGACTCTTCGTCGACATTCTGATTCTATAAAGTTTTCCGGCAGTACCAAGACGGTTAGATAGCTTAACAATCTAAAATCTGTGGATGATGATACCCTAGAAGAAACTGGTGTTCAGTGTTCTAAATGTTCTAATACGATGAATTGACAGGCTAATATCGATTGTTACTCTGTGGTGCGTGTTATGATATTTTTACAACCTATCTACATAGCTGTATTTTGACGTTATTTAATTAAATTGTGCATGTTCTATTAATAATGACACATCAATATCGTAGATTAAGGGACAGAGCCGAAACGTTACTTAAGTGTTTATTAGCCGTGTCCCTAATGGCCGATTTACGCCAGTAAAGTACTGTTTAGCGAAGTAAGCAATTACAGCAAGTTGGTGGTCACGTAAACATCGGACGGTAGCGAGTATAGTACCGTAGCTACTGACTCCCCGACCAATGTGTAAAACCTAAATAAAGAATTTTTGAGATCTGTTTTAAGTCCCTAGACAACGGCTCGAAATGAGACGGAATTAGGTTTTTTACAACCGTCTCTCGGGATATTTAGAATTATAGGATATCCCTTTCTGGTTTTCGTGAAGCACAGACCGTAATGATAAATCATATAATTTTGTATGTAGATAGACACTAATTGTGGTAGTTTAATGACAAAGTAATTAGGTATCTAAGATGGCACTCGTTAGGAAAATGAATTAGGTCAAACAAAAAGCATTGAACGTGTACGAAACGATTTTGGATAACGTTAGTTTCGTACACGTTAAAAACTTTAATTATAATAATTGCAATTTTATTCACAGTCAGTATATTTATACGAGGCCATGGTTTAATTAAAACACTTTTAAGTGGGTGGGTAGGTAGTCGACTGTTGCCAAGTTTAAACTCCATACTATTTTCAATATATGAAAAGACACCCCCGCACTCAATTTGACGTTGCAGGGCGAGAGGGAGCGTTACATAAATTAAAAATAAGGTCGAATGTCAAGACCACGCCAAGGGTAGAAAAAACATTAATTTAATTTAATTTAATTGGTATTTGTTTGTTTACTTATAATAAAAAAATAGTTGAACAGCGGACAAAACCATGCAAGTTTATCTGCCACTGTGTTCAATCGTGTTATACTAATATTTACACAAGTACCTACTTAAATAATTAGCATAAACAGCAGTTCCATATGTTGTAAATACCCTAGCATCAGTGTACCCTTTAGCATAGGATAACACACTGTACTGATCCTGACGGTCAGCCAGCCTGTTGGCCTGTTCGGTCCGTGCGGCGCGCATTTTGCTTGGAGTGCAAGTCCGAAATTAGAAAAGGGTCGCGCAAGGGCGTCGGCATGTAAACAAGACGGTACCCGTTTAATTGCCACCCTGTTTACACCGTTGATGACAATGACCATAGATTGTTATCATTTTAAATCCAAGTAATAATAGGGGGCCGCCATAGGCGTACTTTTTCGAATCAAATCGGAGAAATACTGGAAAAGGGACGAATGTTAAGTAACCGAAGCCGACGTGCGTGCATGACTCGATGTATGAATATGGAAGAAGTGAAAGAGATTTGCCAGGATTGCCAGGAGGATGGAAACAAGTGGTCTCTGCCTACCCGTCTGGGAAACAGGCGTGATTTAACGTATGCATGTATGTATTAATGGCCTTTTTTGGTAGGGCCAAATTAAAGTGAGATGTCACCAGTCGCTAATTAGCCGTTTTAGTTCACAAATAAGGAAACGTATGAACGCTTACTAGTGGTATTAGTTTATTACCGGTGAGGCGTGTACGCCTGTCGGAAAGTTGGATGCAATCTGACGGTGTTCCAGCGCCGATCGCAATGCTACGTGACTTTTGACGACGCGTTGGCACGGGTCCCACGTTCAAATGCCGTTAAACGCAGATATTAGTGTGATGAGCACGAATATTTGTTCCTGAGTCATGGATGTTTTCTATGTATTTAAGTTTATATTTATCGTTGTTAGTCCCAAACTAAACTCTAGGCTTGTACTATGGGTACTAGACAACGATATAAATACTTACATAGAGTAATACCGGGTGTCCCGCGGCTATGCCACATGAAGGGAAAGTACCTTAAATATGGCCCGTAGAAGACTTTGCTGTTAAGAAATTTTATTTTATTTTTAAAAGTAATTTTACACACTAATAAATTTTCTAGTAACTTGAATGTAACATTTCACAATGTTCCTTTATTTTTAGATACAATGTTACTTGAAGGGAATTATTTCTTATCAGTTACCCTTTTGACTGGGATCATAAAAATACAGAAATATTTTTTTTTCATATTTGGTCTGTTCGATTCCCAGGTGAGGCAAGTAGTTTTTCAAAAATCTTTGAATGCAGTCTTACTTACTTTTTAAAATAAAATAATGTCTTCATAAAGCAAAATCCTCTAACTAAATACATTATTTAAGGTACTCCCCCTTCATGTTGCATAGCCGTGGGACGCACTGTATATACTTAAATACATAGAAAACATCCATGACTCGAACCCAGGACCACTAGCTTTGTAGGCAGGGTCACTACCCACTAGACCAGCGCGTCGTTGTCTTTCTTACGAGTAATAGTGATCGGCAATCTTCGTTTTTCTATGACACACGAGCGACCAATATACTGTCAGATGCGAGAGCAAGCGTGATAGCGATGGGCAGCCGAACGCTATTAAAAATCTGGGAATACTGTAGACTGAAACCGAAGTCTCACCATAAGGGTTTGTCACTATTGCGGTGTGTAACTACGCTTTAAATTAGGGAATTGCGTGCCATTGGTGTTCGATTTATTAAGGCACCTACAGACTAAAAGTATTCCGGCAGTACCAACACGGTTAGATAGCTTGACAGTCTAAAATCTGTGAATGATGAAACCCTAAAAGAAACTGATGTTCAGTGTTCTAATACCTACAATGAATTGACAGGCTAATATCGACTGACAGACTGTTACTCTGGGGTGCCCGTTATGATATTTTTACAACCACGTTATTTAATTAAATTGTGCATGTTATATTAATAGTGACACATCAATGTCGTAGATTAAGGGACAGAGCCGAAACGTTACTTAAGTTTTTATTAGCCGTGTCCGTAATGGCCGATTTACACCAGTAAAGTACTGTTTAGCGAAGTAAGCAATTACAGCAAGTTGGTGGTCACGTAAACATCGGACGGTAGCGAGTATAGTACCGTAGCTACTGTATTTGTAGTCACCAAATAAATATTGTATTGGTGTAAACCGGACATACGGGTTGCCATAATGTCGCTCATTGAATACAAAACGGACACATTTCAAAATAATTTGCTCTTCCATTAAAAAACTTATTCCAACCGCTTCTAATTTTAAAATGCAACACTGACTCATTTCGGATGGTGTCCGTTTTGTATTCAATGAACGATGTCAGGATTTTCAAACAAATTCCGTATAAAAAATCTTTTTTTTTATGATTCTTAATATATTTAACCCCTAATCAACAAATGCACATCAATACGTAACCATAATAAGAATAAAAGGTACTTACATGTAAAAAAAAAGTTTTTTTTACAAAAACTTAATTAATTAATTCCACAAATTGAGAACGAATCGAGATCCATTTCTACATATATGGCAACCCTAGACATGGCATGAGACAAACAAACACATTATTGTTAAAATTTAAATCAGCTATTAAATTATTTTCCACTTTAGATAGCTTTTTATGTTGATTTTCCTATTAAAAGATATCTTGTAAATTTAGCTGTTTGCATCTCTAATGTTAGTCAATCTTCAATAACTCGCATGCGACTCCATGTTAAATGTCAGTACCCTCGCCATGAGTTACAATTACTGTACTCGGGTGCGCGTGCGCTCGGGTGTGCGTGGTTTGCGGGTGGTAGGACCTTGTGCAGGGTCCGTCCGGATCGCTACCACCATCTTATCCATTAACCTACCGCCAAACAGCAGTGTTCGCATTGTTGTGTTCCGGTTTGGGGGTAAGACAGCCGGTGAAATGACTAGCATAGAGGCATTCCATCTTAGTCCTCAGGGTTGGCAACGCATTTGCAGTCTTAGGATTGCATTGCAGTCTTGTGAATGCGAATGTCTATGGGTCACAGTTTCCACTTACCATCAGGTGGTCTGTGTACTCGTTTGCCTTCTCGTTGCCATTATAAAAAAAAAACCTCGCTAGTGCGTCCAATGCTATGTCCCTCGCACTCTATAAGAACACTGCGAGGTCTGCGAGGGATAGACCATCCGACTCGCTAGCGAGTACGCTAATTGTAACTCATGGAAAGAGTACTGAGGATTGAAGTCAGAACCCAGCCCTCACCAAGCGTTTTCTCCAGGCATCCTGAACGACATGGACACTTTCTTCGAAGCACTGCGCGGAAACCTGCAAGGCATGGCGAATATTTCCCCTGAAAACAGAGCCACCTTCTTCGAGCCCCCCACCGTCGTACGACCCCCCTCTGGTACGTAACTATTTCTGTATCATATCCTGTAAAGCCTAGCAATACAATGTTTTTTCAGCGCTCCGCTAACAAACAAAACATTTGCAAATGTAACTACAGCAGTGTAATAGCTCTTAGGAGGTGCTTCGGGTATACCTGTACTGGTCTCTCATTCGCTCTCATACACTCTTATTAAGAGCGAGTGAGAGAGAAGTTCAATCCGAAGCATCTTCTAAGCCTTCACAGACTGTATAGTTTTACTAACAGGAAATGGTACAAGGGTTAACGTTGGACATTAGGTATTAGGACAGAAAACAAATCTATTTTCGTAATGTCGGATTCGACTAAAAGAGATTAAGGTTATACCTAGATTAAACGCGGAATATGTATAGGCTAATCTCGGAGTAAGTCAAAGTTCCTCTTGTCAAATTGCATCAACTTAGGTACAGTCGGCTGCACACTTTAGTACCGTACCGCTTTAACGTCTTTGACAGATTAGTGCGCAGTTCAAGCATGACATTAAAGTGACAAAGCACTAAAGTGTGCAGCTACTTACAAACGTCTTTCAAAGAAATTGATGGAATTAATAAGCCCTTCAGAGAAGGTACATTTCAGTATTCATTAAGCGGAAAATTTTCATATCCTGAAAGGTTTAATTCCAATTGCAGGTAGTTGCGACCTTGTTGTAGACAAACTAATATGAAGTCTATATTTAGGATGACCTTTGAATAGAAGCTAATAACTCTTCTGATAAAACAACTCTGTTTAATATACATACATACATCTACGAAAACCTAAAAGCTATTATTTAAATATCAGGGTACAAAGTCACACCAATTGACCTAGTCCCAAACTAAGCTCTAGGCTTGTACTATGGATGGGTACTAGACAACGATATAAATACTTATATTATAGAGAAATATATACTTAAATACATAGAAAACATCCATGACAGGAACAAATATTCGAGCTCATCACACAAATATCTGCCTTTACCGGGATTCGAACCCAGGACCACTAGCTTCGTAGGCAGGGTCACTATCCACTTGGCCAGCGTGTCGTCGTCATTTATTAGCTATAGGTATCTTTTGGTGATTATAGGATGATCTTCAATCAGTCAATCAATCAATCAAAATCTTAGGGTAGCATTATTAATTAGCTAGCTTTAAACTCGCTTTATATAGCTTGGCTCGCTCGCTCGACCGTTCGACAAGAAGGTTTTAAGATAGATTAAAACCCTCTATATGTACAATGGTGACTCCTTCTTTCAAAGCTGATATCTCGAAAACCGCCCATTCCATTTTCATGAAACTTAGCTCAGAATTACCGCTAGAAAACCTGCTTTGAAATATAAAAAACCGGGCAAGAGCATGTCGGACCATGCTCAGTGTAGGGTTCCGAAGCCGTAACGACAAACACAAAAAACTATCTCAAAAATCAACATGTATGAAACAATTTTCTATTTAAAGTTATTTGGCGCTGTCTTAGATGATTTTTAGTAGGTATAAACCCGTTAGTCGCCTGTATCTCAGGAACTAATCATGTCTACTTAGCCGTGATAGTTTTCCTTTAAAATTCGTTATATGCGCTTTCGTTGAAGATTTTTTTCAGATTTTTAGTACTTGTAGTTTTGGCTGTAGGGGGGGGGGACACTTGACTCTAACAAAAAATAGCGCTTTAAAGCTTAATATATCATAAACGGATCCCTTAATCGAAAAATTGTTTACATAAACCCGCAATATTTTTGAAAGACCTATCCAACGACACCCCACACTATGGGGTAGAAAAAAAAAAGACATCCCCACGTTACGTGTAGGGGAGGTGCATTAAAAAAATATATTTTTCAAAATTTTATTTTACCACTTTGTTGGCGTGACTAATATGTACATTCATGCCAAATTACAGCTTTCTAGTACTATGAGTCTCTGAGCTAGACTGGGGACGGACGGACGGACGGACGGACGGACGGACGGACGGACGGACATGGCGAAACTATAAGGGTTCCTAGTTTGACTACTGAACCCTAAAAACGCATTCAAATCGGTTCACCCGTTTAGGAGCTACGATGCCACAGGCAGATACACAGATACACAGAAACAGATAAAAATTAAAAAATTGTTTATAACACGACATATTTTCCCCGTGACTGCAGTAAATCTTATTATCTAGCTGCAATTGGAAAGGGATTAGACGTGACAGTTTTACCACATTATGTCAAAGTGCATATGAATTGACAGCTATTCCGATCCCAAACTAATCGCGGTTTCATAATACATACCTTCACTCCTTCATTCCCAGCATTACAGGATTACCACAAGTCTAAAAACTTGTTGGTACCTAATTCTGTAAATATTTTACACAAACAGGGTAAGATTACCAGTGTATATTAGTGACAGTAAACCGCAAATTCAAAATGCCTTAATATGCTTAATACCAGATAAAATCTCTATTAACCCTTCCTGTGCCGATTCTTGCCGCCATTGACCCGCGAGTGAACCCGCGTCGCGTGTCTCAGTTAACTGTTTAACACCCACGCCGCCGCAGGAGGAAAACATAATTAAAGTAATTAGGAATGGCAGAGACATAGGGACGTAATCTTTGTTTAAACGACCTGGGTAGTGATTCTTTAAACAACGCCGGTCGTGCGGACTGTCGAGTGAAACCAAGCGGCGAGATTAAGTAGTCCCGTCAGTGCGAACAAGCCGAACAAAACACATTGTAGCGCGTGCATTTTCAATTTAGCAGCACGATGGGTCGAACGTATAAGGCTGTTTAATTGACATTGACATTGATGTTTATAAATTAGTGATTAAACCTACTTCATCATTATGTTAAGACCATGTAGGTAATATTAATTTATTATTTTACCTTATCTTAAAAGACACTTAAGAAACTGGTCTCATCACTAATCTGTCAAGTGCTACCTAAATGCCATGAGTTCGTGAGCGATGTGTCATCATAAATTCATAACAATTAACCTTCCGTGAAAAATTGTCCAGTCATGACCATGCATTATTCAATTTGGCAGCATGTCTTCTGTCGATGAGATCCAACGTATAATGCTGCCTAATTGACGCGCTAAATTGTGTTCGCTGCGTTAGACCAGCTCTGACCTAAAAACCAGTAACATGCAGAGCAGGAACCGTTTTGCTCCGTCTGGTCTTATTTGTCTACAGCTTGTAATAACCAATTTTATCGTAAACCGCAGCAAACCCCTTCTTTGAGCTCAGCACACAGGAGCGGCCCAAAGGGTTTAAAGAAAGCCGCCAAATATGGTGCAGGCTTAACCGTCTGAGAACCGGTGTGGGCAACTGTGCGTACCTCTGGCACAAATGGGGGTGGAGCGAGTCGGCGGCGTGCGACTGTGGAGATCCGGAACAGACCATACATCATATAGTTTTTGATTGCCCCATCACTAGATACAACGGATCTGTCGAAGATTTTAAAGAACTGACAAAGGACGCGAGTGTATACCTGCAAAACTGTAAATTTTAATTTGATGTAATCATTAAAATGTAGTAAAAACCAGTGTGTAAACGCCATACGATAAATAAATAAATAAATCGTAGTTTCTATGTTTTTTGCTTCAACTTTAAACCTTCCCTATTATATTTCTAGCCAATTTCATTATAAGGCGGGACTCTAGCGCAGCCATTATAACTTGAGCCCGCGGAATCAAATTACGATGTTTTTTTTTTAATCTTCGTGTAGGTACACTTAGTGGATCTTATTAGGTACAATGTAATAAAGTGACCACGTCGATACCACTCTTTAAAGTCGACTATGGTAGGGTGGTCCAGTAATGGACAAGAACCCAAAATGATGGATACATGATTTTTATTTTACAGAAGGTAAGGGTTATTCATTTGTTTTGCAACAATCAATTTAGGACCGTATCAAATTTGAATTAAGAGTGAAGTGTCCATCACTGGTGCTTGTCATCTAAAAGTGTCCATCATTGGTACCGTCATCGTCACCAGGCAAATGTCAGATTTTTTTCAGAAAATATTGGAAACAGGCGTGATTGAATGTACCTATGTATATTTTATTCTAAGTATTCTATAAACAACTTTTTTTTTACTTTTACGATATATTTTTTTAAAGTAGTAATAAAATGTAATCCTGTATAACAAAATGCACATAAACACGATACAAAAATCTCAATGAAAAGAATGAACATGTATTTAGCATAAAATTATCAAATTAAAATCTATAATATAAAACCGGGCAAGAGCATGTCGGACCATGCTCAGTGTAGGGTTCCGAAGCCGTAACGACAAACACAAAAAACTATCTCAAAAATCAACATGTATGAACCGATTTTCTATTTAAAGTTATTTGGCGCTGTCTTAGATGATTTTTAGTAGGTATAAACCCGTTAGTCGCCTGTATCTCAGGAACTAATTAAGTCTACTAAGTAGGTAATGATTATTTTTCTTATAAATTCGTATATAATATCTCAAACAAGAGCCAAGCTTTTAAGTGTGAGATCAGTATACCTACCTATATAGGTAGTTAGGTATCTAAACTGCTTCAAACCGACTTTAAATTACAATAAAAGTTTAATATTTTATAAAGTAATTAATAGAAATTGAAAAAAAAACAAGGGCCAGTAAATAGAATTTGAAGTTTTCCAAACGATACTCGACTCAAATCAATAATCTAATCGATTATTTGTAAACTTTCAAATCGCAAATCGCAAACTTGTAGGTAGCATTTCGGGGCACGTCCGAACAGCATCTAGGCGCTCGCGCTTATGAGCGCGGCTGTCGCTCGATTTGTTACTTGCACAGTTCGACTCCCCCCGCGCGTGCAGGCCCCCCCCCGTTAACAATTTTTCTATCAAAGTTATCACAGGCGATTTTGATAGGTATAAACACTTTAGTCGCCTGTATCTCAGGAACTAATCATGTCTACTTAGCCGTGATAGTTTTCCTTTAAAATTCGTTATATGCGCTTTCGTTGAAGATTGTTTCAGATTTTTAGTATTTGTAGTTTTGGCTGTAGGGGGGGGGGGGGGACACTTGACTCTAACAAAAAATAGCGCTTTAAAGCTTAATATTTCATAAACGGCTCCCTTAATCGAAAAATTGTTTTCATAAACCCGCAATATTTTTGAAAGACCTATCCAACGACACCCCACACTATGGGGTGGGCAAGAAAAAAAAAAGGCATCCCCACGTTACGTCTAGGGGAGGTGCATTAAAAAAAAATATTTTTAAAAAAATTATATTACCACTTTGTTGGCGAGACTAATATATATATTCATGCTAAATTACAGCTCAGTTGTTGCGAGAAATGTCAGGACTTTTCGAGTGATGTTACAACTTTCCATTTCGAAATGGCAACCCTTACTGCACTCGTAAGCATAAATAATAAAGAGGTGATTTAGGTTTGTTGTTATATCTATACTTAATATTATAAAGAGGTAATGTTTGTGACGTTGTAAGGGATAATCTCTGGAACTACTTAACCGATTTTGAAAATTCTTTTATCAATAGAAAGCCACGTTATTTATTTGTGAGTATCATAGGCTATATATTTAACCAAAAAAAACGTTTATTGCCCTACAAAGTGGGCATGGGAACAGCTAGTATGTAATATTAATTGAAAGTAAAAGAAAGAAACATTGTTTATATCAGTTTATACGTGTTTATATCAGCTGTCACTGGGATCATCATAGATTGACCCGACTATAGTCGTAACATATTATTTGCGTATCAATATCAATATTGCTTTGTTCTTTTCAAGGATTTCAGAAGGCTTAGGATACTTTTGCCATTTTAGGCTTTCACATCACAGAAGAAAATTCGACGCCTTTGCAGAGTCGGATGAACTTTTTTATTTATTTCGTTTTTAGTGCCGTTTTACGAACAAAGCACAGACAATAGGGTTATGCCCAAAAAGTCCATACAAAATTATAATTTGAATACATCATAAACTCAATCCTTCATTCCGAGAGTGGGGTAGGCAGAGATACAGAATTAACAACTACTCCAAAAACCTGTTGACAATTCCATACCACATTTTGCACAATTAAGCTAAGATGTTTACCAGCGTATTAGTGACAGGTTGCAAGCCCATCGCCTAACAGTACTACAAGCCTTTATTCCCTTAGTCGCCGCTTACGACTTCCACGGGAAGACATGGAGTGGCACTATTCTAAGCCGGCAACGACACGAATAATAAATGTAGTATTCAATGATGGTTAGATACCCTTTATTTTGTTTGTGGTGGTAGGACCTCGTGCGGGGTCCACCTGGATCACTACCACCATCTTATCCATTATCCTACCGCGAAGCAGCAGTGTTGTCATTGTTGTGTTCCATTGATAAGACAGCCAGTGAAATAACTAGCATAGACGCATTCCGTCTTAATCCTCAGGGTCTTAGAATTTAAATCTTAAGATTGTAGTCTCGCCAAATGTCCACAGCATCCGTCACTCTCGTACTTATTTACGTGTCAGAAGGTGACGGATGCCTTATTAAAAATTTGTCAGGCGATAAACTGGCTGCGTTTATCGTGTTAGGGCCCCTGTTTTATATACAAGGATGGAATCGACATTTCCTTATCTCATATGATTTCCTAGTAATTTCGGTCACGTACCGGAAGTATCATACGCAGTCAGTCCCTCGTTTAGGTTTCTCGTTTTTTCCTCGTTCCTCGTTTCCGGTGATGGTCTGCACCTATATTAGACATTAGTATCCAATCAAAGCACACAGACAAAGGCTTTTGTTTAAAACAAAATTACTGACCTTAAAAACTATAATTTTAACTTTCTTTGGAGTCATAGTAGCGGTAGAAACTCGTGCAAGGTCCGTCCGGATCGCTATCACCATTTTATACTTTAACCTAACGCCAAGCAGCAGTATTCACATGGTTGTGTTCCGGTGTGGGGATGAGACAACCGGTGAAATTACTAGAATAGAGGCATTCCTCCTGGTCTTCAGATTTTAGTGTTGAGAATGCAAATGCGTATTGGTCACAGATCGAAATTACAATAAAAAAAAATTGGGCTTGAGTATTAATGTTACCGTAACATTTTCGCAATTGGCTTCGAGGGGGCGCTTCCTTGCGGGCTCGGCTTGCGCACTTACCATGGACGGCAACTACCTTAAATATTCGAAATAGCAATATCTACGTAAAGGAGACTAATGTAGCTAACGTAGCAAGTGGAAATAAGTGGTCTCTGCCTACCCGTCTGGGAAACAGGCGTGATTTAATATTGTTTTTTTTTAAACATGACATAACAATAAAATCGTGTTTTATGATACAGATCGAAAGCGTAATTTATAGTGATCATTTATAATTATGTAAAACCCATCTTTGAGCTATTCTTTAAATTAAATAAAGACCTTAAATAATCCTAACCCATGTGGTTGCCGGGTTAGAATAGTGCCATTCCATATCTTCCCGTGGATGTCGTAAGAGACGGCTAAGGGAATAAAGGCGTATAGTACTGTTAGGCGATGGGCTTCCAACCTGTCACTAATACACTGGTAAACATCTTAGCCTAAAAGTGCAAAATGTGGTTACAGAATTATTAACAAGTTTTTAGAGTTGTTGGTAATTCTGTAGCTCTGCCTACCCCACTCTGGGAATAAAGGCGTGAGTTTATGTATGTATGTAAATAATCCTACTTTATTATTTTCTCATATTCGACCAGTTCAGAATAACAGCCCAGGTCAAAGACGATATGATTTTTACCGTCTTGAATAGAGGCCCTGAATAAATGTTATTAATTTTTCATTTCGATTGATAGTTGAAATTCTTAGTGTACAGTCAACAGCATAAATAAGTGACCATGTTGTACCTTGTCACTTTAACGTCGTGTTTTAAATGTGAAACGATTGAAAGTGACAAAGTACAGAAATGATCAATATTTATGCTGTTGACTGTATATTACTATTGCGACTGCAATAAAAAAATAATGCAAAGTTAATTTACTCGCATAGTGTATTATAGACCTGGTTTCCACCACTATAATGGTTATTATGTTATGAGTTCAAACGCGAAGTTCAACATATTATAATACACATTAATCACTAATCCCCACAGCCGTTATCCATCATATTCTAACATAACCTTTTTGTAAGGATAACAAATTATTCAGTTAAAAGGTTTAACTTTAGTTTTAGCTAGCTCATGTGCGCCAGACATCCGAAATTAATTGTTTGTATATGAATAAATAGCTGTTCCCGTGTCCACTTCGTTGGGCAAAACATTTTTTTTGAGTTAATAATTTTCCCGCTAATTCCCGTTCCCGTGGGAATTTCGGGAATTCCTTTCTTAGTGCACCTCTACGGTACCTAAGCTACGTCCCTTCCAAATTTCAAGTGCCTACGTTTAGCCGTTTAGGCTGTGCGTTGATATGTCAGTCAGTCAGTCAGTCAGTTTCTCCTTTTATATATTTAGAAGATGTACGGCCGGGTTTTTGAGGGGTATATAGGGTAAATCGTCTATTAGGTACTGGCTACCGTCCGGTAACTGGCCATTTTGCAATAAAATGTTTAAAGCAAGAGATTTGCTCACATTTTTGCGATTAAACTAGAATACCTAGGTCCTGAGTTATTACCCGGAGTACTGTCCAGGTATCTTTACTAACAGTGTCAGTAAGAAATTTGATGGCTAGTAACTAAATGACACTTTCTAAAGTGGCCAGTTATTGACGATTTACCCTACTCTGTTTTAAGATTGAGTACCTACATACATGGAAAAATAATAACAATAACAGATTGGCTTTAATGATATTGAAGCTAGTATATAAATAATATATACAGTGTAGTGTATACACCCATACGAACATACATTTTGAGAATAGTTAATATAAGAACTTGTGTGTTGTTAACATAAAGTTGTACTTTTTTTCCCATACTAACTAATTCGCCACGCAAAATTAATTACACAAAGTTGATTGGAGCTTTTGATTATTTATTTATTTAATTAACTAGTACGGTTACAAACCACTTACACTAATGAGCTATTAATTTATTTCCTTCTTTAAACGGTTAACCTAACTTAAAGCTACCTTTACTTAAAATTTATGTTCGTATGGATGTAAAACACTGTTATAAACTGACAGACATGCAAATGCTTTTTTTTTATCTTATCTTTTTGATGGGGTCCTTACGGATACACTTCGACCCTATGGGATCTTTTGTGTAATTACCCCTCTTTTAGCTCTTAATCCAATGCAGCCTCCACCCCTTCCAAATAGCGGATAGTGAAGTGCAATGGCAGTGCCTTGAAATCGTTCGGTTCTGGGTAGCCACAACCGAGGATTTTCATTCTTACTCCGGCGAGGGCGTCACATTCACACAATAAGTGTTTCATTGTTTCCACCTCCTCGCCGCACTGTGTTGTCATATAGGCCCATCTTTGCTAGGAGATGTTTAACCCCAAAGTGCCCTGTAAACACTCCGATAACAAATCGATGTTGTCTTCTGCTGAGTTTCCAAAGTTTTTTGGTCCAGCTCTGGTCAACTCTTTCTATGAAGAGCTTTGCATGCCCTAAGCCTACCGTAGTTTTCCACTCCTTCTGGTGGTTTTCTAGGGTGTTATCGTTCAGGGATGCTTTTATGGTGCCCGGTGAGGGTGCCACAAATGGTTCTGATCCGACGTACCTATGCGTCCTTGGACCCTTCCCTTGCCAGCTCATCCGCGGCTTCATTTCCGGGATAGCCTTCGTGTCCTGGAATCCACATCAGTTTCACTTTGTTGTGCCTACCAAGCCTGTTTAAGGCTTGGATTCCATTGTAGACTAGTTTTGAGTCTACTTTAGGCGCTGTCAGTGCCTTTAGTGCCACTTGGCTGTCACTTAGAATGTAGATAGTTGTGTCCTGTGGAGATCTACCTATATTCTCTTGCGTACAGGCAATTATCGCATACAACTCCGCCTGGAAGACCGTTGCATAGTTGCCCATACTTATGCTACTGTTATAGTCTTTGGCGTAAATACCCGCCCCCGTACCGGTGCTCATTTTTGAACCATCAGTGTACCATATCGCGTTGTCTTCCTCTGAGAGGTGCAACCCATCCTTCCATTCATCCCTGGTTGGGATGTGGACATTGAAGTTCCTCCGGAATACATACTTGGGCTGCATTTTATCGCAGCCCATCGTCAGTATTCTGTCTAGAACAACATTGTGTGCCATTTTAGTGTGTCTGGTTCTAGGCGATGCGTCGCTCCACAGGCCCGTCTCTTTCAACCTCTGTAGCGACTTGCACGCCTCAGACTGAATGGCAATATGCAGTGGTGGCAGGTTTAGTAAAACCTCCATTGCCACCGTCGGCGTTGTTCTGAACGCCCCTGTTATAGCCATGCAAGCCACCCTCTGCACCATAGCTAGAGAGTCCTTACACGTCCTTAGCGTTGTTCTTGGCCACCAGGCCAAGCAGCCATACATGATTATGGGTAGAGCATTCGACTGCATGCAAATGCTTACATGGTATATTAGTATTTTGTTGAAAAATGCGATTTAATCAAACTATGCATTTTCCCTATTTCGATATTTGGAACCCGATTTACAAGGGGGATTCCCAGCATAATCATTAACTCAAATCAAATCAAAATATTTATTTGCTTTAAAACATGGTTACAAAAAAATATATAAATATAGAATCCCATGTTTAACCATAACTGGTATGCAAAAGTGTCCTTAACAACTATATATTTATAGCCTGCTCCATGGCTCTTTCTTAGAGCCCACGTCTCTGAACCATAAAAAAGAAAGAAAGAAAGATAAATAGTTTTTTACCACATTTACCCCATTATACAAAAAATAACAAACAAAATAATAAAAGCAAAAGCTTAAATAGTATGGCATGTGGTAAAAGGAGATGGCCCAGCAAATACTGTGCTTCCGAGCGTGGGCGCGGGAGCTCACAGCACTGGGTAATGATTCTGTAAACAACGCCGGTCGTGCGGACTGTCGAGTGATACCAAGCGGCGAGATTAAGTAGTCCCGTCAGTGCGAACAAAACACATTGTAGCGCGTGCATTTTCAATTTAGCAGCACGATGGGTCGAACGTATAATTGAAAATGCACGCGCTACAATGTGTTTTGTTCGCACTGACGGGACTACTTAATCTCGCCGCTTGGTATCACTCGACAGTCCGCACGACCGGCGTTGTTTACAGAATCACTACACACAGCGAAACTATAAGGGTTCGTAGTTTAATAAATAAATAAATAAATATCAGGGGACAATGTCACACCAATTGACCTAGTCCCAAACTAAGCTCAAGGCCACGATATAAATACTTATACATATAGAGAAATATATACTTAAATATATATAGAAAACAACCATGACTCAGGAACAAATAATCGCGCTCATCACACTAATATCTGCCCTTACCGGGATTTGAACCCAGGACCGCTTGCTTCGTAGGCAGGGTCAGCGCGTCGTCGAACCCTACGGACCACGGAACCCTAAAAAGTATAGTTGTTTAAACTCATAGCAATTAAACTCCCCACAAGTCCCCAGGTACGTACACAATCGGAAATAAACCCATGACGCCTCCGAGCGGCAGTGGCTAGTGTCCGAGTTGAGAACTAAGTTAGATTAGCTGTCGGTCTGTCCTGTCCTCCGAGCATTGTTAACTTATACGCATAATAAGATGCATCGGGCGATATTAACGGTGTTTTTTATAGTGCCGTTGTCGATTACTTCACGGCTTTCGGTGAATAATACGAAAACGAAAAAGATCGAAACTTAACCGCTTTTTAGATGTAGGCAATCAGTGATGTGCCGTGCCCGGGAATATTGTCCAACGTGGGAACATTTCCGGGAATATTACTCGTAGTAAGAAACCTAAAAAAGCCTTGGGAATATTGCCGGAAATTTGCCTAAGAATTATGCCTGGTGATATTGCCGGTGGCAGTTGTCCTGGAATTTGGGAAATTGGCAACGGCACATCACTACGTACAACGGGTAATTGGTTCTTTTTTACAGAATGTAAATTATTTAAAAGAAATTCGCTAACACCGTTCCAAAGGCGCTTTACGTAATACGCAGTTTCATTTTTTAGTTCAACCAGTAAAATAGAGTTCTTTAAAACCCTTAGGTATACGTTTTATAACTTTAACTCGTTTAAAACGGTTTTTAATATACCTTTCATGGGATTTTGCCCAAAAGTTACGACGTATTATTTTAATATAGCTTCTGCCCGCGATTTCGAGAATTATACATAATATTAATTGTAAAATAACGTTATTCGGCCTTCCAAGGTTGCGGGGCATTTTAATCATCGTTATTCCTTCGGCAACTTTTACATTATAATAGATAAAAGGAGCCTATGTGTTAATCCAGGGTATAAGCTATCTCCATTCCAAATTTCTTCCAAAATCCTACCGTTGCAGCGTGAAGACGTAAAAGTAATTATACTATTATAGTGGGATAGTAAGATTTGGTGATGAGTTGTAACAAAGTGTTTGTTTGCATAGGAGGCGGAGGCGGGAGCGGGATGCGGAAACTGCATGCGCTCCGGCCCCTCCGGCCCACAGGCAACATCAGGTAGGCTCACTAGTCTTACTGCTTTCTACAACCCTGTATCTATCTTAACCCTACCCTTTCGATTGTTCTTCTGAATCGTTCCAACCAAAGCCTTCAATCAACAAACTATCTTTTTTGACCTGTTATCGTATTGTCAACGTTTTGATAGCTCTTATTTACTTGACAGTAATGGCGGCCGAGTTGAAAACGATACGATAACAGGGTAGTGATTCTGTAAACAACGCCGGTCGTGCGGACTGTCGAGTGATACCAAGCGGCGAGATTAAGTAGGCCCGTCAGAGCGAACAAATCACATTGTAGCGCGTGCATTTTCAATTAAGCAGCCTTATACGTTCGACCCATCGTGCTGCTAAATTGAAAATGCACGCGCTACAATGTGTTTTGTTCGCACTGACGGGACTACTTAATCTCGCCGCTTGGATATCACTCGACAGTCCGCACGACCGGCGTTGTTCAAATACGATTTCGACTTTACCGCCTAGAATATAGGCGCAGGCACGGCGCACGGGGTTCTCTAATGTAACAGTTGTTTAGATATCATCTGATACAAATATATAAATAATATTAAAAAAAAAACTATCAGAATTTAATACAGCTTAATCACGATCAAAATACGGATCATAGCAGCAGCAGTATAATTACTTCACTCGGCCCTTTTCCAGTATTTCTCCGATTTGACTCGAAAAAGTACGCCTAGGGCGGCCCCTTCCGACCCGTCCACTCACTTTCGATCTGTATAAGTATCTCGTTCGTCAATCTTCTTTCATCCATCCTTTCCAAATGTCCGAACCATCGAAGCATGCTCTTTTCAATCATAGTCACTACATCTTTTATTCCACATTTCTCTCTGACTTTATCATTCTTTACTCTATCTATTAGTCATACAATTTGATAATTACAACATAACAGTTTTTTTTTTATGATACATAATGTTATGTTGATTATTTTTCTACAGTCCGTCTGAATGTCAGTATCGGGGAGCTCAGAAAGTTTAATAAGGGTTATGAAGACCCGGTTCCGCAATACCCCAAGCAAACTTTTAAACTTAAATTACTAGTCTTTAACATAGGCAATATTCCCAAGGCCTTTTTAGGGTTCCCACGACGAGTAATTTTCCCGGCAACATTTACGGTAATATTCCCACGCTGGGCTATATTCCTGGGCACGGCACATCCCTGTGCCTACCCCACTCTGGGCCTGTATTGGATTAAGCTCTAAAAGAGGGGTAATTACACAAAAGATCCCATATATAGGGTCGAAGTCCGTTATGACCCCACCAACAAGATAAGATAAGGTAAGATCCCACTCTTGAAACTAAGGCTTGAGTTTATGTATGTATGTATATGTATGTAATAGCTATGTCTACCTCCTCCTCCTCGCGTCGTTTTCCTCATTGCTGAGGGTCGTGACTTCCCCGTTGTGGAATAATAACTTTCCATAGGGGCAATTTTCTTGGGCTGGTACATCATGGTGGGCGCCCACGTCCTTCCACGGCAGTCTTTCAGAGGTGATTTAGTACCTCACGGTCACTGAAGACCGCTCCACCCAATGGTGCGTAGAGATGTCGGGTTAATTAACCGCCGCCCGATACTCGGCGTTGAACTTTTACAGATGGGTTGTTCTTCTCCATGCAAACCCTCCTCCTTTCTCATCAGGGCTTGGGACCGGCAATGGCGGAGTTAAATAGTCAAGGTTATAATAGCTTTGATTTACTTGACAGAAATGACGGCCGAGTTTATTAAGTACATGTTAAAAGCAATACTTTTATGCGTTTACCGAGTTGATTTATGCCCGGTTCCTATATTCAAGAAACGAATCGTTTTCCTTACGTCTCGTTAAAATTTGACACTTTTTGTACGTAGCAAATGTAAAATTTTAACGAGATGTAAGGAAAACGATTCGTTTCTTGAATATAGGAACCGGGCATTAAACTTGTATGCCTACAAGCAGGAAAACAATGTTGAAAGACGTTTATGAAACCAGTTTCTAAAACGGTTTTTTAATCAAAGCCCACCTTATTAATCAGATAAACTTTAGCTTGACTTGACAGCTTAACCTTCATAGTTCTATTTGCGAAAGGCTTGTTTCCTGGCGTTCCGTGGGCTTCTACACGTGCGTTGAAAGTCTCGAAACGTTTACAAGGCTTTTTAAAGATGGAATTAGCCGTTACCTTCGTTGCTTATTAGTGGGGGAATATTGCAAATTGTGAAATATCGCTGTTATTATAATTTCCGCGATCAACTATGGTTATATTGTAAAACTTATCGATAATCCGCGAAACCGCGTAAAAATTTAAATTTGAATTTAGTACGTACCTACCTAGTAGGTAAGGTACAAGATGTAGTGAACAATCCTTTCCCATCGTTTTTTGTCGGATACGTTCGTATTTATCTTGCTTTCTCAATTAGCTTGAGTACCCGTCAATAAGACAACTGAGAAAGCAAGATAAATACGAGCTTTTCCGACATGAAACGATGGGAAAGGATTATCTAAATATATAAAAGGAGAAACTGACTGACTGACTGACTGACATATCAACGCACAGCCTAAACGGCTAAACGTAGGCACTTGAAATTTGGAAGGGACGTAGCTTAGGTACCGTAGAGGTGCACTAAGAAAGGAATTCCCGAAATCCCCACGGCAACGGGAATTAGCGGGAAAATTATAAACTCAAAAAAAATGTTTTGCCCAACGAAGTGGACACGGGAACAGCTAGTTCAATACATTTCTGTGCGTTTTTTTAAGGTGAGGTTCTACCACAGAATAAGTAGCGAACGTTATAGCGAGGCACTGACGAAATCTGACATATCGTCATCATGGTTAAAATAGCTATGCTTCGTCCCTTTCTGTCAAATTTAAATGTCATAATGACAGATAAAGACAGCATATTTCATCCTATTCTATTCTATTCTATTCTATTTTAGTTAAGGTATGCTTTGTCCTTTGCTGTCAGATGCAAATATCAAAATGACAGATAGGGACAAAACAAACTTGAGGCATATTTTAGCTATCGTGCATTTATAAAAAAGAGGTTAGGTGTTTTTACCGCCCTACTATTAATAGCCCTGCCGCATTCAGGTTTCTAAGATTTCTCGATCCTCATCGTATCGTCTGTTATAAATAGACTTATTATAAAACTAGTGCTTTTATTTTCGTTTATAGATTATACTGTGGATATATGTGGATAAAATATATATTGAATCACTTTTTAGCAAGTAGAAAGTGCAGTGACGGATGCTTTATCCACATTTGTCAACAGCGATAAACGTGACCATAGCAGCCCAGACAAGATGAATAACGCTAGTGGTGGTAAGACCTTGTACAAGGTCCTTCCGTATCGCTACCATCTTATCCTTTAACCTACCGCCAAGCACCAGTATTCAAATTATTGTGTTCCAGTATAAGGATAAGGCTAGGAAATGGCTAGCATAGAGGCATTCCATCTTCGTCCTCAGGAGGCCCCGCTTTAAAAATCCGAGTTCAAAGTCACGTTAGCACCATCCCTTGCTCTCGATTTAATGTCGAATGACGAGTGACAGAGATGGAGCTAACGTTACTTGGAACTTCGATTTTCAAAGTAGGGTCCGTGAAGATAGCGGTTTTCGAAAATCGACAGAATGTATAGGATTGACGTAAGCGATGACTTATCGCGTTGACCGTTTATTTAAACTATCTCTCTCATTCGTTTCGAGTCGATCGAGAAAACAGAACCCTCACAGACCTCGAAGTATTCTTAAAGAGTGCGAGGGACAGAACATTCGACCCGCTAGCGAGTACGGTAATTGTAACTCATGGTAAGGGTACTGCAACGCTTAGTATCAAAGCGAAACCTTGTATTATTACTTATTCTGTGGCGAAACATAGGTGTACGTCGATAAATTGCGACATATTAAAAACGATACGGGACTCGGCGGTTTAATTGAAAGAAATAAATCCACGGCCCACAGACCCAAGTATTAATAACAAATACGCATCGACAAAATGACGTCATTCGTCATTATTAATAGATTGTTGTGGTTATTAAAATTGAATTACTTTTATATCGATCGGTAGATATTGTCTCCTAAATGCTGCTGCATATGATGACCAAACGTTTGTAAAATGTTGGGGTTTTTTTTAAATTGAATTAGTTGTTCTACTAGTGTAATTATAGTAAAACTCTAGCTTTTGCACGCGACTCTGTCCGCGTAGAAGTCGTTTATCGCTGTTCCCTCGGGAACTGTCAAATTTTCCAGGACTAAAAGTAGCCTAGTGCCAAATTTCAACTCGATCCGTTCAACTGTTCTGTTGTGATTGAACAAAAATCCAACTATTCGCATTTCTAGTAAGAATTTGCGGGTGGAGGACCTTGTGCAGGGTCCGTCCGGAATGCTACCACCATCTTATCCTTGAACCTACCGCCAAACAGCAGTGTTTGCATTGTTGTGTTCCGGTTTGGGGATAAGACAGTGGTGAAATGACTAGCATAGAGGCATTCCATCTTAGTCCTCAGGGTCGGCAACGCATTTGCAGTCTTAGGATTGCATTGCAGTCTTGTGAATGCGAATGTCTATGGGTCACAGTTTCCACTTACCATCAGGTGGCCTGTGTGCTCGTTTGTCTTCTCACTGCCATAAAAAAAAAGATTCTAAATCAAAATGAAACAAAATAAATCCCGGTGTGAATTCTAGATTTATTTGCAAATTGCAGGTGACAGGTTACAATGCACCATTAGAATGCTACATGATTCCTGAGTAACATAGGGCATGTTTTATTTTTCTTTTAGATTGTACCACTTAAACACAACTCCTTGTACTCAGATCGTACAACCGCAGATCTCTGGTGGACGACCCGGTCTACCCGGGCGCGAACCGGCACGACCCGGCCCTGCTGTGGACCGGTCTGGGTCGGTAGACGGCCGGACGGCTCCAGGCAACTTCTGCTCGGGACCAGGACCAGGCTCGGAGTGAAGCCGCCGCAAGTCGTGATCCGATCGAGGAAGGCGTACTAATGCTAAACTAAAATAGATGCCGACGTGCGAATGTCTTTTGTTTTGTATATACATACATACATACCTACATACATAAACTCACGCCTTTATTCCCAGAGTGGGGCAGGCAGAGCTACAGAATTTCCAACAACTCTAAAAACTTTTTGATAATTCTGTAGCCACATTTTGCACACTTAGGGCCTGTTGTTTGATCAGTAGTTAAACTAACTAATTGTTAAAATTCGAAAATGGAATTTTAGAATTTGAAGGAATCTCAAGGAAATGTGTCAAATTTTCAATTCATTTTTCGAATTAGTTAGTTAGTTTAACTACTGATCAAACAACAGGGCCTTAGGCGAAGATGTTTACCAGTGTCTTGTTTTGTTTGAAAGATATAGTCTGTTTTAAACTATATGATATGTCCCTTTACTTTCTCAACGTATCTGATCGAATAGTTAGATAGGAAAGTAGTTTTTTAGCGTTTGACGCTGTCATTTCGTTTTGAACTTCAGCCTTCGTCTACCTAAACTAACTATAAAAGTTAAAATAACGAACAATGTGATTTGTAACTAACGCTTTTTGTCTTCCGTAAACATTAATAAATTGATAATTACCGGTATTTTAAATTCCGCCGTATTTATTATAAATAAGCGATAGTCCATCAAGTTTATATAGCTAGCGAGTTAATTTACCGTTTTTTTTTACGAAACGTTCTGCATTAGTCGGCATCTAAATATAAAAAACGTTATTTTCCCTTTCTGAAACTCTTTTTGTCCTTAGAACCTTATTTTAGTTAATTTTAATATTTATTTAGTATTTACTAGTGTTATTTTGATTTTTGGTCAATATGGTAAGGAGACAAGACCATGCAGTATTATATAATTTTAAGTTTAACTTATAACGTCTCAAGGGAAAAGAAGACTTGTATTTTGTTTATTTATTAGCTCTCTGTTAAAATCTAGTTAAAACAGATTTTAATTAGATTAATAATTATTATACATTTTTGTCTATAGACAGGCGATTAAAAATCCAAAAAAATTGAATTAGATTTATCTAAATGCCTACCTAGTATTCGTACGTTATATTCTATAACTTACAAATACTAGCTTATTATATTAGTAATATTTGTCTTTAGTTTATTATTATTATTAAATACTTAAGTATTTTTGCCAAATCACTAAATTACTAGATTACTAAACTAATAATCAGTGGCAGTACTGGCATGACATAAATTAACCTGAAAATGTCAACTTTATATTTAAGTATAAATAAATATGTCATACCATACGTTAGTTTCCCTACATACCTGTATGTTTTCCTCTTCGCCCACACCTTAAGAAATATTTATGCTAAATAGATATTGAGAAAATAACAAACTTTGAGAGATCTTCATCTCTTGACAGAAGCGTGGTAACTGTTAGCTTGGGAGCCTTCAAAAAACGAGCCTACGGTTTTATAAAAGGGCGGCAGCGCACCTGCGATTCCTCTGGCGTTTATGGGTCGCGATGATAATTTACCATCCGGTGACTAGTCTCCTTTTTCACATTAAAAAAACAGTTTACCAGTTGTGAAAATAAGATTGAAATCCCATTTATCTACATCCATATGAGCCAAAAGCCTTTATTATAAACCTGTATCGGTGTTTGTACTTTAATGTTATCATTAAAGTATTACATATCATTAAAGTATCGGTTATCGATGTAGTTGCATCTTAATGTTCATTTTAAAGTATCGGTCACCAATACTTTAATGTATACATTAAGATACAGTACCAGTACCATGAGTTTACAGTCCCCATACTCGCTAGCGACAGCGTAAATGATTTGTATGGAGAATTGTAGAGAATTGCAACCACTTACAGATCGCTAGTATGAGTCATACGGTAAATTCAGGTACATTAAGATACTGGGCAACGATTCATACAGGTTTCTCACATATTGTAGAAAACTTACGATATGCATGTAGCTAAGGTTATGTATGCCACTGTACTGTAAATAAATTAACAGCTCAGAGCTCGTAATTAATCCTCGAAAATGGTAACTAAAGTCGCCGTCAATAGAACTTGCGAACGATGTAAACAAATTAGTACTCTTTGTCAAATAACCTCAAATATTCACCAAGCGTGTTTTTATTAAAAATAACGTATAATGAACAGTTATTTCATGATAAACTTAATATGAAAATAATGATCTAGTTTTTCATTTTGATTTAGAATCTTTTTTTTTATGGCAGTGAGAAGACAAACGAGCACACAGGCCACCTGATGGTAAGTGTAACTGTCACCCAGAGACATTCGCATTCACAAGACTGCAATGCAATCCTAAGACTGCGAATGCGTTGCCAACCCTGAGGACTAAGATGGAATGCCTCTATGCTAGTCATTTCACCGGCTGTCTTATCCCCAAACCGGAACACAACAATGCGAACACTGCTGTTTGGCGGTAGGTTAATAGATAAGATGGTGGTAGCGATCCGGACGGACCCTGCACAAGGTCCTACCACCCGCAAAGACCAAATCATTGCAAAGACCTCACGTGATCTTTAAAAGTATATGATATTCGAGTAATCATGGTGACTTAGTTCGTTTGGTTTTGTTTACATCTTTTGCAAGTTCTAGTGACGGTGACTTTAGTGAGTGGTGAACGATGTCAACTAGCCACCAATTGCGTCAATTTCCTGCCAATAGCCAATAGACTAGTGTATCCTCATTTAGGACAATCGGCGTAACCGCTGGGCTGACTCCGGAACGAGCTGCTGGGTACTTCACGAATATTTGGGGTAAGTAGACATTCACGATTTCAAACAAGTCGAACAAAAATAAAACCCTACAACAATAACTGCTTGGGTGAATATAATTAGGGAATTATCATGATTTTTTTACAGCTTCAAGAAGCTTCAGGATAGATATTAAATAGACGATGGTAAAAAAAAAAAAAGGGGTTTGAGGATATTTGTAGAGGCAGAACAGGCAGAGGATAAATTATAGTGACTAATATTACGTTAATAATTCAATATAATGATGTTTGAGTATTGAGTACGAAGTCCTAAAAAAACCCATACCTAAAATTTAATGTGTTTAAACCTGACTTCCTATTTCGATGCGGTCATCAATAAAATACCTAATACCAACGTTGAATAATTCTTAATCCGCTATTTTAGAAATTCAAGTAGGTAGGTACAGTCACGAGATTTAATTTGGTACCCACCTTAGGTCCAAAGTCAATCTGACATTCTACAACAATAAGGTTAAGTTTCCTAAAATTTACAACGACTTGACGTCTCTAATCTCATTGACGACTTCTTGAAATTGGTCCCTATGATACTCGTGTCGGTGAGACATATGCGGTCTTAGGATTGCAGTATCAAGATTGTAGTCTTAAGAAAGTGGAAAACTACGGTAGGCTGGGTGCGGCTCCACTGAGGCGGAGCTGTGCCAATATTAACCAATAGAAGGCGCATGCGGTCACGTCGAGCGCGCCTTGCGCACGTTAGTTTAGATTCTATTGGTTAATATTGGCACAGCTCCGCTCCGCTCCCCTCATCTCCGCCTCAGTGGAGCCGCAGCCTTAGGGCATGCAAAGCTCTTCATAGAAAGAGCTGACCAGAGCTGGACCAAAAAACTTTGGAAACTCAACAGATGACAACTCCGATTCGTTATCGGAGTGTTTACAGGGCACTTTGGGGTTAAACATCTCCTAGCAAAGATGGGCCTATATGACAACACAGATTGTAGAATGTGCGGCGAGGAGGTGGAAATAATGAAACACTTGTTGTGTGAATGTGACGCACTCGCCGGAGTAAGAATGAAAATCCTCGGTTGTGGCTACCCAGAACCGAACGATTTCAAGGCTCTGCCATTGCACTCCACTATCCGCGGAAGAGGTGGAGGCTGCATTGGATTAAGAGCTAAAAGAGGGGTAATTACACAAAAGATCCCATAGGGTCGAAGTGTATCCGTAAGAAACCCATCAAGAAGATAAGATAAGATAAGATAAGTCTTAAGAATCCGAATGTCTTTACATACTGGTCAAGAGCATAACCCTTCTTATTGACTCGGGTAAAGACATATCGCCGGGTCAGAGCGGAACACGCCGACCTACCCGCAGTTCTGTTAATTCGGGTGACCCTGGTGGGCGGAACCAATTTTAGTCCGCGCCGTATCAAATTTCAGGTAAATTGAGCTCAAAATACAATGTGGTAATAACCAGATAACGAAATAACAAATAAAAAGTGTGTTACAGCTTATAGCTTTGATACAAATAAAATAAAAAGGTAACGATTTTAAATTCGATTTGAATAAAAGATGGACATATCAAACAACATTGACGACACGTTGGCTTACTTGGTCATGCCTACGAAGCTGCCGGTCTCGGGTTCAAATCCCGATAAGGTAAGATATTTGTGTGAGGAGTGCGTGTATTTGTTCCTGAGTCTTGTATGTTTTCTATCTATTTTAACCCCCTTACTAATAAACGTTGAGTAACGGTGGTATAGCTACACAATGTTTTCTCCTTATCTGTCATTGTGACATTTGAATTTGACAGATAAGGCCAAAACATTGTATAGCTATACCACCGTTACGCAACGTTTATTAGTAAGGGGGTAAGTGTGTAGGTATTTCTCTATATAAGTAAGTTTATCAGTGTATAGTACAAGCACAGAGCTTATAGTTTGAAGTGAAAAGGTCTATTTAAAAGATTACTTGGACATCGATCTGTGACCCGAATACATGCATTCTCAAGACTGTAATCTTAAGACTGCAATATTATTATATATTGTAGTATTATATTTGTCATTATATGTATATTTTGTATTTATTAGTATTTGTACTTACCTATATATTTTCTTACCATTTTTTTTGTGTAGTTTGCGTATATTTATCACTTTTTCTAGTTATTAACTAACATAGTTTTCTTGTTATTGCTCGCGTGAAGTCTACTCCACCTACTGTGTAAAATATTTTAATTTGACACCTTATCCCCACTAAGGTTGTCTGGAAGAGATCGCTTATCAGCGATAAGACCGCCTGTTGTTTAACTGTGTTATTTTTATTGTACTGTTTCTCTGTAATGAATTTGTTTGGTGTGCAATAAAGTGTTTTGTTATATTGACGACACGTCCCAACAAACAAAAACGTCGCATAAGTCTTGACTTGTACGACATAAAGTTGGATAGCAGTCTTATACTGGTAATGAGATGACTACTAGGTCCTATAGACGTCTTTAATTTAACCTATTAGTCGTGCGACGAATATGTCATAATACACTGGTCTTAGCAACGTCGGTAAGACTAAACTATACGACGTTTTATTACAGTCTTAGCTTAAACGTTTGCACGACAACGCAATTGTCATACTAACGTTATAGTCCATTAAACGATTTGAACTGACCAAATTAGGTGTTTGAAAAACCTTTATATGACATTTATATAACGTAGCATTGTATAGACGTTTTTACAGTGACGTTTATAAAACAACCACTATCTTGTTTTTCTGCGGTTAATAAGCGACTCTTAAATGACTTAGTTGTTTATTTAAAACTTAAATATAACGTTTATTTGCATGATGGCCGTTTAATGTCATTTCCTGACTTTAATCTAACCTGTAGTCGCATTTTAGTCAGGTTTTGACTTTAAAACGTCTAGGCCGCCATTATTTTACGGAACGCTGTATAGAAACTACGAAAAATGGAAGCAAAAAATACGTGGAGAAAACTAAAACGTAGTGGAACTTTCAAAAGGAAGTTAGTTAATAGGGATTTCCTGTTATCAAAAAACCCTACCTACCCTAATAGCTAGCTGTCATGGCGTATTGCATGGTTTTAAAATAACCTTAATATGACTTTATGTTTTTACAACGTCGTAAAGAGATAAGTGTACGACAAAAGCAACAATTTCCTACATTTTTAGATACAAACATATTTTTATTGATAAAAATATAATGATTTAAACACAAAATTACGAGGGGGCATGAAAATCTGAATAGTATTTACATAGGTATATTATCACAAAACTTCAATTCCCAGTCGAACTAAACGGCATAAGAGACAGATAAAGTTAGTAAAATATGAAAGTTAAATAACATTCCCCTTTTATTTCCTTGTAACTATTTATTTTGCACTCAAATCTCGAAACACAATCACAAAGTGCCACTGACAAGAAAAATGAATAAGAAGTCTTACAGGTGTTGTGTTCCTTGACTCAAATAAAACGTTTTAGTCATTCAAAAACACCTGTACGACCACAATACAACAAAAGTGGTAATTCCATAACGTTTATATGACTTTTGAATGACGTTAACGAAGACGGCTTGTGACTTCTGTATGACCACTATACGACAAAGTAGGTCGTATAACTGGGGCCATTTTCGCGTTTAGTAAACGTTATTAAAACATTAGTATGACTTAGCTATTACGATCAAAGGTATTAAGATAACGTTTGCTAAACTTTTGAACGACGTTAAATTGTTAGTTGGGGTGACGCTGGCCTAGTGGGTAGTGACCCGCCTACGAAGCTAGTGATCCTGGGTTCGAATCCCGGTAAGGGCAGATATTTATGTGATGAGCTCGAATATTTGTTCCTAAGTCATGGATGTTTTCTATGTATTTAAGTATATATTTCTCTATTATAAGTATTTATATCGTTGTCTAGTACCCACAGTACAAGCCTAGAGCTTAGTTTGGGACTAGGTCAATTGGTGTGAGATTGTCCCCTTATATCATTATTATTGTATTGTATTGTATTAAGATGATAAATACGTTGCCGACCCAGAGGACTAAAGTAGAATGCCTTTATGATAGCCATTTCACCGGGTGTCTTAGCCCCAGCTTTACACCAGAACACAACAATGCGAACACTTAGCGGTAGGTTAAAGGATAAATTGGTGCGAACCAGATGGAACACCCTACTATCCAACACTTAAACAATCAATTTCAAAATGGAAGACATGCGACGCTGTCAGAACCGTTAGCACAACTTGCCCGCGACATGTCTCAGTTATCCATTTCTAACTAGGCTGCTAAGATATAGAGACGCACTGGGTAGTAATTCTCTAAACAACGATGGTCGAACGGACGGACGAGTGATGTCCAAGTGAGTTTATGTAGTCCCGTCAGAGCGAACAAAACACATTTTAGCGCGTGCATTTTCAATTAAGCAGCCTTATACGTTCGATCCATCGGCTGAAACCATGCTGCTAAATTAAAAATGCACGCGCTGCAATGTGTTTTGTTCGCACTGACGGGACTACTTAATCTCGCCGCTTGGACATCGAAAATACAAGATTCCGTATAGCATAGCTCTTGTCAGTACCTGCCATAACCTAAATAAATAAATAAATATCCTGCAGGCTATTCATTAACCCCGAACAAACAGTGATTAAGCTCGACCTCGAATCCCACATAAACTGTGTCGTGATATAATAAGTAACAGGACAAACGGTGTTGTAGGGGTTGCATAATTTTAAGTAAACATCTTCCCAAATCCAGCTTCTACTCAACACGGTAAAAACAATTTCGTTTTAAAGCTGTTATCGTATTGCCGACGTTTTGATAACTCTAAATCTTTATTTAGCTCTTATTTCTTCAAGAGTGTAATAATGACGGCGGAATTAAAAACGATACCATAAATACCATACATGGCCAAATACGATACGGGTTTTAGTGATATTTTCCTAATAGTCTATACCTACTTAAACTATCTGGGACAAATGGACAGACACCCGCTCAGTCTTCTTAATTCTGGTATTCATACAACGCCAACGAACCTGACGACGCCAGCGAATCACCGATGACACATAACATGATAGTTTTGTCCGAAGTGCTGGTAGATTAACTCCAAATTCCCACCGAGCATAAAAGCCATCTGAGGGGTTATTATGACATAGCTATGCAGTTCATTTTACGGTGAGCGTAAAGGACAGAGCTATAGCAGTTATATAGCTCTGTCCTTTTCTCTCAGTGTAAACTGAACTGAATTGCTATGTCATAGTAACCCCCCAGGGCATGTATTCTAGGTGGTAAAAACCTTTGACCTTGTTTGCTATGTATGGTAAACGTCTTTGACCTTGTATGGTCAAGTCAATATGAGCTATCATAGTTTACAATACGGTAACATATAACACGGCAAAAGCAATATGGTTAGAACAGAGCTCCAGATTAAGACCGAGAAACCACCAGCTTAGAGTACGGTAAACTACAAGTTGCATCCTCTTTGCAGTTGCTTCGTGTTTCGTTTCTCCTTTCGTCTGAGTAGGAGGAAGACGGCGTTTAGCGCGTCCGGCGGCGTCTCGCTCGAACAGTTTAGGTATAATTAGGGTTATAGCTGACGCATTTCTAGCAGTTTACTAATGTTCGCTTTAATCTCATTAGTCAATTTAGTCATACTACATTAGAAATGTCCTTCAGTGCCTACTTGCCTACATAGCATCTGGGACTCTTTTCCGAGTTATAAACAATACCATAACATGGCAAAAGCGGGATCCTGCCGTTTGGCCAAAGTATATTTATGTTCAAATGTACCATTTCCGAAAATTTCATTTCCCAAATAGTTGTTTCCCATCGCAGTTGATTTATTTCTTCTGCAAGTTTTGTTTCAATAGAACTTGCCAACAATGTAAACAAACCTTGTATTCAAAATGTCTTTAATTACCATTCTACATCATCATATACTGCTAAATCCATGTGTTATTTAATCAATTCTTTACACATCATTATCCAAAACCATAAAGAGTTAAGTAGATTTAAGTTTAAGATAAGTTTAAGTTGCATTTTTATTTTACTTCCTACCTAGCTTACATAAGCGTAAAGGAGCCTCGTCTGCCAACAAACCACTCTGTGGTTTGGCAGAAGAATATATGTATTTAGTTGTAAGCAAGAACTGTGAATAAACGTATTATTATTATTATTATTATTAAAAGAATAAAATAGTGCTAGAATATGGATATCTCATTGAATGTTTTGTTTACATTGTTGGCAAGCTATTGAAACAAACCTTAGTCCCAAGTGCGACGTAATTTAATATACCTAGCAAGCGGTTTCGATATACCGGATATAAAGTCAAAATAATACAAATTACTTTATGGTAAATTGAAATTTGGGACACATTTGACAAAAAACGCTTAGGCCTAACGGCAGGATCCCGCTTTTGCCATGTTATGGTATTGTATTTAACTGGGCGGCCATTACCGTCAAGTAAATAAGGGCTAATATCCAACCGAATTTATTTTTGTATTATATTGATGATTTTATATATACTTAAGTGCATTTTGGTCTTTCTTCTTCTGAGTTTAGCTGGCCTAGGTGACAGAACAGACCACAATAAAAAGTATTTTATTGCGTACCATTTGGTATTTTTAATCTATACTTGCACAAAGCCAAGTACAGTAAACCCAATAATGTTGAGCACACTTAGAACCTTGTCGTTGTGACTGCCATTACTACACTGCTGCTTTTTGCTGTTAGACTTGTCATTTGATGTTCAGTTTGAAGTTTATTATGACAGTGCACTAAAGTGCTTAACAGTTTCGTTGAGTTGCTGTACCTGACAAACTAATGCCTTATAGCATTCTCTACCAGTCGACCAAATAATCAATCAGATATTAACAAACAGCCAAAGAAAAAGACAGGAACAAAACTTATCTTAATTAATCTACTTATTGCTTAAGCTACAAGAAATATGTATGTCATCGTACTCTAAGTATAGTCACGGTAAGAAAAGGTTCGTCACTTTTCGACTCTTCTTCAACGCTGTTCAGGTCCAAAAGTGACAAACCTGGTGACTATATCTATGTACTATAGGATTAGTACCTAATATTCACGTGACCTGAACCATGATACGGAAACCCGCTATACGGTTTAGAGGATAAAGTATCTCGTTGTTATTTTCCTTATTCACAACACAATGTCATCTCCTGTTGAATTGTATGCAATAAATAACATGGTTATGCTTGTCTTATGCGCAATTCGAAGGACCAGGGTGGTGATTCTCTCAAAAACAACGGAAGGGCGGACGAACGAGGGAAATCGCAGCGGCGAGTTTAGGTAGTCCCGTCAGAGCGAACAAAACACATTTTAGCTCGTGCATTTTCAATTAAGCAGCCTTATACGTTCGATGCATTGGCAGAAACCATGCTGCTAAATTGGAAATGCACGCGCTAAAATATGTTTTGTTCGCACTGACGCTACTTAACTTATACACTCGTCCGTCCGCCCGACCGTCGTTGTTCAGAGAACACTACCCAGCTTAACTTGACCCCTTTGTCCGTGTTAAACGGGCCGTAGTTGGCGTAGAGGAAGAATCAACTACTAGGGCCTATTTAGTAGTGACCCTTGCGAAGCCAGCGGTTCCTGGTTCGATTTCAATTATAGTCAATATGTGTGAGGAGCGCTAAAAAAAAACTGAGTCTTGGATGGTTTCGTTGATTCATACGTCTTAGGTCACGTACAATAATCCGTACATGTGACTATTCTATAACTCGATACGAATGAAGTCTTCAATGGATCGCACTAATGCCAAATCACAGCCTTTTTTGGGTGACGCGTGGTAACGAGTATTTTTGGTCGTGCTGTTCTCACTGTGAGTTATCCACTGATACGGTGATCGAATTAGTAACGTGCTCGCGATACCGACGACGAGCGGCGACGTACGATGCTCTTCCGGTCGCGTCGGGCAAAGGGCTACACGTGATAGAGGCGACACGTTAGCCCGTAGTTTGTACCTACACGCAATTTCAAGATTTCAAGATTTCAAGATTTTTATTGAACATAATAACATGCATATTTTAACAATTAAGATCGTAAGCAGCTGCATTAGTATAAACTGTGTCGCAGCTGTTTACGCCCACCTCGGGACATAGAGGAATAGCGTTCTACATACAGTACAATAATTATTATAACTATGTGTAGTCCGTAGTATAAACAAGTAGGTAAGTATTACATCTAAAAAGTAAATTATTCTTAGTTAGATTACTAGGAATGATATCACTAGTAATAACAATAAGAAATAAGGTCATTAGTTACCATTAACAAGTGTCTCAGTCTCATCATAAGAAAGTTTTTGTAAAAAATTGGTCACTTTATTCTTACATTCCCAGTATGTAGATACATGAATGTTTAACAACTTATTCAATTTGTTGTACATTTTAGCTGAAAGATAATCGTAATGTTGTCTAACAAGAGCAATACGTGTAGGTCTGAGTTTACAGATGCGGCCAGCCCGTCGCTTTGTAGTATTTTTAGCAAAAGGTAAGGTGAGGTGTTTGCGTAATATAATTTTAAGAATAAATAACTGTCTAACAGTTAAGACTTTAGCTATCGTGTACAGTTCGATAGTGGGAAATCGAATGGGTTTGCAAAGCATAACTTTAAGCACAGCCCTTTGAGCTCTCTCAAGTCGGAGGAATCTAGTTTTCCCTGACCCACCCCAGGCCGCCAAGCAGTAAGTCAAAACAGACTGTGCCAGTGAGAAATAAACAATTTTTAAAATTTGTTCGTCAGCGACAGATCTAAGGGTCTTGAAGATGTAGATTAGTTTTCTAATCCGACCGACAGCCGCCTCCACTTGGTCACTCCAACTCATTAAACAGTCTATAAAAACACCAAGATATTTAACACTGCGGGATTGCGTTAGTTCAGTACAGCAGCATGAAACGTCAGTGAGGAAGCAATTATGAGCACGAATAGACAGTGAGGAGGAAGGCAAAGAGGATGCTTTGGGGGCAATGGTTATGAAAGTGGATTTGCTAACATTAATTGTCAACAAATTATTTGCCAACCATTGCATCACTATCCTTAATGTATCCTCTGCAATTAGGCGGGCCTCCTCCCATGAAGGTGCCTGGATTATAAGGGCAGTATCATCAGCATACGCGAAAACTTGTACATTATTGAGAGCTAGATTGCACAGATCGTTTACATATACCAAAAATAAGGTCGGCCCGAGCTCGCTACCCTGGGGTACACCAAACGAAAGGGTCACGTCATCACTAGTATGCTCCCCTATGCGTACCTGTTGCGTGCGAGAACTGAGGTAACTTTTGAAGATATCAAGTACAGGTCCTCGTACCCCAATACGTTCCAGTTTTCCCAGAAGAATCGGTACAGAGACAGTGTCAAAAGCCTTAGACAAGTCAAGAAAAATGCCAATAGTTTTAAGTTTAGAATTAAAGTTGTCTATGATTGAGTTTGTAAGCGCTAGTACAGCATCCTCTGTAGACTTACCACACCGAAAGCCAAATTGATTACTAGAAAGTATAGAATAGGCGTCAAGATATTTTGTTAAACGAGAATTTAGGATTTTTTCTAGAATTTTAGAAAGTGTGGTTAAAACGGAGATTGGCCTATAATTACTGACACTGTCTCTGTCTCCGTTCTTATGGATAGGGTGTACAAGAGCTCTTTTGAATACCTGGGGGAATGTACCAGACAACAGACAAAGATTATAAATGTGCGTCATTATTGGCACTAGGACGGAACGCGCGGCCTTAAGCAATGACGCTGGAATACCATCCCAACCTACTGCACAATTTCGAAGTGCCATAGTAATGCGTTCAACTTCCTCGTTGTCAGTCCGCATTAGAGCCATAGAATTAACTTGGTTATGATTTTGGTAATGTGCGTCTGCGTCATGATTGGAATGTCCAGTGAGTTTTGAGGCGAGGTCCTTCCCAATACCACTAAAGTATTCATTGACCATGTTAACTGCCACTACCGGATTCCCATTCAGGGACAAAAGCTTATCCGCAGTGGAAGTTTTGCGGTCAAGGTTGGTTATACTTTTAATAAGCTTCCAAGTAGCTCTAGGGTTATTTTTTACTTTTTGGAACTCCATCCGCTCATAGGCTTGTTTAACCTTTTTAAGCAAGTTCGTACAATAATTCCTATAACGAGTATATGTTAGTTTTGCCAGATGGTTATTGAGGTCTTTTTTACTCAATCTATATAAACGATCACGATTTCTAACACAGCGTAAAAGACCAGGTGTCATCCAGGGCTTTATAATTCGCATTTTGCTACTTATGCGCACGTGTCTAGAGTGAGTCTTCATAATATCCATTAATGCAGTGACAAATGAATACGCAGCCCTTTCAACGTCAGAAATGGACAAAATAAATGAGAAATCATAACTTCCTATGACATTGACGCAAGCTGATTCGTCAAATATGATTTTATTACGTGCTGTTTTGGTTAGTGCTCGTTTCCGACTACAGCAAACTATAACAGGTGTATGGTCAGTAATGAGTGAGTCTATAACTAATGTGATGGATGATGTATCTGATTTAAGAAGCACGTGATCCAAGCAACTGTTTTTTCTTGTAGGTAAAACATGCGCAGGCAACATACCATTAGCAGCAGCAAGGGTGAGATAGGGATCAGCGTTTTGATCACCACTTCCGGGCACTATATTAATATTAATATCACCAACTAGGGCGACAGTCTTAAAACTACTCAATGAAGCCAGCGTGTTATCAAGAGACTCGAGAAATTTACCAATATTCCTAGTAGAGGGGGAACGATATACGGCTACTAATGCAATTTCATTGGCAAGCTTCAAAATAAGGCAATTGGCGTCAGCAAGATTTTGCTTCACAACCGTACAAGCCAAGACCGTTTTGACAAAAATAACTACACCGTCATTTTGGTTAGTGTGTTTAGATTTGAATGATGTATATCCCGGCAAGTTTGGTAAATACGGGCATTTGCTGAGCCAACATTCGCTTAATACAAGAATATCAAACACAATATTTATCCTCTTCAAAAGTATCTGGAGCTCATTAAAATTACATCCAATACTTCTAATATTCAAGTGTAACACAGTAAGCGATTCACTAATGTCGGGAAGAAGCTCTAAACAGTTTTCCGGTGTGCAAACATATGATTTAGAAACCGCCATATTCTCCAAATCATTAGTAATTTCTAGCGTGCTAGTCATTACGGGTTTAGGATTTTAACACGCGTCATGTGGGAAGTGATAGGCACCGAGGGTAATATTACAATACAGTCCTGTAATTGTTGGCTAAGCTCGAAACTTGCTTGCATCAAGTGGAAATAGATGGGCCGTGAATGTAATCTTGTATATTTGTGTTTGTTAGAGGCTTTGTATTCTAGACAGTACCTGATATAATTGAAGGGGGTGCAGAAGAAAATATTATAGTGTATGTGGCAGAAAAACGACGAACTGGCAGCGCAAAAGTTACAAAAAAGATTATTTGACAATGGTAACGATGTTGGATACGAGTTTACACACATAATGTAATGACAATACGATAACAAAACAATATACATATAATTAAACGATCGGAAACAGGATGTTAAGAAGTCTAGTCACACACCGTTATTAGGCTTGTCCAAGTTCTTCAAATCCTGCTCGCTGTTGATGGGAATGACACCGGCTCCTTCTTGTTTCCGCAGAAAGATCTTGCCATTTGTTACCCAGCAATGTTTGAATCCATTGGACTTGGCGTAATCTTTCGTAATGTAATGCAACCATTTCATATGAGGGGATAGGTTTTCTGATATAAACACAGGATTGCGCGACCCACTGAAGCCAAGAGTCTCCGTGTTAAGTTTACAGGTACTATTTGCCTTATTATAATCTCTATATTTCCTCATCAAGTGTTCTTTTGTGAGTACACTATTGAATTCAACAATAATAGTCTTATTAGAGGGATCTCTAGTGTTTATGCGGAAGATATCTTTCACGTACTGGGGGTCCATTGGTGTATTCAATACATTTGCTAAGGGTACTAGTTGGCTCAAGAGAGCTAATTTGGTTTCGCCTATTCTATGTGGTATATTTTTTATTTCTACACATGTAGACCTCCGCTGTCGTTCAAATTTTTCCATTTTTTGTTCTAGTACCTGAATGTATTGAAGATTCTTGTTCCGGTCAGATTCGAGATTATCAATTTGAGATTGTATAGAATCAAATTTGCTAGCAACGAATTCAACCGAACTCTGCATTGCTAGGTTTTGAGCCTTTATTTCATCCATTGCAGAGGAAATCTTTTCCATTTTGGAATCCTGGGAGCTCTGGTGGGCTCTAAATTCACTAAACATAGTCTTCATTTCTGCCATGAACTCAGATAACTGTTCACTTGTGCTATCGTGCTTGGGCTTAGAGCGGTGGTGCCGTAGAGTAATGTTGCATTGCTCCTTATCCAATCCTTCCATGCGTTTAGTTGATAAATCCGGTTCCGACTCGCTACGGTGCTGTGTTAGTGGTACTGCAAGATGCGGTTTAGCCAACGAGCCACCAGCCGCAGCTGCGGGGCTAGACGGGGGGGGTGTGCGACGAAGAGACATATTTGGTACAGAGTCCGGTGTAAGTACCAGGGCGATAGAAAGGAGCCGAAGTTAATATGTAATAGCGTAAAGGTAAGTTGGACGTTATCAGTCGCGGGTCAGCGTTAACTGGGCGGTCGCGACGCTTTGGTACAAATTCGCTTTCCGTCCACTGTATCTTGATCACTGGTAGTAATGAATGAGAATAACTATTACTCACGCCGTAGTATAGATCAGAGCCGCTGCGCGCTTCACTCTGCGTATGTTATGCGTTCCTGGTATCCAGACGAATTAAATACTTTAATTTAATTTTAATATTTTAAAACATGAAATTGCGTACAGATTTGTTACACACGTCTGATTGCCTCAGATGTCCGGAGGGAAGGGGAAGGGAGGGAAGGGGAAGGGGAATTTTACCAATATACGTAAATAAATATCAATTAATTCTAACACCAATTGACCTAGTCCCAAACTAAACTCTTAACTTGGTACGGTCGCGTAATGAAAAGATTATATTTATATACTGCTAAGGTACTAGGGTGACCGCACCAATAATGGACACCGTTAGCTGACAGGCACCAGTAATAGACACTTCACTCTTAATTGAAATTCCATACGGTCCTAAATTGATTGTTGCAAAACAAATGAATAACCCTTATCTTCTGTAAAATAAGAATCAAGTGTCCATTATTGGTGCCATGTCCTACTGGTTCCATCACCCAAGGCAAAGATAAATATAAAAAAATAAATAGAAAACATCCCAGACAACACGTTAGCCTAGGAGGTAGTGAGGTAGTGACCCTGCCTACGAAGCTAACGGTAAGGGCGGATATCTGTGTGATCAGCGCCAGTATTAGTTCCTGACTCTTGGAGATATCAACCCTTACTCTTGGGTTTTGGGTTCATCATTGTTTTTTGCATCCTAAGGGTTTATAGAGTAACATATGGCAAGACCAAAGGTTCTATTTCCCAAATGTTTCATTTGTCCAAAAAATCATATATAGGTAAATATATTTTTAAGCGCATTAACTTTTCAATTATACCTACAGAACCTGTAGGTTAGGTTAGGTTTATTTATAACAGTCCAGGAAAATTAAACAGTTTAGGTTATTTTCTCTAAATTATGAAACATTGAACTAACAAAACAGCTGATACGTAACTGAAATTTGACCTTATGTTATGTAACCATTTCACACAGATTTAAGTTTGCTATTACAATCTAGAGTAGCAGTCGCATCTAATATATTCATTCACCTAAGGCAATCCATTATTCAGAAAACAAATACGATATCAGGTCCAATGACCCTCTGCGCGCGATACTCTTTGCCCTGCGCAGGGGCAGCGATATAAGCTGCATAAAGGTCGCACACACACACCGGCGCGTCCACTAAACCACCAGTAAACAGCAGGAGCGCGAGTCGGCCACACGTTAGCGCGCAAAAAAATAAACCGCCACCATGTTGTTTTTCCTGACCGTTGCCGTCTTGCTGGCTGGAGCCCAGGCGAATTTTCACACGGACTGTGGTGAGTTACTTTCGTAGTAAAACTAGAGTTTGAGGCAAACATGGAAGTGTGACACATGAAATTGACGCTAATGTCTGTGCCATTACGAGGTCTTCAGATTAGCCGCATGGCTGGGCAGGCAGTTGATTTGGTATTGTGGATGTTTCCATGATTTTCAGGCAAATTGAAATTTTCATCTAAGTAGATAATAAAAGTTAACCCTATAATTTGTTATGCTTTGGATTGTAACTTGTGCTGGGGGTATTTTGTTGATAAAATTAAATAAATAAATAAAGATAAAGAGACATTTATTCGCAACAATACAAAACCACATTAGGTACATAGATACAAAAAATAAGACACAGAGAAACAGTTGCGAAACGGTCCCAACTCAGCATTCGCTCGCCGTAAAGCCAGCACTGGTCTTCCGTTGGAACCAATCTATGGAAAATGTCTAAATATTATAATACGAATGAATTAAACTAGATTTTAAATAAATATCACGGGACAATAAATTCCAATAAGTGCAGACTCGGTATGTAAACATTCAGAACAGATTAAAAAGTATGTTACTTTGATACTTTGTACCTATGTATGTAAACAATTTATGGTATATAGAGTTAACTAATTTGAATCTTAGGTCACTGTAAATAATAATAAATTATAATAATAATAACGTTTATTTTACCTCACAAAGGATATTATGGGAATATATAACGTACATAAGCCTGTTAACTTAAATAGATAAACCTTTGTGAGGGATTGGAGTCCGAACTAGGAGTGATCCTGTAATAGAGATCCACCCCGGAAACAAGTAGATAGTTAATAGCTAGTCTTAGGTTTACGATACAGTCTTATTGGAGGTAAGTAAAATAATAACATAAAAATAACATCAATATTTTAAAAAAAATGGGGGACAATCTCAAATAATTTGACCTAGTCCCAAACTAAGCTCTAGGTTTGTACTATGGGTACTAGACAACGGTAAACTTACTTATACAGGGTGGGGCCTGTAACTAAAGCAAAAAATTAAAACGTAAATTCTACTCCTCAAACTAGACAACTCATGTTTAGCAACTTTTTAAAATCATAAAGTTTTTAGATTGTTCTTTTTTCAAACAAAGTAAATAGTATTTTCAATGTACTTAAAACTCCGTCTAATTGACATCGCCTGTCAGTCTAGTCACTCTACAGACATAATCAATTTCATAGTACATTGCGTGTTCGAATTAACTTTAAAATGTAATAAAATTCAAACCGCAAGTTTTTTTTCAGTCGTCAAACAAACGTTGCGTTGTTTGAGGAGAAGAATGTACATTTTTAATTTTTGCTCTAGTTACAGGCTCCACCGTGTATAGAGAAATACATACTTATATAATATGAAACTAAGTCAAAGTAACATAATGATTCAAATCGTATGAGGCCTCTTAAGAATTGAATTATAACGCCACTAGCAACCCGCCCTTGCTTCTCTTTGGTTTATGTGAGTATGATGTTATAGCCTATAAGCCTTCCTCGATAAATGGGCTATCTAACACTGAAATAATTTTTCAAATCGAACCAGTAGTTCCTGAGATTCGCGCGTGCAAGCAAACAAACAAACAAAACTCTTCAGCTTTATAATATCAGTGTAGACTTCGACAGAGTTCCGTTGTGGCCTATGAATCAAATTGATTCAGTGGGCTATTCCCAGTTGTCCATACCCTCGAAATTATGTGGACATTTCACACTCTTTAATTTGGCTCAACTGTGTTAGTTTAATATCTACTAAAGTACATTAATAATAACTAACTAAAAACTCCTTAACTTAACTTTGTCCCCAGTGTGGACAAAGGGGTGTGGACAACTGGGAATTAAAGGTTTTTTTTTTAATCATAGGAGCACCTTCACCATCTCCACTAATTTAAACATAAAATATATCAACTTGACGACACAGTTATCGTAGTTGGTATTTAGCGGTCACGGGTTCGATTCCTGGTCAGGGCAAATATCAGTGCCTCCTGTGACAAGTGATACAACTCGAAAAACACGATTTTTCAGGAGAGCGAAAACAAGTTTAAAAAAAATACTGCTTCTAAACGAATAGATTTTTTTGAACATTGCTACCGATTTTGATAACATATAATATCACTTTATTAACTGGTTTGACAAAAATAATGATACTAGTTATAGATTTTGAGATATTCAAAGAAACGTCCATAATGTATCATTTTACATTTCAGATTGATTTATTTAACCCGTGTAAGATGATACAACTCGAATTGTATTATTTAACACAAAATAGTGTAATCAAGGAGCTCTGGTGATGACTGATACAACTTTTTTTTGAAACCTACATTTTTCTCTTATTTCTTGAGTTAGAGGCCTAACCTGTATACACAAGTTGTAGGGAATTGAATTATTAATATTTCTTAAAACAAACGGACATAATATAAGGATTTTTAGTGAGTTGCATCATTTATCACAAAATAAAAACGTAATTTAAACCGTGACTAATGTTACATATCGAGTTATTCTTGGGTCTGATTACGAATAAACTTGTGTCAAATAATACAACTAAGTAATTGATAAAACAAATAATAGCAATCATGATATCTTTGTACTAAACATGATGACATTAAATCACTGAGTAAACAAATTTACTTACACTCTTTAATTTCAAAGCAACATTACGATGTTGCAACCATACAGTAGGTAAATTAAACTGTGCATATTGTCATTCAAAACAAAAACTGTATAGACCTACACAACAAATCAAATAATAATTCTCAATAATCACCTACAAAACATGAAAATAATGATAACTAAACCTCAGCTAGGTAAGAAATAAAGTAATTTAAATTAAGCTCGCCGTCAGTCGAAGTAGGAAGTACGAGTAAGTATATAGTTAAGTGACATAACGTATGGTCCACCTAAATTTCATACTGAATTTGATACAATAATTTTATTTAAGTCACCATAGAACAGTAGCATTTACTAACCTGCCACTTCACAAAATAAAACACGTTGGTTGGTAAATACCTATTTCTCTCCGTCGAGAGATTTTTACCGTTTTTATCTTCTGTCATAATATTTTACACAAATAACTAGTTAGCGGCACACATGTAGATCATAATATATCGCAACCATAAAAGGATATTAACATTAAGTTACCTACAATAGAAATCATACTTACGCGTCGGTTCATGGCGACCAGAGATGTACAAAATGCTTTTAAAAAAGCATTTAAATACAAAATGCAAAATACTTTTCAGATTTACTATTTCAAATGCAAAATACCAAATAGTTTTGCGTTTTGTATTTGAAATGCTAAATGCAAAATAGGTATTTTCAAAATACTTTTTCAAAATAAAATACCTTTTGACCAAATCTCAGATATTTTTATTTATTTTATTAAGCTTTTTAACAATACCAGTTGTTCGAATACCTCATCACTCATTTTTCTTCTGTGAGGTCTCATAATCATCCCACCGTACGAAAAAAGTCTTTCTACTGGCGCTGAACTTGGTAAGGATGTGTTGTTTTTGTATCACAAAGTATTTTGCATTTTGAAATGAATATTAAAAATGCAAAATACATCTCGAAAGGTATTTCAAATAAAATACAAAATGCATCTTACTAAAAAGCATTTAAATGCAAAATACAAAATAGCTATTTTGCATTTTGTATTTGCATTTTAAATAGAAGTATTTCAAATAAATCGCATCTCTGATGGCGACACAGCGAGCGAGCGCTCCCACCCTCGATGACGTAGAGACACTATGACCATAGTTATGTAGAAAGAGACCAGACTATTTTTTCGGAAAATGAGTTAGCTATGCCATCGTAAATTAGAATTTTTAACCTTAGTTATGTTGAAAGTGACTTATTTTACCACGTCAATTCATTGAATTTATACCATTATGTATAAAACCGCCAATTACGATATGTGGGTTCTATAATGTCGAAAGCCGCCAAAGTACTTGCTTTAGTCTATTTTGTCCGTTAAAAGATGATATTTTTAATCTGCAGAACACAGCCAATCTACTATTAGTCGATTAGTCGGAATACAAACAAATGTACTTATCAAGTGAGCACATTTATGTAAGTAATCTACTTACAACGACTAGGCAGATAGTCGCTTTGAGCAATTTTTGTTTTTCGTTCTACCTCATGTTTGGTAGTTTTCGCAGTGATGTTTTTATAACCTTTGATAAAATAAAAAGTATTTAAATGAGTGTTTTACTTATTACAATCAGCATATAACCTTTTCTAAATAAATACTACAATCTTGTATTTATAATGAGCATTTTTTTTTTAATGGCATAGAGAAGACAAACGAGCACACAGGCCGCCTGATGGTAAGTGGAAACTGTGACCCATAGACATTCACATTCACTAGACTGCAATGCAATCCTAAGACTGCAAATGCGTTGCTGACCCTGAGGACTAAGATGGAATACCTCTATGCTAGTCATTTCACCGGCTTTCTTATCCTCAAACCGGAACACAACAATGCGAACACTGCTGTTTGGCGGTAGGTTACTGGATAAGATGGTGGTAGCGATCCGGACGGACCCTGCACAAGGTCCTACCACCCGCAAAATGAGACAACTAGAGTAATAGCATATAGCTCTCTTTATAAAAATACAAGAATACAATATTGTAATCAGTTAAGTCGGTTAAAGAAATGGTCGCTTTCATTAAAATTACGATCGAACGAAAGCAGGATAGCAAATATTAGTTCTATATAAAACGTCCAACTACATTGTTTTTTTAAAAAACCTATGAATACTCCAAAAAACAAGAATGCAATTTTGTAATCAGCATAAGTCAGCTAAAAAAATGGTCGCTTTCATTGAATTACGATCGAAAGCAGTATATCAAATATTAGTTCTATAGCCTACGAATAGGTACTCCAAAAACCAAAAGAATGCAATATTGTAATCAGCATTAATCAGCATAAAAATGGTCCCTTTCATTGAATTACGATCGACAGAAATATAGCAAATATTAGTTGCATAGAAAAAGTCCTACTACATTGTTTTTTTTAAAAACCTACGAATACTCCAGTTAATTTGTATAAATTGTGCTTAATAAAGTACATCATACTATGTTCTATCAATTTGGGTTATTTATGTTTTAGAAAACATACTAGAAAGTAATAAATTATTATTTTTACTTAACAACGGCTATATCTCGAAACCGGATATTTATTATTGGTCTCTTTTTGCATAACTATTAAAGATAAACTATATTATTCTTAACCTTTACAACACTCTGTCACAACAAAGTAATATTAGTACTTTTTTATGACACAGTTCTATGGTAAGTATCAATAAATTTGTTTATATTTAAGATATATTTCTCCATTTAAGTATTTAATATATCGTTGTCTAGTACCCAAAGTATAAGCCTAGAGCTTAGTTTGGGACTAGCTCAGTTGGTGTGAGATTGTCCCCGTATGCTTATTTTATTATTTTATAGTAATTGTATCACTGTGCACCAAACTTTATAGGTTCTAAATGGTCGTAATATTCTCACATTTTTGATACAACTGACTTATACATTTGCAAAGATTAGGAAATATTTGAAGACATTTGATATAACTCGAGTTGTATCAATTAACACATACCAAGTGAAGCAAATATAGGTTTAATTTTTGATCTAACTCAAGTTGTATCTTTCAAAATACGCTAACTCTGGTGATAAATGATATAACTCGAGTTATATCAAAAGACACAGACATTTTTAAAGGCATAAAAACCGTGATTAATAATACATTTTTAGATATATCATGAGGCACGAAAAAAAATATAAAGTTATAGTTTTTTGAAGTGTTTTAACTAGAGAAGTATCATTAAACACGGAAAATGGTAAAAAAAAGGGTCAGTTGTATCATTTTACACGAAAGTATCTTGGAAACTAGAAGGCCTAGGAACACGGGAGTTGGAGCAAACGATGCGTTATTTTTTTTTAAGTTGTTTCATGAAAGAACACGTTAACTGCTACAACTCAAGTTGTATCACTTGTCACAGGAGGCACAGATATTTGTGTGAGGAGCGCGAGTATTTTTTCTGAGCCTTGTTTTTTTTTTACCTTTATTGTACAAAATAATGTACGTATCTACATTTGGCGGACTAAATGCCTAATGGCATTCTCTACCATTAACGTAAAAATCATACAAAACCATCATAGTTCTGTTTTTATACAAAAACCAGGCAAGAGAATGTTAGACCATGCTGAGGTTCCGACGCCATTACAAACACAAAAAACTATCTCGAAAAATAACAAGTATGAACTCTATTTAGTTATTTGGTGCCGTCAACCAATCAAGTGTACTTGTCGTAATAGTACATACATACATACATACATTAAATAACGCCGGTTTCCCAGAGGGGTAGGCAGAGACCACTTCTTTCCACTTGCTACGATCTTGACAAGTTTATTTCGCTTCTTCCACATTCATACATCGAGTCATGCACGCACGTCGGTTTCGGGTACTTAAGATTCGACCCTTTTCCAGTATAGTCGTAATAGTTTTCCTTTTAAATTCGTTAATTCGCTTTCATTTCATTACTTGACATGACTGATAGACGGACAGACGGACATGGCGAAACTACAATGGTCCCTAGGTGTCTATTTGCGAATTTAAATTTTGTCTCGAATCCTACGATGAGAGAAGATCTGAGAAGGCTAACAATATACTTACGTCTTGAATTGTTCCTTATTATTCCTCGTTGTAATCTACCTATAGATGTTAAGATTAAGTATATATACCTATATAACAATTGATAACATTAATTATTCAGGAGGCAATTAGCTGTAAGCCTAAGGAGGATGATTGTTCGTGTGGTAAGGTCAATATAGGATAATCCCAGTGACCATTATAAATACGTATCACACGAAAGGTTACGCATAGAAAACTAAAATGAAATCGCACTTTAAGACTGCACCGAGCAAACGTCGAGCGTCCAGTGGCGCCCTCATTACTATTATTGTGTTTTCTAATTAACTAAAGACTTTCCTTGCAATCGGCCGATATGTAGCGCAAATAAAACACATTCAATGGGATACGTAACAAACTTTAATAACAATTACCCTTTCAGTAGTCAGTTTAACGGGAAAAGGTGGCCACTTTTTTCCGTTAAGTTAATAACTCGAAGGTGAATTGTTATTAAACTATGTGATATACTCTATAAGTTGTGTTTTCATTTGTAGTACAAAAAACAATCGACCAATTTCAAGAAAATACTTTAGTTTATTAGAAAACACAATAATAGTAATGTGGGCGCCACTGTACATCCGGCGTATGCTCGGCGCAGTCTTAAGAGTTATATTGACATTGAATGCCTAATGGCTAGATGCTGATAGTAGTCCATTAAGAATGTTTGTGTGGTAACCGGGTTAGATTAGTGCTACTCCATGTTCCCGTGGATGTCGTAAGAGGCGACTAAGGGAATATAGGCTTGTAGTTCTGTTAGGCGATGGGCTTGCAACCTATCACTAATACGCTGGTAAACATCTTTACGTAACACCTGGCCATAATGTGAGTTTTATCGCACTTAAAACTCGCATTGTGGCCAGGTGAAGACGTAAAATTGTGTATTCATCACGGGCAGTAAAAAAGAAAGCCCTCTATCGCATATTTACAACCCTCGCCCACGGCTCGGGTCTCAAATACCTGCGATTTCGGGCTTTCTTTCTTTTACAGCCCTTGTTAAGTAATGTACTATAGCCTATTTGAGCAAAAGGTTGTTGCAGAATTGTCAACAAGTTTTTAAAATTGTAGGTAATTATGTAGCTCTGCCTAACCCACTCTGGGATTACAGGGAGGTATGTACAGTTACGAGATTAAAGGTACCTACCCACCTTAGGTCCAAAGTCAATCTGACATTCTACAACAAAAAGGTTGAGTTTCCTTAAACTTAGAAATGACTTGACATCTCTAATGACATTGACTATTTCAAGCATATTTTTCTTGAAATGGGTCCCAAATTAACGCTCGTAACCTTATGTATGTGTATGTAAGAATGTTTGAATGATCTTAGTCAAGGGGAAGAACAAGTACAAACCAGTTTAAAGCGCTTCACTAAACATGGTTAAACCGACGAACTCTCGATTACCATTACGTGGTGTCGCGGATAACACGGTTCCAGGGTAGTGATTCTGTAAACAACGCCGGTCGTGCGGACTGTCGAGTGAAACCAAGCGGCGAGATTAAGTAGTCCCGTCAGTGCGAACAAAACACATTGTAGCGCGTGCATTTTCAATTTAGCAGCACGATGGGTCGAACATATAAGGCTGCTTAATTGAAAATGCACGCGCTACAATGTGTTTTGTTCGCACTGACGGAACTACTTAATCTCGCCGTTTGGTTTCACTCGACAGTCCGCACGACCGGCGTTGTTTACAGAATCACTACCCTGATGCTCACATGACCTTAAGAAATACTAACGACTTCGCTTCGGTTTATCTGACTTTTCTGTATCACCCGAACATAAAAACTTTCCTCTTGAATGACTATCTATTGACGAAAACCGCATTAAAATCCGTTTCGGACTACCTATGTCAAAGTGACGAACAGTGAATCTGTTTAATTATTCGTTGCAACGAAATGGTAACGTCATCAACATAACTATGCATACCTACATTTTATAGATTCACGTGGATTGCCATAAATGCAATAATTATAATTACCTTGTTGCAAATGACAGTTCACTCAACTTTCGTGATGGCTTGTGGTATTTCATACATCACCTCAATGCAACAGAAGAGTCTTCAGTCGTAGACCGACACATTTGTAGACTGTACAGTCACAAGCAATAATATATTGTCAAACATTGGGCTCAAAAATATCTGACACATCTTCATTACTGGAGGCATAAGAGCGTGTCAGATATTTTTGAACCCAATTTTGGATAGTATAATATTACTGGAGATTGTACCTAACTTGTGGCTTTGACCTCTTAGTTAGGTACTTTTAGTGGCGGGTCAAACGTGACGTACAGACAACAAGGTTTAAATATTAATGATGGCAACTGAATAATTAACCAAATATGGCGACAACACAATGTCAAGAATAACAACAGCTTAACCTAACTTTTTGGCATTCAGATTCGTTTTGGACAGTAAAATTAAGTAACCCTGTATCTTCCGGGTCCTTTCGAATACACTTTGACACTTTAGGATCTTTTGTGCAATAACGCTCTTACCTAAGCTGTTCCAAAGTTTTCTCGCGATAGTTTTCCTTTACCGTAAGAGCAAAAAACTCATTTGTACACCGCGGTGATAATATAAATATCCCTAGCCTTACTTCATCAAAAATGTGAATGAGCTAAAATAGCAGCAGATTAATTTCGTAATTCGACCTTATCCAGTGAATCCTGCGTCATAAATCTTAACTCGTCCTTTTTTTAAAGATTATTTGCCAAAAAAAATAACAATAGTTCTTCTTTTTCTTCTTTTTTATATTAACAGCGGTCTACCACGGTATTCCGCAGTGATTTCACCAGTTCCAAGTAAGTAGAATAAATCAGCAAATAGAATAAAACAAAAGTAAAAGCCGGACATCTTTCAATCGGCCATCTTCTACAAAATTTATTCTAATGCAAATTTAAAAACACTTTTTACGTTATCTGTGACCTCCACTCATAGACTAGGCCCGTGTCTCGTGGCGCGGTCAAGGACCGGGGACATCCGTTGACAAATTATTATTATTTATTATCCGTATTCGTTTTAAATACTGGTTTAATAACAATAATTGGGTTACATTTTTTTTTTATGGCATGGAGAAAACAAACGAGCATACCCCAAGTAACACGTAACCTATATATTAACCAAAATGGATATGGATTTATGTCCAAAAGTCCGAATAACACTTTTAATTGGCATCGGCAAAGATAAAATAGTTTTTAGTAGCATTTGGTTCGTTTCGAAATGCTTAAAGCTATACTATACTCTTAAATAAAGATTAAACTCCTACCAAAGCATCAGGTATTTATAATATACAGCTACTTAAATAGCTTTTACACTTACACAAAGGTTAAAGTCTTATAATAGTAATTTGAAAAGCCCAATACATTAAATAAGCATTAACGAAATATTTTATCCTGCACAGAGCTGTAGTGGCAATTTTTTAACATTAAAAACTTTTTAATGATCTGTGTTTGTGTTCATTTAATGCTAGTCCTATAGTAACATTCACTAAACAATGAATAAAATCTTAACTCCGTTTTCTTCCTAATCTGTTTCTTCAATAAAGCTTTTAGTCGTATATTGATAATAAAGAAATGTATTACAAACAAACACGATAGAAACTAATCACTATGGTGTATAATGGCAGCAAACATTATAATGTTCTTATGAAGTGTTGCAATATACCTGAATACTATTATTGAGTGTCTTATACTTTGGTAAACAGGCTCAAAGTATTTTGGTTAGCTATAGTAAGATTAACAGCATTATTATACTTTCGTTGAATGCGTAAAGCATTTATATTATCTGACGCCATTTGCTTTCTGTTTCCCCTTGTTACGGAAACAATTAAAATGATTAAAAGTGACTAAAATCTGATTAAAAGAGCACTTTCTATAATTTTACTTTATGCGCGGTGCCTATAAAATCAACTATATTCATTAAAATTAAGCTAAGAGCTTATAATTTTACAAAACATATTCAGAGTCGATTATAATTTTCTATATTTTTGTGATAAAAAGCATTATCACGAGGGCGCGTGGAAATATTACCACAAAACTTAACATGTTTTCACAGTAAACTGACATCCGCAGCTGAATTTCACCCATTAAAGAAAATAAAGTTTACTTACCATTCAATATTATTTTTCACAATTATTTACAATACTCGCGAATCTTCACTCAAACTCGCAATAAATACTAAATGTAACCATAACTTTTTTTAAATCTATTGAGAAATTCTTCTGAAATAAAACAATTAGCATTTGAATATGTTCCCATTTAGAGATTGTATATTAATAAGGTGTATATTGGCTGTACTGTGGTCGCAATAAATGCTTTAAGTCTAGTGATTTGTTCTTTACCGACTTCAATAATAACTTGGTGCAATCATTGTAATGCTACTAAGCAGCCTTTATAAAGCTCAATGCTGTATAATTTGGGGCCCAAATTGCTCTTATAAAAGCTGTAGAAAAGTAAATACAGCTGATATAGGATTTTCATATAATGCTTTGCGCGTCAGTTCGTGCTGTTGTATGTTTTTTATAATGGTGTTTTGTGTTACTTGGGACAGGCCACCTGAGGGTTAGTGGAAACTGTAACCCATAGACATTCGCATTCATAAGACTGCAAATTACATTACCTACATAACCAAGTGCCTAAATTATAATAAATAAAACAATACGGGGTGAGTAGGGGTTAAGGGGTAAGTAGGGCCACAACCTAAAATAAGTCATAACATGTTATAGTCTTTATTATTTCTAGCGAGCCGATCTTCTACACAAAGGCCATTGTTTGTGTACAATACTATTATCTTTCTTTGTGTCCGTAGCCGCAAGCTGACTACATACAAAAAAGTTAGAACTACATTGAATGTCCATAGAATTATCAACCCTATCCTCTTAATCAGTAGGTTTAAAATGTAAAGTGTCAGGATACAGATATGTCTTTATTATCTGGCGACAGAAGATAGTAATATTGTGTAGGGAATAAGACCGGTTCAAATAATAAAGACATATCTGTATCCTGACACTTTACATTTTAAACCTACTGACTAAGAGGATAGGGTTGATAATTCTATGGACATTCAATGTAGTTCTAACTTTTTTGTATGTAATCGGCTTGCGGTTACGGACACAAAGAAAGATAATAGTATTGTACACAAACAATGGCCTTTGTGTAGTAGATCGACTCGCTAGAAATAATAAAGACTATACAAATAAGAACAAGTATTAAATGAACAATAATGTAAAAAAAAAATTATTAGCATATTTGGGTGTCCCACTGCTGGGCAAAGGCCTCCCCTCTTTTCTGCCATCCGTTCCGATTGAGTGCATGCTCCCGCCATTCGCTTTGAAACGCGTCTAAGTCATCCCGCCATCTCCTTTTTGGTCTGCCTCTGCTCCGGTGGCCGTCATGCGGGGTCCGTTCGGTGGCAACCTTGACCCATCGTTCCGGATGCATTCGGCAGACGTGTGTGTGCGTTAGAAATAATTTCAGTCTTATAATTAGTAGCATATGCTTCATTTAAGGTTGTGTTCCTACTTACCCCTTAATCTATATTCACCCTGTTTTACGGTAATTACGAGAATTCATCCTAGTTTTTAATGATTATAAACAAGACTATTTATTAAGAAACTTGAAAATCTCTTGTTCTTATAAAAATTTCGTAAAATTGGGGTGTGTTGATGTTTTTTGTATAAATAGACTCTGGGTAGTAATTCTCTCAACGACGGTCGGACGGACGAACGAGTGAATGTCCAAGCGGCGAGTTTAAGTTCTGCCGATATGGATCGAACGTATAAAGCTACTTAATTGAAAATGCACGCGCTAAAATGTGATTTGTTCGCTCTGGCGGGACTACTTAAACTCTTGGCTGGGATTTACAATGCACAGTCTAGCTAGAGTAAAAATATGGGAGAACGCAATATCTCAAAAATATGTCCCAATTCATGTTATTCCGCAATTATTATATTTCCGCCTTAGCTCAAAGTGAAACATTAAACAGTGAGCTTTTATCTGTGTTGGTACGATACGAGGTGTTTTCACATTAAATTTATAAATGTTTCGTAGGTAAAGTTAAATAATATTCGATGTAGCCGATAAAGTTAAACACAACTTGAACTAAAACAATTCCTCGCGAAACACCTCTAGGTATTATAGTCTGGTAAAAAAGTCTTCAAATTAAAAAGCGGTAATCCTACTGTAGTGTCATCCCTTTGAAACGAATCGACAGTGTTGCCACTTTTTAATTTCTAGACTTTTTTGCCAGACTATAACTAAGTTTGGGCGTTACTTGCTTCGAAACAGTTACTTTACCTACTTAGTAACAAATACGGAAATCTACAATAAATTGGCACGACCCGATAAGCTCGTGGCTGATTATTCATGTTTAACTACATGTGAATTAGGTTAGTGGATATAATTACTGTGACTTTTGCGCCATAATTGGTTCCGTCAAACGTGATAACTTGGGATACTGTGGGTACCTACAGTCACGAGATTTAATTTGGTACCCACCTTAGGTCCAAAGTCAATCTGACATTCTACAACAATAAGGTTGGGTTTCCAAAAAGTTACAAATGACTTGACATCTCTAATGATATTGACGAATTCAAGCATATTTTTCTTGAAATGGGTGTCAAATTAACACTCGTGACCGTACTGTCAACGTCAAAAGTAAGTGATCAAAATCAACATTTCAAAACATGTTCTAGCTTGACGCCCCAGATATCTATACTAATATTTTAAAGCTGAAGAGTTTGTTTGTTTACTTGCTTGAACGCGCTAATCTCAGGAACTACTGGCCCGATTTGAAAAAATCTTTCAATGTTAGATAGCCCATTTATCGAGGAAGGCAATAGGCTATAGCTATCATACTCACATAAACAGAAGCGAAACGAGCGAGGGCGGGTCGCTAGTAACAGTATAATCTGTTATATCTAATTAATGTACGCAATAGATGTTAAGTAAATCCTGTAATTTCAGTCTAAAAAGGTGAAAGGTGAAAAGGTTTTCGACCAAACGATAATAAATCACAACAATCTTTAGACGCAAAGGGCACCGAAAATATATATTATTGGGTTGTTACAAAAAAAATACAACTAAAGTTATAGTTAATAATGTATGTGTTGTTCGTTATGTTGTGTTAGTTAATTTTGTTTTGTTGATTTTTATCGGTTGTGTGTGTTGAACTAGCAAAATAATAAAAAAATCTTTTACTTTTTTATTATTATGCCAGTTCAATGTTATGCACAATTATGTCATATTAAATCTGTTATGTGAATTCATATTATTACAATTCATGTTATACGAAATAAGGGGCTCGTCCCAAGTACCCACGGCGTCCAAAGTATCCACGTTTGACTGTTCTTTATGCCCATTTAACTTTTAAGTTATGGGAAACTATGACTGACAAAAAACATTGCAAATGTACCTATGTGTCCATATATTTATGTTAATTTCCGACTCTCGTTACCTTATCTGTGATGTATTATATCGCAGTTAATCTCTTATTATTGTTTTTAACAATAGTCATGTATAATGTTAGCCATAACATATGTTTAATGACAGTTGAAAGTTTATTTGCAATTAGGTAAAAAGAGTAATATATTTTTAATCGCCAAGGTTTTACGTCATTTCATGCTTCATTTCAAATGGAATTATAATTTTATTTCACATCATAGCGAAGACATAACTTACATACGAAGTGTTGTTTTTTTTAATCTGACTGCGTTACAAGGACGATTATATATTTTTCGAGGGTATTTAGGTATTTACAGTTAAGAAAATTGATTCCTAGACAATTTTGAATTGTGTCAATGTCTAAATAAAATCATAAGAAGTCTCTTACGTCTTGAGTCACTAATGACATAGTTCAAAAGGTCTAGGAATCTATTTCCTTTACGCTATGTAGGAATGTCTATTTCTTTAGCATGTTTACGTTTTGGCCCAATTTGACAGCTGTCATCTTAGTACAAAATATGAGCTTGAGGGTGGTTTGAGGTTATATTTTGTACTAAGATGACAGCTGTCAAATTGGGCCAAAACGTAAACATGTTGTCTCATGACTTTGATTAAGATAGACAAATCCAACGATACCACTTATGTCATAATCCATCTAGCCGTTAAGGCTGCAAAGCATGCTAAAGAAATAGACATTCCTACATAGCGCAAAGGAAATAGATTAGGCTTGAATTTATTGTTACTGTTGGTGTTATTTATTCTCTATAAAATTATTCCGATTTCATACCAGCGATCTTATTCGTCGGATAAGCTACCTAATCAAAAGTGCACGACCTCACATTACGTCTGGAAGAGATCGCTATTTAGCGGTAAGATCACCTGTTGTATACCTTTAGTTAAAATGTAGTGTTCAGTGTTTTGTTTTATTGGTGTTCGATAAAGAGTATTTGTATTGTAGTCTATTGTTACTGATTCGTCCGTCGACCTGAACAGTGAGTTCCCAAAAAGAATAACATGGCTGGTCCTTGGAACTGAATGGTAACGTCGACAATGTCGTGACGAAAGGGGTTTGGGCAGGATGCGCATTGTTCGGCCTATTGACGCACAACAAACCCACAGTACATGGAGTGAGTGATCATACGACATGGTAATCGATATATCATTCATTATTGACGCAAAAATAGGGATGTGTATCTGTGTAGGGATCCCTTTACGAACCATATTTTTTTACGAATAATTAATATTTTCACATAACATCCTTTTAAGCTGACTTTGCAAAATTTAATACACGTCTAATTATGTAGATGACATTCGCTCAGGTCTAACCTAACCAGCGCCTATTGCCTAACGCACTCGCAATCACGATCGTTTTCATTTTGACAGTCTAAAGGCGACCTCACGATGTTTTTTCTTCACCGTAAGAGCATCGGGTAATGTACTTAAGTTAGAAAAACTCATTACATGTCATTGTGACCGCGGGGGTTCGAACTCTTCAACGCACAGCCAATGCCGCTGGACCCTAGGGACTTGAAGTTTAGAGGGACTATTAGGTAGGGGTAGGGGAGGGGGGTTCTTCCCCAACGGGAAGAAATAGGGGAAGTAACGTAAATCTAATTCTACGCGAACGAAATCGCGGGCGACCTCTGTCTCGATATAAAATCAACCCGATCAATGCCCCGGTATCTCACGAGATAAAACAATACAAAGGGATTAGGGTTTATTGAAACCAACGCTTCAAATTACGCATCAAACGGAGGGAATTGAGAGGCAGCCCCAGCCTGCCCGCCTGACCTTTAGTCGGGAATCTGCGGGATCCCAGCCCGCCGCTCGAGTGGCAGACGTAGGCCTTGTCTTTCAAAAGGGCTTAGTGTCATAGGCTATATTCTGTTACATATGGAACGTGTTTTACCGCTTCGAACTACAACAGTGAGAGCACTGCGGTTGGGTAAGCGATGGTTGGTGGTCCAGTTGAAGGTGTTGAATAAATAAATAAAATATCAGGTGGACAATGTCATACCAATTGATCTAGTCCGAAACTAAGCTCTAGGCTTGTACAGTTAGCTTCATACAGTAGCTACATACGTAGCAGTCAAGATTACCAAATAGTTGGAAGCATCCAGAATGCTCATTAACTTCGACGCAGCCTAAGTGATCAAATTGTTAAGGTCATCCACAGCGCTCAAACATACCGGGGCGCACACAACGGCAAATACTTTATTACGGCAAATACTAGCTTAGCATCCGAAGTAACCAAAAGTATGGAACACAACAGATTAGGAAGATGAACTTAATTATGTGCTTCATACGGTTCAATATAGGGCAGGGCTTCAAGCAGGAGGTTCAAGCTTCCGGTGGTTAGGGCTGCAGAGAGAGGAACATCCTCACAATGCGTGCCGTTATTTATTATTATAATTAGTTACGAGTTTTAACGATAACTTAGTTTAACTACTGATAAAACAACATGCCCTTAATTGGTTAAATATTTGATCACACTCTGATCTAAATAACTCAAGGACTTTTCTCTCGGAAGCGATTTTCTTTCCAGCTTACTGCGCTAGAAATCATTATAGATTTTAAAAGTCAAGAAGTTAATTCAACTCTTTGAGCATTAGCCTTACCTAAGTCAAAATGTCGTAACTAAAATTTAATGCCCAATGTAAATTGTACCCTTTATGGTACGATTTAAGGTTGCCAATGCAATAGGATACGTTTATCAACAACCAGTCAAATGCGAATTGGACTTGCGCACCGGGGTTTTATAATATTTTTTACCGTTACTCGTCTTTCCAACTGAAATATCAGTTTTTATTGCGACGATTTTTTTAAATTAAGTGTCCAATATGCACAAAGTATGCACACAATATGCACTACGCACAGTTCTAGCGATGGGTGAGTCGAGTTATCTGATTCGAATAACTCGAATCCGAGTCTAAACGAGTTGATTCGAATCGAGTTCATTCGCAACTCGAATCAACTCGCATACCTGGGTCATTCTACTTTTTAGCGCATAATAATCATTGGTGAAATTAAAGGCATTTTTAGACATTTTTTTCACGTAAATTTGACTTATATTGAAACTGGAACAACTAAATTTAATAGTTCAAAACAAAACACTTTAAATTTATTGATATTTTATCAGGAAAAGTTGGTAACACAGCGGTAAATACACTTTTTCCATACAAATGGCGGGGACATGCGTGACCACTATGTTACCTACTTTAAAGTTAATTATAGTGACTTTTTAAATGTAGTGATAATTTTAAATGTAAGCTAAGTTGTGTAACTATTTCAATATTAAATTACAAAACCGAGCACTTTAACGTTTTTATAAAAATATTATTTGAAGAGCACTTGTCAAAAAATCGACCTGCGCTTAAAAGTAGAATGACCCACCTAACTCTCTAGCTAGAATTGATAAGGCCGGACAAGTGAGCGGATAACGAATGCGAGTGATGCGAGTTATGCGAGTGCGAGTGAACGCGAGTCAGCGATTCGCCAACTCGAAACCAAAACTCGACTCGCCGATCCGTTTGGCTGCTGCCGCGAAGTGGAACCCATCCGGTTGATGCGAGTCGAGTCAACTCGAGTTGCGATTCGAGTAAGCGGCCGAGTCAACTCGAGTTATCCGAGTTGGAATAAATTCGACTCGTAACATCGCTACACAGTTCATCGCACACAACGCATTTTCTTAAGAGTTTTTTTAAGGCACTCGATGGATCTAAAACAAATCGGATTTGTAAATACTACGTGTTAAAAGCAATTTTTTTATACAGAGTCTTGAATGGGCAGTCTTTCAGCCTACCCCAATGTCCCCGTTCTCGGTTCAATACGGTATTCCCTGCTTAATAAGGTTATTCTGTTCTTGCAGGATCCACCCTGGCTACAGTGCATAGCATCGGCGTGAGCGACTGCGCGGAGACCGCCAAGGAATGCATCCTGAAGAGGAAGACCAATGCCACGATCACCATCGAGTTCACGCCCTGTGAGTACCTGCTCATCCATCCATACACCACTTGGAAGTTCTTTGATATCATACCATAGCATCCAGAGTGATTCTACTGGTAAAAAAACCGCAGTGTTTTGTTTAAAAATCTATAACGCACCAAGTTATGCATTTTTTATTCACTCCAGGGGGGTTATGTTAGGTTAACATTATGATTGCAATAAAGTATTGAGTATAATGACATAGCTATGTCATCAGTTAATGGTGAGAGAAAAGGACACAGATATGTACTGCTACTGCTACAGCTCTGTCCTTTACGCTCTTCGTAAAATACACTCTTTTGCGATCTAGATTGTTAAAGGTAGACGGTAGACAGCTCTGACTAATGTAATAAAGGTATCAGTGAGCTCGGTGAATCTTTGGGTATGCAAAATGTATTTTGTGACTGCTTTCGCAATATAAATCAGGGCAATAATGTGCTGACAGCAAAAAAAAAATTCGAGCGCGGCCGCCGCCAGTCTTTTTAATCTACACTAATATTAAGTAGGTACCTATAAAGAGGAAAGATTTGTAATTTTGAATTTTTGTATTTTTTTAACGAATAAACTCTATGACTACTGAGCCGATTTCAAAAATTCATTCACGATTAGAATGCTGAATCCCTGAGTGACAAAGGCTGATTATTTTTCCGCGCGGACCTTTTTAAGATGAAAAATATTAGCTTTTCATTGAACTTGCCTCCACTCTCATACATGCCAAAACAACTGTCAAAAAAAGAATTTCCGTGAAAGGTACTGCTAGTGCCTGTCACTATCTAAACAGTACTATAGTACCTGTTTACCAAGAATGGCGCGTTCACGTCTTGGTACTTATCCAATTGCTTATCTCAAGACGAGCCCTAAGCTTCGTCATTCTGTCCGCCTATTGAGAGATTAGGTACACAATTCAAATTTCAAACGTGGTTGTGGATTCGTCGAGAATTTGACCTTATTATAAGGCAAAAAGTGGATACATCTCTTTGTAGTCGACTGTATAAAATATGAATTACATTTCAAGAAAAATATCCTTGAAGTTGTCAATGTCATTAGAGATGTCAAGTCATTTATAACTTTTAGGAAACTCAACCTTATTGTTGAATAGTGTCAAGATTGACTTTGGACTGTACCTACCTAGGTAATTATGATGATGATGAGTATGATGGATGAGATTAAACTGACAATATTCACGATCTATGTTTTCATTCAGGCTTCATGTTCCTATTCCACTCTACTGGGACATTTTTAAGGCAGTTGTCGCTTCCCGTTTGTTAGTAAGAGCCTAACAGTCAGCAAACCAGTTCATTTCTAACTAATCTCATTAAAGTCACGTTTGCTTGCAGCTGTGGCGGTGAAGACCATCGAGACGGAGGTGCACGGGGTGATCATGAACCTGCCGGTGCCGTTCCCGCTGCCGCAGCCCGACGCCTGCAAGGGCAGTGGGCTGACTTGCCCGCTCCAGGTACTACACTAAGCCCTAGTCAAGAGGCAAACGCTTAACGTCTATGTCTTCTATCAGTCAAAATGTATGGGATGAATGGTTTGAATGGTTTGGACATGGTTTATCACAACACTCTTGAATGTCAGCCGCACGGACTTAAATACGGACGTAACGTTGCACTAAAAAGGTGTGAAGCGTGCTAGTTTTGAAGCATTTCGTTCATTATACACGACTTACCGCACGCACACATATACACTAGGTAAGACAACGCTCCGAGCTACAAGACGAGTGACAGTTTACGTGTGTGTGTTCACGCACACAGACAGCCATTTTGCATGCTTCACTCATGATTAGACAAGGTTACGTCCGTATTTATTTCAAGTTCGTGGTCATCCCATAGATTTTAAGTGATGGACATCAAACATTTTAGTAGCGTTTGCATTTTGGCTTGGGCTAAATAAAAGCTTGTAGAGAAACTTGTGCACGTGTGACCATGACCTTTTCGGTGGTGTCCCCTCTGCCACAGCCCGACGCCTGCAGGGGCTGTGGGCTGACCTAACCTCACTGTACCCCCATATTAGGTATAAGGATAGTCTACCGAAACCAAAAGTTTACACTTCGTTGCCTTTATGAAAGAGTGCGGCATCTCAAAATGAGTCGCTGTTGCAATTTAAATTCAGAACACTTTCTATTTAAAGTTTTCTTTACAACGTCATCATTTTATGAGTTGTAGCAGTATTGTATAAAGGCAGCGACTTGTGTTACGTTGTGGAGGTACAGTCAACAGCAAAAGAAACTGGGTCAATCCACGTAACTCTGACACAACAACAACAAAAATAGTGTTTTTTTTAAAATCCATACTAATATTATAAATGCGAAAGTGTGTGTGTCTGTCTATCTGTCTGTTACCTCTTCACGCTTAAACCGCAGAACCGATTTAGGTGATATTTGGTGCAAAGATAGTTTGAATCCTGGGAAAGGACATAGGATAGTTTTTTTCCCGAAATTCATTCCCTAAGGGGGTTAAATAAAGGGTGGAAAATTTGTATGGAGCTACGATATAAAGGAGTTCCACGTGGACGGAGTCGCGGACAGAAGCTAGTGTAGATTAAACAAATTGGGATAGGAGAAAGAAATTTAACGACACAACACAAGTCAATAGAAATTCAACTGTTGTCAATATTTTGTCATTCTCCGTTCCGCCTGTGGAAGCAATCGAAAATTTAAAAGAAAGTGGTCTCGACTGATGAAGGCATGAAGAATAAGTAAATTAACTGGTAATGTGTCATAAGTAAGTGACATGCCATTCAAACCGTTAAAGTCATTACTGAATGTTTCAAATTAAACTGATTTTCTAAAACCGCAATAGTCAGTAATACTCCCAAACTATCATATCATAATGTAAGTGAAATACGAATTTTTGGGACTTCGTGATCTCTCAGGACCACATCGGAATACAAGTCAGACGTTCGGTTAATGTCGGTTATATTCGTTAGACAAACACGCGAAACAACTGTCCGCAAACCGCAGCCAAACTGTGTAAACAGTTTTGTGGGACGATGTTCTATCTCTATATTGTAACCAATTGTTTTTATTAATAAATTTAAATAAAATAAAAAAACTATAACACTCGCATTTCCGCCAAGGGTTCAATCCAAATCAAAGGTCGCCCTTGTAATAAGTTCCTATTACTTCGTTTAGTTTTTTTTGCAACATTTTAAAATATATCCTTTTTAACTGCCGTGATTACCCTAGTTTTCATTCAGAGAATTTGAAATTTTGACTTTCTCTTGTTTGACACTTAACACTTAGGTAAAAAAACAATTTCATCTTTCTGTATTAAAATGTCCTTTAAGAGACAGTTATGACATCGTCTATGATCATTTTCTTTTGAGTAATTAAATATTCTGTTGAAAATGATACTTTAGTATATCTGTTACATCAGGGCGTCATGCTAGAACAAGTTTTGAAATTTAATGTTGATTTTGATCACTTACTTTTGACGTTGACTGTACGACCACTGATGCAATGAGTAGCACATACTCCAAGGCATTCCATCGTGTTCCAATATTAATGTCCAGTTTTGTTTTTACAGGCCGGCCAGAAAGTCAAGTACGTCGCCACGTTACCCATCCTCAAGTCGTACCCTAAAGTCAGTGTGGACGTAAAATGGGAGTTGAAGAACGAGAGCGACCAGGACCTCGTCTGCGTCATGATTAAGGCTAAGATCAATTAGAGAACTTCCCGCATACATATTAACGTCCCAGAACATATAATGGTGCATCAAAACAATATACAAATAACGAACTTGGGAATGCATCGGTTAAATATACGCCATCAAGAGGACTATGGTGTCAGGTAAATCATATTTGGTGCCAGGCTGCATCGATGATCATAAAATGATGGACCAATTGAGTAGAGACCTCGGGCCACTTGCACTAAATAGATAAAACTAGTTTTAGTCTTATGTAGGGTTTAGTTGTGTCAAAATGTATGGAACTGTTGCACTTAAATCAGGGTTAACGGATTTTAGTGCAAGCTGGGGTTTGTGCGTGCTAAAATGCATACCGTGTCACATCCCCACGTGACACGACCAATGACACATGGGAAATTTCCATATAACCTGGAAAAAATGTGTATTAGCCTCATGACACCAATACCTACCTATTTTAGTAACATTGTAATTATTATGCAACCTTGTCGACTTCACTATACCTGGGGATTCGGGAGGCTATATCAAATTTCCAAATATTCAAAGGGAATAACGGAGAAAAGAACCATCCATTTGTAAATTTAAGCCAGTTTCACGATGTTTAAACACGCTACTAAGTAATTTTATTAGGTACTTTCTGATAAAATGCAAACCTATGATAGGAACGCAGGTAGGTCTAGTTTTGTTGCTAGCAAAATTATAAAAAAAAATATATTTTAGACACTATTGAGCAAAGGTTAAAACACTGTATTAAAATTATCCAATGTTTTAAAAGAACAAATTCTTTTCTGTCGTTACTTTGCAAACCCTTCTCAAATCTTAACAAAAGGAGATTACTGATATCCTTGTTAAAGGGACTTTAAACGACTATCATTTCGTAAAAATATAAACTCTTTAATTGCACATACACAATTAAAATTGCCGCGTTCGAAAGACTATATTTGACAGATGTCAACTCAGTACAAAGTATACTCTAACACATAAGTATATTAACCTCCTAAGGCCCATCACACTAAGAATTTTGTCAATGAAATATGAATCTATTGTTAATAAAATAAAGTAAAATTTCTAACTTGATAATTACTTACTCGTAAAAATAAAAGAAATTCCACTTTACTTCCCTTGCGCTAGATATTTATTTGAATGGCCGTATTATGTACTATTTTTAGTACAAGGAGCCTCAGGAGGATTTTATTTCGGCATCAGTCAGATCGGGCCTTTTAGAACGCGACGACTATACAAGACATTTGCATCGATACAAATAGGCATTGGAAATGTGTGGCTGGCAATGAATACTGCTTTCTTTTACATCATATGTACAATATGTATGTATGTATGTAAACTCTTTATTGCACAAAAATATAAATATAACAAGACGCCCGAATTTGCCGGTCACACATTGTCGTGTAAATGTTGCTGTACAATTGCCATGAGTTACAATTAACGTACTCGATAGCGAGTCGAAGCTCTGTCCCTCACAGACCTCGCAAGTATTCTTATAGAGTGCAAGGAACAGAGTATTCGACTCGCTATATAGCGAGTACAGTAATTGTAACTCATGGTAAGGCCTCTGAAACCCCGAACGGTTTAATTTTTGCCTGAAACCAATAACAGTACATGTTTTTTGCTGCCGTATGTTATTTTATAAGAAAATTAACCCATGTATAAGTCCTTTTCTATTACTAGTTTTTATTTTTGTTGACGGCATTGGTCTTGAAATTGTTTTTAACTAACAAATTTTTATATTATAGCCTGACCAGGAGAATAAAAAACCTCGACCTTATTGGAAAAAGTTACTTTATAGTTTCCGTAAATCGACGTGGTTTTTTGCATTCCTGGTATATGCTTTAGGGTCTTGCCTAATGCGTTTGAAAATGATTTTAACTAACATTTAATTGTAAGATATTTTTTGTATTTTAATTTACCAAAGTTATTGTAATAATTTAGAATAAGAAGGAAAACAAATGCAATAAAAGCATCACAAATACGCTAATAATCAAAATTGTGATTAATTTAAATTAGAATAAAACCAATTACATGCCTACAGTATAAACGTATTTTATTTTGTATCTCATTTGTACAATATAAAAATAATATAGGCGCTTTACCAAGCGATTTCGGATCCCATCTTACAAATATTCAGTCAACAGATTTGTTTGATACAGCTGTTGGCTACCTCATCAAATACTCTACACATAAACATTATAATATAACATCGTTGAATGTATTAGACAGTCCCAAATAATTTGTGGTTGCTTTGAAGAATCAGATTCCAGTTGTAATCTTACGAGACCTAGATTATTTTTAACACTAATTTCTATAAAATGCGAAGTTTTACCACACAAACGGGTCGGCAAAAAGCGCTATTGCTTTGTTTCCCTTGGAAGACCGCAAAATGTGTAAAAATCCAGGGACCCGACCACCCATTCCCCAATAAAAGACTAACCTCTCGAAGTACAGTCAGGGTAAAAAAAGGTTCGTCACTTTTCGACTCTATTTCAACGCCGTTAACGTCCAAACGTGACGTACCTTTTTTTACCCTGACTATACAACCCACTAAAGGAATAACCCCTTTGGGAGAAATGTACGATTTAGTTGTTTGTTAAACTAGCCATCACATAAGGGAAACCTAAAGAGCAGCAGTAAATTGATATCCCTCTTATTGCATAACCAAATATAAGGGTAACCCTTAAAAATAGGGCTCTCAAAATATAGCGCTACAAAAGCAAAATCGAGCAAGACGTACACAGAACGGATTTGGTAAGGGTAGCCCTTATAAATAGCACTTTAAAAAGCAAATCGAACGGTTTTCAAGCGATACGGCTTTTCTAAATAAATCCTTATAAAAACCCATTCGAAACCCCTTGAATGGGATAGCGGTCTGGTCCCTGGTAAAAACTATTGAATTTGCATTCTATTTTATACTGAGAATTTCGATTTCCTTAGGCGAGCCTCGCTTTTAAATATACTTTGCATTTAGGTACTGTGGCAGTGAATTTTCAAGTTTAATTGTTTACACCTTACATCAAATACAAAATGTGTCACTCAAAACATGTTTGCTGTGCTATGCAAATTACAACTTAATTCAAACGAAACAAAGTCTTTTGACAATTTTCAACATGGCTGTATTTCACCACCCTGACAATGACAGGTGACAGGTGACATTTCAGTGTACATGGCGCAGTTTATATGATACCCAGTGATATCAGCGTGTTAACTTAGCAATGTATAACGAATTGTCACCTGTCACGTGTCATTGTCAAGATGGCGAAATTGGGGGCAGATGTCGGCCAGAGCCGACTGTGGCGTAAATATTAATATAATTTGACCGATAGGTACTACGAGTAACGCTAGGTATTAAAAAAAAGAGATGAAACTAGAAATGAATCATGCGCACTGTCTTTGTCTAAACAGTCTATAATATTGAACAGAAAAATTAAGTTTCGGTGTTAAACAAAGTTAGTTCCATTTCTAATTATTTTTTTCCACTCAATACCACTAACAATAATCGTCCCATTACTTTCTTAACCGCGTATCTGATCGAATAGTTCGATAGGAAAAGCACCCATGTTCCCTAAAGAATAAAGACTACTTTCGTATGTAACTATTCGTTTAGAAACGAGGTTGAGAAAGTAAAGGGACGATATTTTACCTTAGAAGGGTGGAACTCTTCTGAAGCCTTGGTCACGAAGTTAGAGTGACGCTTCCTTCATAATATTTTTTTTTCGTGCGTTAGTTCATTATTGTGTTTACTGAATATTTTTTATTATTTAAAGGTGCAGGAGTGTGCACAAACTAAAAGCAATCCAATATTAGACGCTTTAGAACACACAGAAACTTACGTTATGACGAAAGCTTAATATAATGATAGAGATATCTAAACAAGACAACGAACATATAGGTAATATCTTAGGATATAGCTATAAAGTTTGGGGATGTATCAAGAACTTAGTTAAAAAAGTAACTATCTGCTATTAACACCTACATTCTACAAAAAACGTAAAAGGAAATAATATGCCTTACAGGCAGTATATGTAAGGCTAGATGGGATAGGAAACACCAAAAGGAGAAATAAAAACTTATTGTGAAACCACATAATTCTGCCAAAATAAACTATATACTTATGCCCTTACCCCACTTCACCTTACCTCTAAGAAACTATAGCCAAGAATACACCAAATACGCCCTAATATCTTAGAATAATAAGAAACTCTCATTATCAGAGCCCGGATTTTTCGCGGCAGAACAAAAGACTGTCGCAATGTGTGTGCTGTGTTGTTTTAGAAATATTTTTTTATCGATATCGAGTATTATTATATTTACATTACTTTACAATCATTCGCGACAGTTGTTTTAAATGTGTTTTTCTATATAAATGTTAACTCCTACTTTTTCATATCAAGTAATAAAATAACCCGTCGGGTAACTAAGAGGTAAAACTTTGAATGAAGTGACTATTAGTATAGGAAAATAATAGACACGTCAGAAACTGTCTACTCCCAGAGAATGTTGAGAAATTAATGATTATCTACTCCTATCGCTATTACAAACCAAATAAAATGTCACGTGCTGCTGTGTATGCTGACGGATTTCGAAGAAGGATTTGCATCTGTTTCTATATAATTTTAAACATTCATCTGTTTCTATATATTTTTATTGTTTTGCCGCGAAAAATCCGGGCTCTGCTAATTATACAATAATAGTCAGAACTGCCTTTGGGGCCAATCACATAAACATTCAAAGTCTCTTCACAATCCAAAACAAAATATATTCTCTGTGGTCCCCTTTGATTTAGGGCGGCCATACATATGGCAGTTAAATTATTCTTAGCTTTTTTGACTAAAAGTCATACTCCAACACAAAATGCTATCATAACACAAAGCAACGAGAATGATGTGACAGATTGGCGTCCACAAGACACAACCATTTTCCTAGGTTCTTGATGTGCTTGCAAACGGTGCCCCATCATTGCTTCTTTTTAACCGGCCCTTTGCACCGGCAACACAGCTGATCTTTCAGCTTTTTAAAATGCAAATTAAACTCCAGTTTAAATATCTTCCGGTACATCGACTCCTTGACCGGATCCTGCACGCCGTTCTTATTGCATTCATTGAAATACATTGCATACATCTGTTTCACGCTCAAACTTGGCTCCAGATACTGCTTCTTTCTTGAGAATCGTTTGACAGCTTTGCCATCTACAGTGTTGAAAGATAAAATATGGTTTCTTACCTTATCTTTTACCTCCTCGGGCGTCGCATGAGCGCTAGCCTCATTCAAACCCCTTCCATCTGGCTTTGGAATATTCATCTCCGATTTACTTAAATGCACATTGTAGACAGGCTTCTGCGATATAGCTAGAGTGCCCAAATAGAAGTTCTTACACACAGTGTACCTCACAGCTCTAACAAGGAAGAAATATTTGAAAGAGAACTTTCTTTTGCGGTCTGCTTCTAACTTGTTATGTCTGACACTGTTACGTTCTGTGGTGTTAAGTAGAAAGTGTTTCTTTTCATTAGCATTTAGGGAATAGAAGGCTTTGAAGATGTGTTCTCTGTCTGTGTCATCAATTCTCTCGTTGCATTTGAATTTGCAGGATTTGAGGCAGTCTTTGGTGGTCTGGACGCGGCGCTCCGGCACGAACTTGCCGCGGCGGCTGATGTAGGCCTCCCCGCGCTGGTGTTTTGCCTTGCGGACGTTGCAGGCCCATTTGTTGGGGTTGGACACAGCGCTGCGAGTTTTCTTACTGAGACCCACTATTTCGATTTCAATCCTCTCGGTTTTGCATCTGAAAGTAAAATATTTGGACTGGTTAGTAATAATTCATAAGAGCATTCTTACTATACATACATACATAAACTCACGCTTTTATTCCCAGAGTGGGGTAGGCAGAGCTACAGAATTTCCAACAACTATGAAAACTTTTTGATAATTCTGTAACCACATTTTGCACACTTAGGCGAAGATGTTTACCAGTGTATTAGTGACAGGTTGCATGCAAGCCCATCGCTTAACATTACTACACGCCTTTATTACCTTAGTCGGCTTTTACGACATCCACGGAAAGACACGGAGTGGCACTATTCTAATCCAGCAACCACACGGGGAAATTTATACATACATGTTACTAATTATTACTACATATATATTACTACATATATATTACTATTTATTTATACATATTACTAATTATAAAAATGAGAAACTATGATTTTTTGTTTGTTGACACGTCCAGCGCCAGCTGCCTGCTCGGTTTTGTTCGTAAGCAGTTATGGCTACAAAACGCTGGAATCGGCTACAAACGCGTACCAGTTAATGTTGATTTAAATTCAGGTGACAAATTATGGATTTGCATATTTCCAATTTTCCATTCAACTACACTCTACTTATTACAAAAAGCATAAGCTCTACCAATGAACAGTTAACAATGTGGGCGATGGTACTGTATATAAATCTACCCTATCCAAAAATATGAACATATAATAATTCATTGGCCACTCTTTTAACCCTTTGTCGGAGTGTCAGCTTTAGTGAAAACCTTAATAATGAGGGCAAATTCACACATTTGGAACTCGATATAAAGGTTTAAAATGTAGCTAACACCTCCATAATTATATTATATCTTATATTATATTTAGCGACCAGCCCTCACTTCACTTCGGTGTATGTGAGTTTTCTGTAAAACCCGTACATAAACCAGAATTTGTTATACATAAAAACCTTCCTATTAAATCACTCTACCTATTGATGAAAACTGCATTAAAATCCGTTGCAAAGTAAAGAAGATCTAAGTGAACAGATGGCAGAAGCGACTTTGTTTTAAATATACTATGTAACGACATAGCAAGACTCAACAGTTGCAGGCAATTCGTTTTATAGCAATAAAATCAAAAAGCAAACCTGTAAAGCAGACCAACATTTAGCTACTCATCCATCACTAAAGTATCCTAGAATCAGTCAAATGAGTTTACCTAATATAGAGGATTAAGTAAGTTTTCCGAACCATATATTTGTTTCCCAGTATCCTTCGGGGAGGGAAGATGGCCGATTGAGAGATGCCTGGCTTTTACTTTTAATTTATTCTGCTTACTGATTTACTCTACTTTTTACAGCAAAATAAGTACAGAATATACATATATCGCGGTGGACCGCCATTAATAAGAATAGAAGAAGTATGAATGCAGGTATCATCAAAGCAAATGTTGTGGATATCTTCAGGGAACCGGTTCAGCCATGGACATCGTTTGGTTGATGATGATTTTAAGACTTGTATGAGTTCTTTACCTACTTACTGATCCTAATTAATAGAGGGTCAGTGACTCTGTGGCTTAGGGTGTTGATTTGAGATCATATGGTGCAGAATTCAAACCCCCTTGATCGCCAGGTACCAAAGTGTTATATAAGCTTTTGTACATTACGTGATGCTCTTGTGGTGTACTGTGTAGTATAAACATTGTGAGTAAACCTGCACATCCTTGAATGTTTGTTTGAGCTGAGTGCATAATTGCACAAAAGATCCTATCTAAAGGGTGTAAGTGTATGCGAAGGGCTCCCTGTAAGATGAAGGGTAAATCTTCAGAACATTCCTCAGTTTCTTTCTATTTTAAAATAGGTATTTCATTATTTTCATAGTTCAGTCATTCAGTCAGGTGAGTTACATTTAAAAGCCAATAAATTAATGAATAGGTGCAGGATTACTCAACAAACCATGTTATATTAATCAGTGTTAGGGACGTAGCAGATATCCTAAGAAGTTAGCAATGTACTTACTCAATTGGCTTATCAACAGTAATCTGCACATCTGGTTCCACCTTCGTCACACACTGCTCCTTCTGAAACGCCTCATAATCGTAATACTGCTGCTGCACACTGTTCACAAGCATGTGCTGCTTGAACACCGGCACCTGTGGCAGAATCACGTGTGACGTAATCTGTAACGGAGCTCCAGAACTCTGCAGAACTTGCGTCGGCATTGGTCCTTGTAGGGATAAACTCTGCATGTGCGTTTGTTGGCATGACATAACCAGGTTCTGGGAAGTCTGTATCTGATTAATTTGGTGTGCAATCTCCTGCGACGGTATGTGTATAGGCTCAGATATTGCTTGCTGGTACATGTTGCCCTGCGCTAGTGGCGGGTGTGAGATGTGAATAATTTGCCGACTCTGTATTTTCGTGTCTGTTATATTTGGTTGGTACACTTGAACTATGTGAGGAAGCACTTGGCCACTGGATGTTTGTATCTGCTCCATAGTCTGAAAAGTTAAAATACTTTATTGATATTGGCAGTTTCTACTCACTCTATCAGGTAATTTGCTAACTAGGCGGCCATAGAATCTATTGTATTCAATGAACCAAGAAATCAGGTCATATTGACTCGGTGTGACAAGGTTGTATGGTGACCTAGAAACGGAATTGGTTGAACCACAACTACTTCAAATTACTTTACGACGTTATTAGGAAACGGTCTAAAGATGAACGAAATTAAAGTACCCACTTATTTGTAAAATTGAGTTCTGGTAACTATCACACAACTAGCACTTCGTGATGGTGATGTGGTCCGAGTGGATCAGGTAATGCCTCGGAAAGTCCTTTAGAAACCACCACGAATGAAAAACACGGCACCAATAGGGAACATCATGACTATAAACGAATAAAGAAGTAAGTTTATAATCAAAAATGATAGAACTTAGTTATTTTGCCACAGTTCTATCTATTTCGTTGGAAAACAAAACAATTTTATGAATGGACGACAGTAAAGTTATATGTAAATCAACCAAGTTTCATTGGTGACTAATATTTGTTTCATACACATTGAACAGTATACTTTAATGACTTAAATAAAAGTCTAATTTAAAATGACGAAAAGTGTATACATAATTTTCAAACAATAAAAGTAAGTAAATTGGCATTATGCCCAACGTGACACACGTTTTAAACCTAAACTCTAAATTCTAAAACATCAATTGTAGATAATTACAAATTAAAATTATAATGCTTATTTTTTACAATAATTCATAGAAAGTATTTTTTTTTGCAAAAAGAAAGTTCTTAATATCATAATAAGATTTGTTAGTAATTGAACTAATGACCTTAGGCCTTAGTTATCACTAAAAATAATTCAGTTGTCGTTTCTGAATGGCTATGTCACTCGTAGTGATAAGAAAAACCGATAATATCCGATAAAGTTAAAAAATTGTAAAACTAGTTAAAAATCACAATGACCACAATAAGCATTATTTTTATTCGGTTTTTTTGTTGTTTTCTCCTAGCCCCCTGAGTGGTTTATCCGAACCATTTTATTGTTGTTTAACGTTTAAATGAACTGCCTTTGCGCTTTTTAGTTAGAAACGGTATTTGATTGAGAGATAGAGGCAACAGCTCACGTATTTCAAACTTCGATAAAATAGAGCCCCAGATAGAATAATAGAAGTAGCATAATGAAAATTCGGAAGCTACTATAATAATAACTTTTACTTTTCAGAGCTAAAATAACTAGATTTTTGGTATCTTCAATCACTTTTCAATTTGACTATTTGTCCTGAACGGTGTTCGGTGGGACTTGGGTGGGATACCAATCTGTGATACCAGCACCAGCACATAGAGATGAAATATCAATTTCATTGAATATTAGCAAATCTATCGTCTCGTACCTGTTGGTATGTAACTTCACCTCGGATGGCTTAAGAATCGGGGTCACATTTTTGTAACAAAAGGAAAGGAAGTTGCATCAATAAAAAAATAATGAAAAATACAATTTTTAATGAACAGAATAAGTAATCAAAGTTAAGGTGCGACCATACTGCTGCTAAACGGTGCGTTAAAAACGGCGCCATGCTGTTACGCCTGTTAACAGGTTCCCTGTGTACATGTGCCTCACGGCCAGTGATGTAAATTAATACTTAATACATAACACATACGATCGAGTGTTTAATCTCATTATTACTAATGGGGACGTGTGGAAAGAAGTTTGCATATTGCTTTGGGACTGTGAACCTGTTAAGTACCTACTATGACTTTATCTTTTGTTTACACATCGACACCGTATTTTACGCAGCGATGGGATCGCACCTTTATAGTAAGGCCTTATAAAATACTTAACTAACCGCCTGTTTCACGATCGACAAGTAAAGCATATTTGACAAATACATTTAGCCCTATATCTTTCTTTGACTTGACAATAGACAAGGAGAGAGTCAACTAAATTTACTCGTCGATTGAGAAACAGGCCCTTATTCTTATGCGGTGTTTCAAGCTTTCCAACAAATTAGTGTGTCTATTTGCACCGTGGAAAGGTTGAACACAAAGTTGGACTACGAGTATACACAGAATATAAGCAATAGGCAAACACGTTAGCCTTAAGTCCTTAAGTCTTTGTTGAGACGTTTTTTAGGAGTTTCATCAGCAAAGTTCAAGGTTAAAAGTTTATCTGAAAGAAATCGTAGAGATACTCGTAAAAGACGAGCATAATGGCGCCTCCTGGGCCTAGCCGCATCAGCTTGGGTACCATGCCTTTGTACAAAGCCTTGAAACTGAAAACACAAAAGAGATAGTTAAAAGCAGTTTCATATTATCATCGTTGATGCGGTTGATGGTAGGCTCACAAATAATTCAACCCCAGCGCCATCTATAAATCATCAAATGACGGGTGCAGACTCGTGGTCACCCCAGTTTGTCACCCCAGTGCCTTTCGACGGAGCCCTGCCTATGGCAGGGCTCCTATTTATGAGCGATTTGCCCTTCGGGCATCTTAAGATACCTAACGGACCTAACCTACCTACTTTTGCGGAATAAAAATTATTTCTGACGAATAACCGACTAAAGCGAATAGCACTGGGGTGACAAACTGGTGTGACCACGAGTCATCCGCTCAAATGACATTGCTTCGCTAGCTAGCAGCAGCGTCTACATGGCACATGGCAGCAGAGTAATGGCTTATTTACATTGGTCCAGTAAAAGCATGTCATTAGAAGTACTTTGCGTCGTTACACTAACTCGTCAATGTACTTTCCATCGTATTTACAATGGCTTTAAACTCCCCCGTCACTTTAAAAGGTCTGTTTTGATAGTCATCAACTCAGAAAAAAACAAGTGTTTGAGGTAATTTTATTATTTATTAGTATAGTGAGCGTATATTTATCACTTTCAATGGACCAATGTAAATAAGCAAGTGATAAGTATCTCTGAGTATCTAAGTATCTATTGCACACACATGCGCCATCTTTCACATTAATACGAACAACCCAGAGCCCGCACGTTGAACAGCGCCATCTACCAGCTGGCACCAGTAACTTATTCCGACGGACGCGCGATTGTATGGGAATCGTCAAATCGTTATCGATTGTCTTATGATATGAAGTACTCTTAGAACGAACATTATAAGAATAAATAAGTATAAAGTATATTATCTACTCACAAAACTGATGGCCATTGTGGGCCCGGTGGCCTATTGCCTAACGCACTCGCAATCGCAATCGACTTCAATGTGGAACAATTGTTTTCATTTTGTATGCAGACTCGCCTTTGGACTGTCAAAATGAAAACTATTGCGATTGCGAGTGCGTTGGGCAATAAAGCTGCAGATTTTCGAGTTTTTTTGAGCAATTTTGACAGGACTTTCACAACGTCGAATGACCCACCTTCTAACGACGAAAGTCGCGCTAAACACACACATATACAAAAGGTTTGAAACGATCAGTGATGTTATTCTCTCAAAAACAACGGACGGGCGGACGAACGAGCGAAATCGCAGCGACGAGTTTAGGTAGTCCCGTCAGAGCGAACAAAACACATTTTAGCGTGTGCATTTTCAATTAAGCGGCCTTATAAGAGTACCTACGTTCGATCCATCGGCAGAAACCATGCTGCTAAATTGAAAATGCACGCGCTAAAATATGTTTTGTTCGCACTGACGGGACTACTTAAACTCACCACTTGGACATTCACTCGTCCGTCCGTCCGACCGTCGTTGTTGAGAGAATCACTACCCTGGTTGGTCATACACAACACACGCTGCTTGATTAGTATTACGCTCTCCAATACGGTATTTGACAAAAGTCAAATCAGCTTCTTTTTATGAAACATCAAAAACGCTCCGTTACTAAGTATGGAATTTATAGGGATTACTATCTTGTGACGTCACAAGTAAACAGCGTCCTTATTGTTGCATTTTATGAATTTAAAAATCTTAACCTTTCGTATGCTTAGTAGCAGATCTGCTCCATATACGCAAACTGCTAGAGAGCAGATCTGCACCAAATGCTTTGCGTGCCTCCCGAATTTAATTTGAACCTTATTGTGAAGCTTCCTCAGGGTTCGTTTATTGTAGATTAGCCAATAAAGTAATCAAATTTACCAAAAATTGCTCCTTACATAAAAATATTCAGTATGGCCGCTATTTTTGTTGGTTTGATGTCACGTGACCGCGTTGCCGCACCGAGCCGTCAACAAATTGTCTGCCTACCGCATACGAAAGGTTAAAATAGCAGGCAAATAAAAGATTGATCTTTTCCTAGTATTTTTATAATGTTTATCTGTTGTTAATGAAAAACCAATTTAATTTTACTCTTGTCAAATACTCTATAACCTAATAGGTATAACGACACTTAAAACCTCTGATACTAAAACTTGACATCAAAATACATATTCCTCACCCTTCCTCTCTATACACCGTTAGCAGAGCATTCCTGGTACTACGGTATTTCACAGCTCCTGGCGTCGGCTGCGGACCCTGGATGCGAGTCTTCGCCACGTCGAAAGGAGTGCTAACGAAGGAGCCGATGATCGAAGAAGTAAATGCTATGGCGAACTTCCTTCCAAACTCCAGAAGAGGATCCTATAACGAAGTTATACCAGCTATCATATTTTGAACGGCAACACAAATTTAGTTAGGCGTTACTTTTTGCGTTTAGGGCTTTTTACCTACCTAAGTTAGTCACTAACATGATGGGAGGGAATGCCGCGATACGTTAGTTACGTATGTAGATATCTCCATTTCTTTCCAACGTTTTGCTACGTCCCTCTTTCTAGTGACTAGTTTAAGTGCGATCTTTGTTTCTACGGACTGAATCCGCCCAACACGATCTGGCCTAGACTCAATAAATACCAAAGAAAAGAAAATGTGACCGACCTACCTAACCTAACTATCTATTCAAATGAACAGTCAATTAATTTGATTTCTAAGCCATCATAGTAAGTACCTACTGTGCTAAAATCAAGTGGTAGGACCTGCAAGGTCCGTCTGGGTCGCTACCACCAACCAACCAACCAGTATACTCGCTTACATACCTACATACATACATTAAATCACGCCTGTTTCCCAGAGGGGTAGGCAGAGACCACTTCTTTCCATTTGCTACGATCTTGACAAATTTCTTTCGCTTCTTCCACATTCATACATCGAGTCAGGCCCTTTTCCAGTATTTCTCGCATGTTGTATTCTATTCTGTTGAAAGAAAACTGGTGAAATTATTAGCATGAAGGCATTCCATCATAGCCCTATAGTAGTCTTAAGATTGCAGTCTTACCTAAAACAAATTGTTATGGCCCAGCCTCTCAAAAAAATATTAATTAACCCTTTCATATAGGTAGACCCATGGCATGGTGGCCTATCGTCAAATTAGACTTAATCGTCTTACTAGCAGAGAGTGTGCTGCGCTGGATTCACGCCGATTTTATGCCGCCGCTGTAAAAAAATCTATGCCGTGTCGGCTTAGATTCGGCGTGACCGGCGTGAAACATAAAAATTAAAGGTACTCACTTTATTTTCAGGGAAGTAATCTTTGACGCGGAAGTAAAATCCGAACCAAACCATATGGAACAAGCCATTCCTCAAAATGGTCGCTGTCAGGCCCTTATTAAGTCCGTCGAGTCCTACCCCTTTCTCTCTGACAATTTGCTTCGTGACCGCCCAAGAACTGGGTAGTCGCTTCGTTGATTGGTTGGTCTGAAGCGTCACTTTCACCACTTCGAAAGGATTGACCAGTAATCCTTCCACAGATCCTGTACTAAGGCCTGCTAGAGTATACGTCTGAAATAATGTATTATGTAAAGTGCGAACTTAATGCCGCACAGCGTTAGCTATGTACCAGTGAAGATGAATTAAACGCTACTGTTTTTGCGGAAAGTTCTCCACTCAGCTAATTTAGATTACTATGCTAAAGCTTGGAATACCTATGGACTCGTTTAAGAGAACGTGTTCATGAATTTCATGATCTGATTCCACCACCATTCTATTCATCATTCGGACGTCCAATCTTTCGCACAAAGGTAGCTCTATCATTTTCGGCAACATCGTGCCTAGGTACTGATCAGGCCTACCTGTTCTAAAGTCATGTTCCAAGTGCTAGAACCGGGTACCATACCGAAATAATAAGTGTCTGATAAAAAAAAACATTTTTGGGACAAGCTTTTGTGAGTACGTCAAGACAATTCTAACAGGGTTTATCATAATAACAGACGGGTTTATCATGTGTAATTTAGGAGTTATGGCCACCTTGAGTCTCCATCATCAGACCAGCTCGATGGTACTATATTATTGTATTGTCACTAGGACTAAAGGCGTATGCAAATATTCAGCTTCATCGGAAACCGGGAAGTGGGTAAAATTTAACTTGCAATATTTGACTTTTACATACATGCATTGCAAGTTAAATAAAAGCTTGTAAAAACGAGAAAAATCATAATTGATAACCTCACTAAAAGATTCGGTGAACTGGCGCCGAACATGAACAAACTTTTGAAGTGCTCGTACAGGATGAACTTGAGCCCTTTCCGCGGGGTTTCCGCCATGGCAAGAGGCACTATACCTTTCCAAAACGACGCCACCCCTTCATGTCTGAATATCTTCCCCATACAGTCGAACAGACCACTGTAGAGTTTGGGATCTGACCTCTTTGCTATAGTTGAAGAAGGCTGCATCTGAAGTCTTGTCTTTATGATGTCCAGCGGTTGCATGAGAACAGTCTCTGTTAAGCCTGCACATGACCCAGCTGCACCTTGTATAGCAGTTTGTCTTAGATTTCTGTCCGTGCCAACCATTTTAAGGTTTCATGATGAGAATTTAACTGACTCCGGTTAATATTTTCTGGATTCTTGGCACGTTCCACCAGTGTACAATAGTAGTCTTTGCGTTCCACCACCTTTGCATTACTTCTTTGACAATGACAAGAACATATCACACGTGGTTGATTGAGCCATTATTGAGTGATTGACATTGCTTTGTCAACGTGACCCACTCTTCTTTTTGGGGCGGATTCAATAAGGTCTTATACCTAGATTTGTATAGACTAATCTCGGAGTAAGTCTTATTCCAGTTTGCTAAAATGTAAATTAGATTGTTGAAGAAGAGACGAGAAAGACCTATCTCAAACGAGAGAGTGTGGAAGTAAATTGTGACTTTGACCTGAGTTAAACACGCCAGTTTTCACGTCGACTAAGTATGAGAAAACGGCTCGTTCTTTATGAATTCATGTAGCAAGAGAGACGTTAAGACTACGCCGAGCGTACGCCGGATGTACAGTGGCGCCCTCATTACTTTTATTGGGTTTTCTAATTAACTAAAAAATTTCCTTGGACCCAAACAAAATGTGTTTGTAGCGCAAGTATAAACACAATTTATGGGATACGTAACAAACTTTAATAACAATTCACCTTCGAGTTATTAACTTAACGAAAAAAAGTGGCCACCTTTTCCCGTTAAGCTGACTACTCAAAGGGTAATTGTTATTAAAGTTTGTTACGTATCCCATAAATTGTGTTTATACTTGCGCTACAAACACATTTTGTTTGGGTCCAAGGAAATTCTTTAGTTAATTAGAAAACCCAATAAAAGTAATGAGGGCGCCACTGGACGCTCGTCGTTTGCTCGGCGCAGTCTTAACAAAGCTATGGGCTGTTAATAAAACAAAAATAACAACATCAAAACTATAGTTTAAATAAGTAAATATATTTATTTAAATATAAAATACATAAGTATTTACAAAAGTAAATCATTTACAAACTTACAATACAGCAGAGGGTCGTTCACAACAGTGAGTGAATGTAACTAATAATGCACGAATGACTCAGAAGATGCGAAGTGAACAGAACAAATAAATGCTGATATGATGACATGCGTTTGCGAATCGTATACCTACAAATTTATCTTAATAATCTTTGGAAGACTTTCAATAACTTATCTTAACGCATGTGTAGTTCATAATTATATTATACCTTCACGTCTGTAATCCCAGAGTGTAAGGCAGAGCTCCAGAATTACTTGCGGATAATTCAGTAACCACATTTTGCACAATTAGGCCAGATGTTTACCAGCGTATTAATTATAATATTTTAAAATATACTTACCTATAAGAATGTATAAAAACTATTTTAACCAACGCAATAATACGTACTGTTGTCCTATATCACATAACATCAGTCAGTAGGTACCTTATAGGCTGATAGTACCTTAATAAGTATTACATTTTGTTCCTTTGATTTTTGATAAAATGCAAAATTGATACAAACTTGGCGACGTTCAATAATTTCTTGTTAAACCCCTTCTACGCGGTCGGAACAACCACAACTCAACCAAACTCAAGATATCTCAACTTCGATTCATTCAATTTGGTCCAACTGACAACTGACACGATCCATTGTTTGTTCAACGCGATTAAGGACCACTTGACCTTGGTTGAGTTGGGTGTTTGTTCCGACCGTGTAAAAGAGGCTTTAAACTTGCTTGCGACCACAGATAATATAATACTAGAACTTGAAAGTATGATAATGATAAGTGTTAGAAATCATGTACACGCTATACATCATGCTGCTGTCAGGTGTCATTGGCAGTAATGGTTGCTAACCTAAAGCGACCGGTTGCCAATAATAAAAAAATAGAATAGAATAGAAATTACGGAGCAGTGCTGCCCTCCTTAGTAGACATCGGATTATACCTATGCACTATTAAAATGCCAAAATATGCATGCAAATATGCATTAAAAAAAGGGTGAAATATGCACTAAAAAAAACCATTTATAATTAGAATTTTCATTTATTTATATTATAATTTATAATATAACTTAAAAATTATAATTTATAATTTATTTATTATAATTTTTGTGACAGTAAACAATAATTATTATTTTTTTCCAGGTTTTCTACGGCATACTTGTGACGTTTGTCACTTAATATCAATTTATAGGCTGAAAATGACCTTTCGACGTCAACTGACGTTACCGGACAGAACTTGAAATTTGGCGTCGACGGCATAATACAACACGCCTAACACGTATAACTACTGAAATAAGCCCTGTTAATGAAAAAGTACCAAAATATGCAAAAACGCTATAAAATAGAATTATATGCATTTGCATATGCAAATATGCAAATGTATATAATCCGATGTCTATTTATTAGGAATAAGATTGATATTACTACAGGAGGTTTATCGTAGTTATTGCGTTTTTGCTTAGGACGGCAGTGTAGGATGTCACAGAAATCTGAATTATGTGTCGTAGTTTAGGGTTGAAATTTATTATCTAGGTAATGGTAGACATAGTCATAGACGACCAGCATGATGGCGCCGCCGGGTCCCAGCCGCATCACCTTGGGCACCAGGCCCTTGTACAGGGCTCGGAACCTGCGGGGAAACGGTTCATTAGCATATCGAAGAGTTGAAGTCCTCTTTAAGACTGCGCCGAGCAAACGCCGAGCGTCCAGTGGCGCCCTATTGGGTTTTCTAATTAACTGAAGAATTTCCTCGGAACCAAAAAAAAGTGGCCACCTTTTCCCGTTAAGCTGACTACTCAAAGGGTAATTGTTATTAAAGTTTGTTACGTATCCCATAAATTGTGTTTGTACTTGCGCTACAAACACATTTTGTTTGGTTCCAAGGAAATTCTTTAGTTAATTAGAAAACACAATAAAAGTAATGAGGGCGCCACTGTACATCCGGCGTACGCTCGGCGTAGTCTTAACCCTTAATTTGACAATGTTTGCCACAGCGCACATACCATAATGTTAACTTTTTTGTTTTTTGGTTGCTAATTTTTTAATGCTGTTTTAAATTCAAAAAGGGTTTGAACTCACGACCTTCTGTATTTTTGCCAAATTAAGGGTTAACTAAGGTTAGATGATACAACCGGCGAAATTATTGACAGAGGCTTTTCATCTAAGTTCTGAGCGTTGGCAATGCTTGCTTTCTTTAAGTTGCACTTACGCGGGAAAATTTATAAACTAGCGACCTACCCTCGCTTCGCTTCGGTTTATAATAGTTTTCCATAACACCCGTAAATAAACCAAAATATATTATACATAAAAACCTTCAGTGAATAAATAACTAAATGATGGTGAAAACTGCATCAAAATCCGTTGCGCAGTTTAGGAGGAGTGAGCGGATACACAGACAGACGCGGAAAGCTACTTTGTTTTATACTATGTACAATTCAATTCGATTTTTATAAGTTATGGTTATGGCTCCATCCAGGTTGTCGATGATTCCACCAACGTCAATGTCAAGAAAGGTATGAGATTCAAACATTTAATATTAGCCTATGGACTACAATACTACCCCTCCAAAATAAAAAGGACGCATGCGCAATTTGATAGTCAAAGCAAATGGAACCCCCTGCTTTAAGAAATAAGGTCAGTAATACATTCGTGATTCAATGAGACATACGCCCTTTTTATAATGAGGGCAGAATAACAAATTGTTAATATGTCCAGGAAAATAAATTAATTCCTAGATCATTTTGGACTATGTCTTAGTGACGTAATCAATCAAAACGTACGAGACTTCTTATGATTTTATTTACAGTGTCACTTTGACATAGTCCAATATGGTCTAGGAATTTTAGGTTAAAAGACATGTATCTGTTTTGTAATCGTTGTTCGCCTCAACGATATCAGAAGAAAAAGAAGAAGGAGATGAAGAAATACATTTATTCACCAACCATAAGACACACAATAAAAACAAATGATTCAACAAAACAGTGAAGGAAACTGGGATAGCACGCAAATGTGTGTCCTCGCGGCGGTGAAACGGACACTGGCTCAGCAAAATGCTGAAGTGTCAGACACCTACAGCGCTGATTTTCAGCCAGTACCGGCAGATATCAAAGTCAATGAGGCATCGACTGACAGAGTTCACAGAATCAATCTAAATGAAACTACTAATTGAAATGACAACAAATTAGCAAGCACTGAAATAGATCGTAACGAGTATAGCTCTATTGGATGCTGTCTCCGACGCGACGGCCGCTAAACTGCCCATTCGTCACCCCCTCTAATTGGGCCATTAAGACTAAATGCTTGATACACAACGGTAAATACAGTTGTCGTTAAATATTTTAAAGCAAACAGTAGAGTCGAGTTTGGATAATTTGTGGGGCTTGTTTGCTTAGATGTATTTGATTGCGACCACCAAATCTGTCATACATCACATTAATATAAGGTGCTAACAAATTAGATACGGATATTTTTACAGCTGATAGTACTCGGTTCTCGGAGTACATTTAAGTATGAAACATCATAGGTTTTCTTAGTTTTTTTTAAGAAAACTAGGAAACAAATTTGCTACGTTAAAACACCCTGTTAATAAGATAATTAAATGAGACCTCTTTAGACGTTCTAGAACTTCCTTAAACTATCATTCAGACGCTAGTATTTAATAACCTACAGTTTTCCCGCCGAATCATAATGACATTTACGAAAAATCACTTTTGACAAACAGTGTTAAACATCTTAACAGGTACATAATAGGGGTGATTATTTTAAAGATTAATTATAATTATATTTTATATTTTTTGTTTGGTAAATTAAAACAATAAAATGATATACAAAGGTTCCTTAATTACAGTTACAAGTTAATTGTTTTAATGTAATGTATTATCTCTTAAAATATCCGTGACTAATTTGTTAGCACCTTATATGAAACGAAGTAAAGTTTTGGCCGCGTGTTTTCACTGGTGTATAATGAAATAAGATGATATACACATACACAGTCTAGAAATAAATATAACTAAGGAGTTGAAAATGATAAACCAATTTATTGTGCCTAAAAGTCACAGGAAAACAATATTGGCAAAAAGTTGAAACACGAGGTCGTTATACTTTTGTTTTAAACTAGCTTTTGCCCTCGACTTCGTTGACGTATAATTTGTTTATCATTATTCCTTCGGGAACATTTAAATTTTCATGAAAAGCTTCGATAATCCAGAGCATATACTATCTCCGTTTCGAATTTAATCCAATTCCCTCCAGCCGTTGCAGCGTGAGACGTAACCATCTAACACACGAACTTTCGCATTTATAATTTTAGTAGGATAAGGGCTAATGCGAAATATTTATAAACGTACTAGCGACCCGCCCTCGCTTCGCTTCGGTTTATGTGAATATGATATAAAGTCAAACGATAAATGGGCTATCTAACACTGAAAGAATTTTTCAAATCGGGCCAGTAGTTCCTGAGCTTAGCGCGTTCAAGCAAACAAACAAACAAACTCTTCAGCTTTATAATATTAGTATAGATAGTATAGATCGCTCATTGAATACTAAACGGACACATTCCAAAATAGTTTGCTCATGCATTAAAAATCTTATACCAACAGCTTCTAATTTCAAAATGCAACACTGACTCATTTCGAAATGTGTCCGTTTTGTATTCAATGAAGATTATTTCAGTCCGCAGCTGCACTTGTGGCGGGGCAACGTAATTAGTGAGTCTTTGTACCAATTTTAGGTAAACGACAGCCGCTTGGAAGCCGTCCAAGGAGATGCACGGAGCATCAACCGCATTTCTGAACCGTGCACATTCTGATTAAATCATCAACATATGAAGAAAAAAAAAGAGCGCCCGCGAATTGTATTAACGTGTAGAATTCTTTACCAACTATACCAGTGATTCCCAAAGTGGTCCAGGTGGACCCCCTAGGGGGGGAACGTTAGGGGTGACAATCGTAAGTGGGGGTTCATGAAAATTAATTTGGGTTCGATAGTGAAGAACTAAAATGTTAGCTTGATTCATCCTATCAATATAGATAGGCAGATAATATTTTAAGAAGTTCAGCGACTGTTACTTGTAAAAATTTGCATATTCCATATTCAGTACAACACGTAGTCGACTTTATAATGACATAATTAGCCCTATCAAGCAATCAATTCTAACCTTTTTTTTTTCGAAAACTGTTAATTCGTCGTTGAAACTCAGCAACAACGCAAGTTTGTAATCTTCACTTTTTTTTTGAGATTTACAAATTGGTTGTAATGTTTGGTCTATGAAACAAGTGAGTTTGGGAACCTCTGAACTATTTATACCAACACAGTAAACAAAAATCTGTGATCAAATTATTCGGCTTCTCCTACATACATACAGTAAAACTAAGTCGGTTCCCGCTGTCTACCCCTCTGTATTTACGCTTAGATCTTGGAAACTACGCAACGGATTTTAATGCGGTTTTCATCAATAGATACAGTGCTTCGAGAGGAAGGATTTTATGTATAACTAGATGACGCCAGCGCGACTTCGTACGCGTAAAATCAGTTTCCCGCTATGCCCCCTATTTCTTCCTGTTGGGGGTCGATTTTCGGAAAATCCTTTCTTAGGGCACCTAAGGAACAGGAACAGGTCCCGCGGTTTCGTGCGTTGATATGTGAGTCAGTTTCTTCTTTTATACAGAGCGTCCCATAAACCCACGTCAACCCGGCAAGGGCTCATAGAGCAGCTAAAGCGCTATCGATTTAACCCCTATTTATGTTCAGCGATTATTACTAGTTTCGGAGATATTGATAATTTTAATGTGTCGAAAAATCCTTAATTTCATATTCAATATTCTGTATATTTAGATAAAAGATTAATTCTGGTTTATGTTCGGGTATTACAGAAAACTCACATAAACCGAAGCAAAGTGTTTTATTTTAAATACTATCTTAAAATAGTAACAAATGAAAGACAATTACAACATAATGCAATATTCAAAGTCTGCAACTAAACAATAGCTGTATCTACACGGGTTGCACAACCTTTACCGCATTGTCATTTAGCACATGACGTTACGTAAGACGCCATTCATAGTCCATATATAACGAGGTGCAACGCTGTTATCCTAGTTGGAGCAGTGACTCGATCCTCAGTAAGAGCAAATTTCAAGGGTTCCGTACCCGACGGGAGCCCAACGGGACCCTATTAATATATGCCTACACTGTCCGTCCGTCCGTCCGTATATTTTGAACAGTATTAGATAATGAATTGTTTTTCTTTCAGAAAGTGGATTTACAAGTATTTTTTTCAAAGACAGTGATCTAAAAAAGAGCGTCCATATACAAGAGGTTTTTCTCAACTTTTTTCTTTTGTTGTATCGTTGAACGATAAAACAAACAAGCGTCAAATTTGGTAAGATTATATTACGAACCCCGAAGAAAAATAACAAATACTAAAAATGGACAAGCGTGAGTTGGGCGCTCATTCGATTCGAAATCGAATTCAAATTGGAATATAAAAATACCTACTGTTCAAAGGAACTGTTACCACTGGTAACTACTGGGAATAAAATTTCCCAGCTGTTACCACTAAACTAATCGGTGGTAACAACTGGGTTTTTCTTTCCCAGCTACTGGGTTTTTTTTCCCACCAAATATTTTAGTGGTAACAAATGGGAAAAATATTCCCACTTGTTACCACAGAATACTTTAGTGGTAACAGGTGGGGAAAAAAATCCCAGCTGTTACTAGTGGTAACAAATTGGTGGTAACAGGTGGGAATAACCCGCACTTGACCGGTTTTTATGTGATAGTATAGGTCAAGTTGTGTCAAACATGATATTGATAAAGCCTAGGACGCTAGCAGCCATCGCATACCTACAATAATATACGTATTCTATACAATGTATTCTTCGTAAGAACTAAGACTTTATTTACAGCGTGTATAATAAACCTAGCAACAGCGTTCAATCGGCGTTATCTACGAGGTATTTTTCAACGATAAAACTAGAGAGCTGCTCCCTTACCATGAGTTACAATTACCGTACTCGCTAGCGAGTCGAATGCTCTGTCCCTCGCACTCTATACAATACTGTGAGGGACAGAGCAATCGACTCGTTAGCGAGTACGGTAATTGTAACTCATGGTAAGGGTGGCATTTACTCGAGGTAAACACAACTCGACAGAAATTACGTTTGGCGTAGTGCCCGAGATGAGCGTACACATATGTATTATTGAATCCATACTTCCATACTAATATTATAAATGCGAAAGTGTGTCTGTCTGTTACCTGTTCACTCCTAAACTGTTGAACAAATTTAGGTGAAATCACTCAGCTGAAAACCAGTTTAGGACAAATGATAATCGGACAAACGATGTGTTAGGACAAACGTTATTTATTAGGGATTCCGAGGGACACCCATTTACCTTGTTGAACAGAGACCCGGGTGCCCTTCGCTCCATGGTGCCAAAACAACATGGAGCGAAGTACTCAATCTCAAAGTCAAAGATAGGATCAGGCTTGAGATGATAAAAAGTAAAACGAAATTGCCAAATGTTACACACACAATCAACAAATTAAAATGGAAATGGGCTGGGCACATGTCAAGAAGCAAAAAGAGCAAATGGACTAGAGATGTAACTATGTGGTACCCTGGCAGAAGCGCAGATGGGACGATGAAATTAAAAAGGTTGGTGGAAGTACAGTCAACAGCATAAATATCATCATCATGTATGTATTTATGTACCTTTATCACTTTAACGTCGTGTTTGAAATGTTATACAAAATTGTGAAACGATTGAAAGCGACAATGTACAGAAATGATCACTTATTTATGCTGTTGACTGTACATGGTGGATATTGACTACGGATAGGCAAGTTGACATCACACCCTCAACAATAGAGACACCAAAAAATGTGTAACTGATGTCCTGGATATATAAATATAATAAAGGCGCATGTACTAGTCAAGCTATAATTTAATTATTTTTTAATTATAGATATGAAATATAATATTAAGCAATAATTAATAATGCAATGTAATTAAATGAATTATTTAATCAATTGTAAATTGTCAGCAATAAAGGCTATAAATAAATAAAATAAAGAGGCCCGGGTAGCCTGTGTCTGTGTGTCACCCCTCACACCTAAACATAACAGTGCAAACACTACGGTTTAGGGTCTCCCCAGACCTATCGACGCGGAATCGGCTAGAGCCGGTAAGAAAAAAAATTATGTCTGTGCAGTAAGAGTGAAAATGGTATCGCTCGGCTCGGCTCGGCACGGCTCGGCGTTGCGAACGGAACGACGTCGTTGTCGATCTTATTGCGTGGACATAAAACTTATTCTTGCCGGCTCAAGCCGATTCCGCGTCGATAGGTCTGGGGAGACCCTTAGCGTCCAGATTTCATTTGAGAGGTTGGTAGCGATCCAAACATTCCTACGACCCAGATGAAAGAAAAAAAGAAAGAAAGAAAAACATGTATTCGTGACATGCATAACAAAGAACAGATTAACAAATACAAGAAGAAAGTAGCCACGAAATGGTCCCAACTCAGCGTAATGACGATTCTTTAATTCTGTGTTTTTTGTAAATTATAAAACTCACCCTTCCTCCCGATAGACCATGACAATGGCGCCGGTGGTGGAGCTGTACTTGATGATGCCCGGCGACGGCTGCGGGCCCTGGATGCGGCTCTTGGCCACGTCGAAGGGGATGTTCACGCAGGAGCCGAGCACGCCCGAGGTGAACCCGATCGCCACCTTCCGCCCGAACTCTAGCAGGGGATCCTGAATGAAATGACTACTGTTAGGGAATGATGTTACTTGTGTTAGAGTTCAAGGAGGCTATACTGCCCTTCTAAATAAAGGACGCATGTGCCGTTTGATATTTAAAACAAATTAAACCTTCTGTCTTGACAAATAAGGTCAATTATACATACGCGGTTCTATGAGACATGCGCCCTTTTTTCTAAGGAGGGCAGTATAGGGATTCATGACTTTTTTTCACAGCTATAAAAGCTGAATCATGTACAAACCGTTTAAACGAAATACTTTTTGAATAGATATAGAAATAACCAAGATATAAGACGACACAGATTTGTTCCTATCTCTTTCTAGCAACCCAGTTTTTTTTTTGCCATTTCGAATTCTCTGGGATTTTAAGACTGCTTATTTCATATCAATAGACCTTATATGAGGCGATATATTTCACTTTATCAGGCCGGTGACACTCCGCGCTATCGCTTTCAAAATGTGCTGCCCCTTGCAAGGGGCGAATCAGTTGAGTGTCACGCGAGCGCTCGTCTCGACGCACGCCGCCGTGCGCTGCCAAAGTTTTTGTTTGAATACGCACTTATACGAATATGACTAATCGAAAAGGCAAAAAGTACTGCATCGCATACGGGTGCTTAAATAATAACTGCAATGTCGAATTATCTTTTATTAACCTGCCTCAGGATGCCGAAAGGTAAGATTATTATTAATATTATTAATAACTTCGATCTAGATAGGTAGTTACGAGTAGCTGGACCAAAAACCAGTTATCTACTTGCCTTAAACAGCGTTCAGTGTAAGTAAGTAGATCTTCCAGTACTAGTAACTGCCTGCTAAATCAAGGTCAGCATGTGCTGGATATTAGGTAAACACAACATACAAACAAATGGCAGCTTTTCTAAGTAACGGAGTAGGTAACGATAGTACTTGAGTTTATAACAAACAAAAAGTTTTAAGGTCTATATTGATTTGTTTAATTTATTTATTTATTCAATTAGACTCACCAATAGTTATACAAACAAATACAAAAGGTACGTATTAAGAAAATAGTTAAATAGCTTTATAAAAAAATTATATTAATTTTTATAGTACCAATTACAGGTGTGCAACAGTATTAGCAGTCGGGATTCATAAAACTAAAAATTTGGCATTTATCACATTACAGCAAAATGCCAAAAAGTTAATAATTAAATTAACATATACCTATTTTGAAGGTTAATACTAGTAAACTACGTCTTATTACTTAGATGGAAAGGGAGATCGGAGCAAACAACAAACAAGTCGCGGACAACTTTTGCCAGCCCTCCAGGCATGAAGTATTTTTTCTTGTCATTTAAGTAAGAACTACATAAAAAAACTACAAATTATCATAAATTCAATTTGTTTTCTTACAACAGCCACGGAAAGAAATAGTACAAGTAAGTGCCAGCCCTGGGAGGTCAGTAAAGCTCATGACGGGCGAAATAATACAGACTCTCGCGGCGCAGATTTAAGGTGCATTTTGCCTCGTTAGGGGCGCCCCCACTATCGATCGCAAAAATGTAACCAAGGTCACTTCCGTGCGTGCACTTGTATTATTATCGTTCCCGCGTTCTGAATAGGTTTAAATTCGCATGTTTGCTGTCACAGAGAGTCGCTTCTGTACTTGTACTATTACTTATTCTGTGACTTTATTTCGATAGGGTTCACAACGCAAAACTCTTTTTTTTTAATCTTTAAAAAAGGCTCCATTTTTTTGTTGATAAAATTGCCTCTAGCCTGCCTATCCACACACCGTATATAATATATCTCGAAAACTATCTTCATGAGATCTCTGTTGTAGGTTATCATCGTTTTATCTACCTACTACTTAAGTATTCCAAGTCAACAACAGATAAGCGGACATAACAAATTCACACGAAACAAGTTAGTAACCGCTTCAACATGGCTTAAGCGCCAAAGATACTCAAACAAATTTAAACCTAACGCGAATAAAAACAGAGCACAATTTTAAAAACAACAGTATATATAAGTCTATATAACTCTACTATGGTAATATAAATACTCACTTGATACTCAGGAACATAGTTTTTAACGCTGTGGTAAAATCCGAAGTAGACCATATTGAAGACACCGTTCCTCATAATGGTCGCTGTCAAGCCTTTATTCAGCCCTCGGAACCCGAGGCCATTCTCCCGGACTATCTCTCTTGTGACTGACCACGTGCTCGGCACATGGGCAGCCAGGGCTCTGTTGGACTGTAGCGTCACTTTCACCACTTCAAAGGGATTAACTAGGACTGCTTCCGTGATTCCTGCTCCGAGGCCTGCTAAGGCAAATGTCTGAAAAATAATACTCAATTAAATAATATGATGTACATACATTCAAGTCTCATGCTGACTTTCTGCAAAAGCCAAATTTGAGTTATTGCTACTATTAACACATAACAAAAAAATAGAACCTACAAGTTGTCGTCAAATAAACTTGTTGAATATTTTGCTGAATAATTTCTTTACTTATTTACCTAAATAAAATCAAAGCTATAAATATATATTATACGTTCTCAAGGCGTCAAAAATATCTACACGCCCCTATGCCACTAGTAATAGGGTCTATGCATGTTTACTTATATTTGACGCAATTTCCATATTAGTGATTTTGACTGTATAAAACGAACCTTAATATTATAAAGAGAATCAAACTTATGAATCAATTCTATCAACCTAAATTAATTGCTGTAAGTAATACACATTCTTTGGCTAGTGGGTCAACTCTAGGTGAGGCGCTTGCCTATGTGGGCATCATAATGTAAGGACTATTTACTTTACACAAGAGATAGTGTTACTTTAATATACTTAAATCTATAAAGGGTGTTTTAAAAAGAACAAAAGCAAGCAAGTCAAAATATAAATTACTTACAGTAATTACTTAGTTGCTAGAACCTGCACATTTCTCATAATTAGCATAAGTTGTTTCAAGGTTGTAAAATGTATGTTTGTCACTACTTAGAGTGTTGTGTTTTTCCAACACATGGAATAAAAAAGCATAATCACTTGATTTGACACCACGTCTTCTTTGTATTTGTGTATAATTTTTTTATTCCTATGCTATTTTGCTGTACAAATAAGGGTAAACCAATGTTTTTTAAAGGACTAAAGAAAGATGAAATCAAAAAGTGAAATCAAAATAAGGATCAGTATAGTGTCTTCCTGGCAATAAAAGTGGCTATTGAATTAATAAAATACTGATTAATTAACTATCAACATATAGTCTGAGTCAATTAAAATTGCCAAAGATGTAAACAAATTAGTACTGTTTGACACAGAAACCCAAAAATTCATAAAGCGTGTTTTTATTTAAAATTATGTATATTAAATAGTTATTTAATCTTAAACTTAATGTGAGAGTAAGGATCAAGTGTATAAATCATTGCTATGACCTCACTATGGTAAATAGGCTTGTTTGGTTGTGTTTACATCTTTGCCAATTTCAATTGTAACAGACTATATGTGAGGCTAGTCTTAAGGGCAATGCAGACTAATATTCTGCTGGCCGGTTTAAGCCAGAGAACAGTCCAATGAACAGACATATTAGAACAGAAACCACTTTCTCATTTTAACAAATAGCTAGGTTTCTCTTGACATGCCAGTGCAAACAGGTTAGTTTAGGGCACTAATTAACAAATTTATCCCTTCTTTTGCCTAGACTTTCATTTTCAGTTGTCTCTAAGAAGGAATTAGACTTTTGCCTAGACTTTCATTTTCAGTTGTCTCTAAGAAGGAATTAGATAGATAAACAATAATTTTGGTGTTTACACTCATGTGACTTTATTTTAAAAATATCTTATCTGTTTATATATTGACACAAAGATAACAGATGAACATGTATTTGTATTGATCTTATCAGAATCATACTGTTATCACATTGTCTTATTTGTATCATGACTTCATGAGTTGGTATCTAATATCTAAAAAACATGAGATAACAAATTATTATTTTATGTGTTTTAATAATAGAAAATATGTAAAATAGTGCATGTAGTGCATTTTTTTCATGGACTAAAAGGGAGGGGGGGGGGCACTTCCCAGGGCCTCCACAAGTGTGACCCCCACATTAATTCTAGGTAACCTACTTGAAAAATAATTAGCGGACTCCAAGCTTTTGTTGGCCCAGAGCCTTTACACCTCTAAATCTGGGCCTGCCTTTACTTGGCTACATGAATAGACATAATATTGTTTTATAAAAAAAAAAATCTGCCCAAACTCAATATTAGACTTGTTTGTTGAATGTATCATAAATATTACAAATAAATAAGTAAAAAACACAATCTCACTAAAGGTGTTGGTGTACTGGAGCCAAACATAAAGAACCTTTTGTATTGCTCGAACGTCAGGAACTTGACGGCCCGTTTCGGGGTCTCTGCGAGAATGGGAGGCAAGATGCCCTTCCAAAAAGAGGTGACTCCCTCATGAACGTACATCTTCTTCATACAGTCAAACACTCCGCTGTAGTAGTGAGGATCAGAGCTCTTTATCGCAGCTGTATGAGCCTGCAGCTGCAGCCGCGTCTTCACGAGATCCAGTGGGTGCATGATACAAACTTCTATAAACCCTGCACTTCCACCAGCTCCAACTTGCATTGCTGCTTGTTTCAATACTCTTTCTATATCCGCCATATTAAAATTGTAATATTAGTGCACTAGTAATTCGAAAGAAATAATGCTAACACAATAACAAGTATTTCGCTTAAGTTTAAATAAAATAACATTAGCGGCACTGCCGCATTCTGCTGTCCACAAAAACTCACAACATATAAATAAAGGTGTTGCTAGGTTTTACCACCTCGACATGTCAATTAAAAACCGAATACTTTTCTATTCGTTTTCGCATCACTATCATAAAAACATACATACATAGTAGTGGCAACATTAGCCCACGGCTGTCATGTCAGTGAAGTGAAAGAAAAGTGGTTGTTTCGCAAGCTGTCTCACTAATTTTCAGTGTATTTAAATTATCTTCCCGTATATTCCCTGTTTACTATTCAATCAAGACTGTTTCGTGCAATGTGTTTCAAAGTATTAATTTAAGTAGATAAGCATTTTTATCTCAGTGAACTTCATAATTAATGTTTTCTCGATGTCAATAGAGACGATATTTGTTTGGAGTGTGTCATCCAAAATGGCAGGAAAGACGAATAATTTGCATTTAGACATAAGCTGATGTGAAATAATGATATTAAATGCACCGTGACAAGTGTTGTGTGGGTGGTGTGTGAATTAGCGCGGGAATGTGGACATAGCGCTTACAATGGGGTCGCAGACTTTAGAAATATTACGCCAGGGTGTTTGGGCTTCGCTGACAGGCGGCTGGTTCTATGACCCGCATCAAAATTTATTTTGCAACACTGTGCACCTGTACCTTTGGTTGTTCCTGTTATGCCTGCCGTTTTCCGTGTACCTGGTAAGCCTGATAACATTCCTAATTGCACCAAATAGGTTAGATATGAAGGCACAAGAAATAAATAGGTCAATGCTTATTGGAGATGATTGTTGTTGTTGCTATTGTCCATTTGATAGGCCTTAGTTGCTATGCTAAGAATCAGAGATGAACCACTATTCATGCAGCTTAAAAAAAGAAATGTATAGCAATTCAAAATAACATTGTTAATTTAAATGCATGGCTGAACTCTCATTCATAATTATACATAAATTTTAGATTATAAATTCAATGTTTACTTAATTGTTATCAAGTTTTTTTTTTCTTGCTAGGTTATTCTTTTTACATACATGCCTATATTAAATCACGCCTGTTTCCCAGAGGGGTAGGTAGGTAGAGATCACTTCTTTCCACTTGCTAGGATCCTGACAAATTTCTTTCACTTCTTCCACATTCATACATCAAGTCATGCACACACGCCAGTTTCGGGTTATTCTTTTTTTTGTTACTAATTAATTACATAAACTTAGGGCCTGTTTCATAATCGACAAGTAAATTTATCTGTCACATAAAGTTGTCTCTCTCCTTGTCTATTTTCAAGTGTACGACAAAGAAAGGGCTAAACTTATCCGTCAAATATCCTTTACTTGTCAATTGTGAAACAGGCGGTTAGTATCAGAAAGAATTATGCATGTTTAATAAATGTTCTGTTTGACTCAATACATTAGGAATGCATGAATATTATGCAGAGCATGAATAGTCATTTATTTGAGTAAAAAAATTGAGGGTAGGAATATAAAGTTTGATCTTCTCTGTTTTAACCTATTGAAGTTTTCATGCATTCATAACTTACAAAGACTTTAATTAAAATATCGAACAAAACAGCATTACCTTAGCTAAAGTAGATATAAACTAAAAATACCATCTGTACTTGGGCGTGAGAGAGAGAGCTTGATTCTTAGATTATTCTATTGTTAGTTAGTTTAGAATAGATCAGATGTAACTTTTTCAATCCTATACTTAATTGCCTATATTGTATGCAATAACATTTAAGCATGGTCCAAGATTGAGACACGAACATACTATTGTAGGGATACTTTTCATTGCACAACACAACTTTTTTCGCCTTCGTTATTTGTATGGTTAACTATGCTTGACTATGGTCCAACTTTCTGGTCCTTACCCATTTCACTCATGACCTGTTAGTTTTGTATCCAATGTAAATTAGACTTACAATATTTTAAATACCTAAAAGCACTTGGATTTTGAGTTGTTTCTTTTTTATGAATCATCAACTACATGTTTATGTTCAATGTAATGTGATATCCAGTTAAATTTAGTTACCAACTCAAATTATCTTTTTATATTAAACCTATTGTCGTCCAAACTATAGTGTACTTGCTTCTGCCTCCAACTTTGTCAGCATATATTTCGATTATCATTAAATCCTCGGGAAGGTTAGTGTGATGACGTAGTGTAATCAAATTAGCTGCAGAAAAGATGTGCGTAATAACCATCATATTTGGATAATTTCGTATTAATCTTGCTCTCTCAATTAGTTTGTGCTAATCCAATTAGTCAGAGATTATCTACATCTAAACTAATATTATAAAGACATTAAGTTTGTGATGTTGTAATGTGTAATATCTGGATCTACTGAACCGAATTTGAAAATTATTTTACAAATAGAAAGCCATGTTATTCATGAGTGTCATAGGCCCATTAAACCCATTTTTTATTGCTCAAGAAAATGGGCACAGGGACAGCTAGTCCCCTATAAAACAGATCACAACAGGCTACTCACGTAAATAATGTTTTAAAACATGTTTCGGGCTAGTTCGGAGCGGACGCGGCCGCAGCACGAAAAACACTTAATGTGTGTATATGTATGTCTCTTTAAGGCGCGGTTGAGACGTTATACAGATGGGACGTGACCCACTTGCACGAAAACTTTAACCCTGAGTTATGACACTAACTCGAGTTAAAATGACAGTTTTCGTATGAATCTGACATTTACTAACTCGAGTTAGCGTCTTAACTCAGTGTTAAGTTTTTAGTGCAAGCGGCCCTTAGTTTTACGGAAGTAGGTTTAACGATTATCCCCTGTTTAAGTTAGATCTGTTGTAACCCTCTGTTCCTCCCCAGTACTTCCCGCCGGCGAGCCTGGGCTGGGTGCTCTACTGCGTGCTGGTGGCTGTGCTCTTCACGGGATTGAAGCTGCTGAACCAATGGCTGCACCACCTGTACGACACCAGCGAGTGCATCCTGCAGCCCCAGGCCGCCCCTGGCACGGAGGCGCCGTGAGTATAGCATTACTATTCTTTAATTCCCAACGCAAAAAGGGGTGGGTTATATTAAAAATTTGACCACTATGTGTGTTGTGTCGATCTAAAACTGTAGTGGTAGACTTATAGCCGACGCGGCGTACACTTCCCTTTATAATAATCTCGATCCCGGTGGCATTTTTTTTTTTTTATCTTCAATATTTGAAAATCACTATAGAGCCTGAGTCTGCTGGTCTTGTTACTGTCATCCTGTTTGCTCTTCTCGCTGACGCGCGACAGCATAATGGTTCCGGTGAAAATGCTCCTTAGTCAGGCAGGGTCGACTATGGTGTTCTTTGTCAGTGTCACCACTTTACCGGTGGTTACCCGATATTGGTGGGATGTCGGCGGGGTGACCGTAACTTTTAAGCGCGTGAGCCGATTTGGATGCGGATTTGTTTATTTGAAAGCAGGTTTCCTAGCGGTGGGTTTTAGCTGGGTTTCATGAAAATCGGTTTAGCCGTTTAGGAGATATCAGCTCTGAAAGAAGGGGTCACCGTTATCTCGGGGGTTTTTATCTATCTAGTAGATATCTAAATAGAAAACGTTATACTGCCTTTATTTTTATTTTTTAGTATGTGTTTATTATGACAGGTTAACAATTCGAAATATTTATTTCGTAAAATTGGACACATGAGGGCTCTTTTACACGTCGGCAATAAAATTTATCAAATGATGGTGGGAACTAATGGATAAGTGTAAATTTCCGTGAACGTTGCTTGGTTTTTTATCTTATCTTATCGGGGTTTTTTCGGATCGATTCGGCACTATGGGATCTTTTTTTTAGCGCTTAGTCTATCGCCGCCACCCCTTCCAGAAAGCGGATGGCGGAGTGTATTGGCAGTGCATTGAAATCATTTGGTTCTGGGTAGCCAAGGATTCTTTCTTAGGGCCACCTATCGAGTTAGAATGACAGTTTTCGAATGAATCTGAAGTTTACTAACTGGGTTAGGTTCGTAAGGACTAGATTGCAAAACGACTATGTAAGCAAATCGTCGTTGTTGCATAACGACCAACTAAACAAAACGCCTTTTTTGTACTATGCCCTAGTAAGCAAAAAGTCTTTGCCTACCTAGTCGTTTTACTATCAGTGCGTTCTGCTGGGGTAATTTTGTTATTTGGGTAATTTTGGTATAAAAGCAAAGCGTTATAGAACCAACTCCAATCTTCAACCCAGGCATTCTACTATAGGACGATTGACACAATAAGACGTTTTGCAACCAAGATCTTATGAAACTAATTCGTTTTGCTTACTAAGTCGTTTTGTAATCTAGTCCTTACGAACCTAACCCTACTAACTCGAGTTACGGTCTACCCAGTGTTAAAATTTAGGTGCAAGTGGCCCTTATGGAGCATTTTTATCACTTTGACTAGTTATATTTCTTATCTATAGAACACAAACAACACGAGTTTTTTTTTTGCGTGACGACGCCTACTCTTTTCGCAATGATAATTTACCTTAATCAAAATCGATCGCGACTGTAATTTGTGCGAATCAATATTGATCTTTCCAAGGCTTTAAATTAAATAGTTTCTTGTGAAGTTGACGACACGTTAGTTTTCATTAAATTTGACCAACTACTGCTGTTCAGATTTTTTTCTTTCCATACAATGAAATAATCCTTACATGAAACAGAGCCGACCCGCGTCAAAAAAAAAATTGACCAACTTTATAATTTTTTAAGAACAACTCACGCTTGACCAAAAATTTTAATGAGCCAAATTTGTTTACATAAAAAAACACCTAATGTCTCCTTGGACACTTTTCCTCTATCTCCTTTAGATTCGGATTTCCCCATACTGTCCCATTTAAAAAAAACATTCTGTATAGTTAAGTTTAGTTTATTTATTCATCACATACATACATACATAAGCTCACGCCTTTATTCCCAGAGTGGCGTAGGCAGAGCTACATAATTAATAACAACTCTAAAAACCTGTTAATCATTCTGTAACCACATTTTGCACAATTAGGCTGCGTTTCCACCAGAGATGTGCGAGGATGCGTTGCGAGGGATGTGTTTGTCATGAATCATGAACCAATAGAAACACTTCATTTACCTATCCTCGCTTAGCTTAGCTCTGGTGGAAACAGCTCAGCAGAGCGAGGTTTTCGTATATACAAAACAAAAGAAAGTGTGCGAGGAATGTGTTGCGAGGCGGCGTGTGGCTCCGCTCCCGCCTCACCGCACCCCGACCGCTTATTTAAAAAGAGCCCGCTACACATCCTCGCTACGCATCCTCGCACCGCTCAGCTACCTCGGACATCTCTGGTGGAAACGCAGCCTTAGGCTAAGATGTTTACCAGTGTATTAGTGACAGGTTGCAAGCCCATCGCCTAACAGTACTACACCGCCTACACATCCAAGGGAGGACATGGAGTGGCAGTATTCTAACTTGCCAACCACGCGCATTTATTCATCAATGTCATAAAATACAAAATTACATTGAGATCGTCAACATAAATACTAATAATCAAAGAATAGAAAAATAATTAAATGAAACGTCTAATAAATGGTCACTTGTTCGATGGCAATACAAGGGTTAATAAATGTCAATACAATAATTATATTACAAATTCATTTAATTTTTATAAGTAAGTTTATCGTTATCTTGCACCATACAGCATCTGAGTTTAGTTTGGGATTAGGTCAATTTGTGTGAGATGCTCCCCTAAAATTAATTAAATGATTGGTGGCTGTCCCGCAGGCACGAGGAGGGCATCGAGATGCAGATGCTGCGCGGAGCGGCGGCCGCCAGCAGCGACAACGAGTCCGCCACCGGGCTCGAATACAACAAGCCGAACAATAGTACCATAGGTAGGTACCACGTCCAACTTCTATCTATAGTTTATACTTTTAGGTATTTAAAAACATGTAAACATTCCAAACCACCGTGACATTGTTAAACGGCTAATCAAAACTGTTTTATCGAACTTTGACGTACGAAGACTTTGACGTCAGCCAATAGAAGCAGAACACTGACTGCTTCTATTGGCTGACGAACTATATCACGTGGTTGTTTTGTTAACATTTTTTTAAATGCCTAAAAGTATAGACTATGGGTAAGCTGTCATGTACGGTCACGAGCGTTAATTTGGGACCCATTTCAAGAAAAATATGCTTGAAGTCGTCAATGTCATTAGAGATGTCAAGTCATTTGTAACTTTTAGGAAACTCAAGCTTATTGTTGTAGAATGTCAGAATGACTTTGGAGCTAAGGTGGGTGCCAAATTAAATCTCGTGACTGTATAGTGATTAGATGTAGGTACTGAATACTGGCCAAATCAAAAGCACTGGACGAAACACAGCCAAACGAGGCAATATACCATTATTATTTGATAATCACTAGCTTTAAAAGAATAAGTGAGGTCTAAGCAATCATTTATGGGTCCTACTCCGTTTGACCAAAATACTTTTGGTTATTATGTATAATTTTTCAAATTTTTATTTCCTTAAAAGTAGATTTATTTTTCATGTAGCCACAAGTGTTACCTAAGCTAATATGTCTAGCAAGCGGTTTCGATATACTGGATATAAAACCAAAACAATACAAAATGCTTTTTGGGAAATTATATATTTAACCAAAAATACTTTGGTCCCAGGCAGGATCCCATCATTTATACACTTGATCTTTACTTTCACATTAGGTTTAAGATTAAATAACTATCAATTATACGATATTTTAAATAAAAACCCGCTTGATGAATATTTGAGGTTATGTGTCAAACAGTACTAATTTGTTTACATCTTCGGCAATTTCAATTGACACAGACTATACGTGCATTGAAAAGTAGGAAAGGTACACAATTCAATTTTTGTCGGTTTCAG